>JAKSZT010054561.1:2157884-2491991 GCA_026826555.1 Tolypeutes matacus | reverse complement strand
TAATAATAATAATAATAATAATAATAATAATAATAATAATAGTAATAGTAGTAATGTGGTTTTTCCATGATGTTTCAGGATTTTTGCTGAGAAATAGATCACACCTTTATTTCCGGGGTAAATGAGAAGATCATTTGTGCACATCTAGCATTCTCCTCTTCACATTCATTTTATCATTTCATCCTCACAATAACTGTTTGTGTTTAGTTCTTTCCATTTTTATCTGAGGAAAGTGCATTTCATAGTAAATAAAGACTTGCCCAAGATTAAATAGAAAATAAGTATGTACTAATAAAAATGATCACACAACATTGTGTCAATGCTGCAGTGTTAGTGTTTTCATGACATATCACTCAATACAGGCTGTTTTTACTGTGTTTATAAAATAATTGAAAGTTATAGTTAACTCTACAGTACCACATTTTATTTGCTATAACTCAGCACCTTCATTCGTGGTGGTGGCTGTGCCTATTAACAAGCTTGATTCAGAGATATGACAGAGAATATAGTTATCAAGCATGGTGACAAATTAAATACAAGGTGACAAATAACAGAATTAGATCAATACAGGCCATGATATTGGGAATTTAGGTGCCTGGGAAAATGTACTACAGCCTCTAATAGCGACAGCAAACTTGCAGCAGGAAATGAGTTTAAATTATAAAAGAAAAGATTAAGAAAACGAATGCTTAACCACAATAATGCTATCTACAATAAATTTATATATGTTAGTCAATTTGAATACAAAGATGAATGGAAATTTAAAAAGCAAAACATTAACAGGTAAATGAAAAGATCTAAGGAAATATGGCTAAAACAAAATTATAGAACTATCAAAACACTTAATTATAGAGATCCTTAGGAGATATTAAGGATATATAGTAGGGACCAGGTAATGTTAGCAATAGTAGGAAAACGATAATATTGAGTGTAGAAATTAACTACATCCCAAGATTGGGATATTGATAGAAAACAACACTTAGTAAAAAAGGAAGGTTATTTTATTTTGAAAAAAAAAAATGACAAGAAAAATGACATCTATTAAATAGAAGTTTCTAAGTTACCAGATAACAATAGAAACAATTTACATAATATTAAACATTTATATTAATTTCTCACATACTTTTTTAGCTCCTATATACAGGATTTGTAATACTTTTACAGCCTCAGGAAGTAGTTTTTTTTTTTCAGGTTAAAATACCAATTTACTTCTGACATATTGTTTTGAGGAAAAAAATACATATATTTGTGATGCTATTATTTTAATTGTATATAACTTCAGATAAATTGAATGTCTTGCCCATGGACATGAACCAGATTAAGGCTGGATGGGTCTCAAGCTCATCATTTCAAAGCCTGTTCTTTTCCACTTTATATGATATTCTACTGTATCAGATTCAATGAGAAATGATGAAATCAGTATATAACATGGTATTTTATGGAAATACAATAAAAATCTGCATAATAATTAATGAAGATATTCTTTCCATGAAATTCTTCCTCTTTAGGATCCATGATCTTATTTACATTTATTGTACCTTTTACTACAAACATTTTGGGGCTCTTTTGAGGCATTTTATTCAACTCTCATCATTGGGATGACCCTTTGTTGTAACATCTGCTTCTGCTTCCTTATTCATATTCAAGACTTCTCCAATATTGTTAATTTACACTTACCTATTACTTACAATACATCTCCAAATGTGTGTCCTCAGGAATTTTGAACTTAACATGCTTAATTCAGATCTCTTCTCATACCAAGTTGCATTAGCAACTCAGGTAATACAGCATTCCTGATCCCACAATTAAAACTAGAAATATTGAACAATTTACTTTTTCATTCATTCCCTACATTGAATTAGTCTTTGCCATACACTTAAAAAAAAACTCTCATCTTCTTCCTTTCAAAACATACTAAACTGTATTAGTTTACACTCATCATTTTCAAACAAATAATTTCAATGGGCACCTAGTTGTTCTTCTTATCTCTAGATCTATCCCCTTCAATTTTCCTTCCACATTGTCCCTAGAAAATTTTTCTAAGACAGAATGTCAGCTGAGAAAACTTCGGTTACTCCCAATTACCCACAGTTTTCTAACTGTATTGTGCATATCCCAGTGTTCCATGGAAATGCCTCAGATGCAGCAATGGTGCTTATAAGGAAAATATACTGCCAGAATTTGTGAAAATTTCCCATAATCCCAATTTAAATTTTCCAGTGTAAAACTTAACACAGAGATTCCTAAACTTTCTCAGTTCATAGTGACCTTTCTATCTCAGCAAATCTTCACAGTAGTTCCAGGCAATTAATGCATGTATGAATGAATGAATAGAAAAACAATAATAATCCTTAACACTTCTATTTAAGTAAATATGTATAAATCATCTATTAACTTTTTATGCTTTAACAATTTAATAGCTATTTGATAAAATAATACACATAAAACAAAGGAAATAATATTCTTACTTAATTTTTAAATAACCACAATTTCTTACTAAGATGATGTCTCTGCCTATTGGCAATACACATTTTCTCAAAGCTTGGACTCAGGTTACTTACCACCACTCTTGTGTTCTGTTCAATATTCATTTTTGCTTAGCAGTTGCTTTGACTTAAAGTAACCCCCGAAAATCCACGTTTGCAAAGATGTGTTGTCACCAAAAAGAAAATGCAGTGTAATCTAATTTTGAAACTGTGAAATATGTGGAGCTAGCAATTCATGCCATGACTGACCCTTGTTGAGGCTCAGTGAATTTCCTTAGAAATGTAAAATATTACAGAACACTTTTACAAGTTGTCTGCAGTGCACTAGGGTGACTTGAAAGACAGTGTCAGAACCACACACTTAAAACAGAATGAAACAAAAGACTATAATATTCCATGTTTTCCTTTCTACCTAGAGTGCTTATATTATATATTTATTTAGGCATGGTTAGTCAGTTGTACCAACCCAAGAATTTGATTTCGAAGGGCATTAGTGCATTTCATTTGCTGGTTTGGATTATGGTAGAAACATGTGGTTCAGTCTCTGGCAGTATTTTCTTTTTAAAAAAAATAGTTCTTAACCTTGTGTGTCTGTGTGTGCATATCTGTGAATGCGTGTACGTGCCAAGGAACTCTGAAAGTCTGGTAAAGCCTATAAATGCCTTTTCAGAATAATGCTTTTCAATAAACCAATAAAATAATTTGGATTACAAAGGAATCATTGAAATACACCATCAAAATATTTTAAAATAAATTCATGATAATGTAATATAACTGTTCTTTAAAAACAAGTAAAATCACATGATCAAATGCTATAGATCTCTATTTAACAAAATCCTGAAGAAGTAATGAAGGTAAATGATATTTCGGAAATCTGTAACAACTCTAAGGTTATAAAAGATCTCTGAATTTTAAATTGTTGTCACAGTCACAGGTACTATTAATACTCTAGTCTACTCTTACAATTGTAAAGGTTGGTGAAAATAAATATGTAATGTTTTTCTCAAACAAGTTTTCATGCATTCTGAAGTCTACCCCAAAATCCTTTGAATACTTATTAACCAAAGGACTTCTTTGTACAGCAGAGGCAAGTTTCTTGTTGGGAGTGTTTTGTATTATGCTGATGAGAGTTGCTCGTGAAATCTCAACCTAGAATATGTTTATTCTGGCTTCACCTTTATCTATCTATACCTTTTAATAAATCTTTTTCTCCTTTGCTAACAAGAATGGATTCTGTTTTTTGCAATAAGAATTTTGGCATAAATGGGAGGTAAGAATCAAAGATGCACAATGTTAAATTCCATACCCTCTCACCACCAACTTGGCCCCAATCACAAAAGAAACATTCATAAGACTTTTAAATATTGGAGTAATATATGAGATTTCCTTTAGGAAAGTACAAAAGAGAAAATCTTAAATACCTAAGGAATTTGACAGCATAAGAGCTGGGAGTCATATCCAGTTACATATTACCAAGGCTATGACAATACGAAGCCCTACCATTTTAAGAAAGTTTTACTGTATAACTAACTGTGAAGTTACTGTGCAACTAACTGTAAAATCAATAAATAAGCTAATAATTGTTTTAAGGGAATAGGGAGATTTTTATAAGGTTATTACATAAATAATTTTGCTATTTTCCCATTTAAACTTAATTTCAAGGAAACATTCAAATGTATATGTGAAAATAAATGGAACATGAATAAAGTGCTCTAAAATCCTTAAAAACAGATTAGTGATATTACTAATTTCCTGGAAATTGCTTTGGTGAGTTATGGAAGGGAGATATACTAGAGAGGTTGTTTTATATCTAATTTAAGATTCAATTTTCTTTTCTTTGGCAAGAGAGCAAGAATGGAATATGTGTTGGTGTGCTAGTAAAAGAGAAAGAAACAGCAAGATAAGAGACTTTCAGAGTTCAAGGTTCATACCCAATAATGCAGTCTGAACTGTTCTCCAAGGCCAGCATCTAAGAGCTATTCAGATCAGCTCTGCATTATAAAAGTTGCTGTGCTAGAGATGAGGCTTTTTATGGATTTTTTTCTTCATTCCAGGAACTTTATTTCTAAGGGAGATTTCAATTGCATTCTGCCGGACCTCAATAAATCTAGGCCAACAACTGAACTGCCAGAGGGAACGATAAACTGAATGAGATCTAAAAAGATTTACTAGTCATTGTTAGGAGAGGAATTTATTCAACCATTAAAGATTGTATTTCCCAATCATCCCCCCCACCAAAAAAAAAGTCATAAGAGTTGGTCTTATATCCACTGATTGCAGAAGAAATCCAGAGATGTTAATATGGTGGAGTTCTAAAATATTGCCTGTATCACCATCTCCATCTCCATCTCATACCATCCACTGTTCTTCAGAGACAGAATGAGAGCAACACATATTTTGTGGAAAGCATCATACCTAAATGTTTACACAGAGGAAGCAATTCCCACCAGGTTTAGCCTCTGCATTATGTCTGAAAATGCAGTTATTACAATTTTCCATTTCTGAGCTGATGGATGACAGTGCCTATCTTGCTGTGGAGTTCTGTGGTTTACACGTGAAGCAGGATGCAGATCAATGTAAAATAATATAAGTAGTGTTCATGACTTAACTTCAAAAGGATTAATTTGATTGTTTTAACATTGACTTCCATGAATGAAACATCTGAATTTACCTTTTTTTTTTAAAAACTTCCTCTTTGTTCTACAAATTTTCAGTAAAATCATAAAAATGTTATCTAGTGGAAAGATAGTTAATGCAAAGCTTTGTCATGTCATTGATGTTGTTCTCAAACAATTTTATTATTCAAAAAATGCTTTATTTAGTGAAATGAGAATTGAGAATGTAGAAATAGTTTCTTATGCATTCTTATGTTTGCAATATACTTGAAACTTATGTCAGTATGGGCATACATCACCCAATATAGGATTATTCACCTCTAAATATTATTTTTGACTTGACTAAATCAAAAGGAAACTACTTTATTGCAACTATTACTATAACTTAAAAATGTGGCACCATGACAAGGTGTGCAATCTAATTTGAATGTATTCTTAAAAAATAAAATAAAGACACAAAATAAGACCTGAACTGTAAAAGATTATTAGAATAGGATGAAAGCAAATGAATCATTGAAGTGGTTTGGAATTGATGCATATGTTATAGTTCACATGCAGAATTCTATTCTTGTTCCAGTTTGAAAGATTGCTGATTGTAATGTAATTAAAAATAATGTCCAGTTATTCTTGACATAAATAAAAATAAATAAAATGATGAGTTAATATAAAACAGCCAGTGGGAGATGTAAACTGTGAGAAATTTTTCTTTACTTTAAAAAATATAGAGAGATACATTTTCAACTTTCTCAAAGTTTATTGTATATACTTGTGATTGAATAGATTGAAGTATTTGTCTTGCACAGAGTTTTATTTACATTAACAAATAGGCAGGCCAAAGAAGCTGCTTTTAACAGATGTTTCTCATCATCTAATTAAATTAGAAATATGGAATCCAAAGATTGATACTCTTTATTTAATTTTTAAATGGGAAGGAATATAATTTAAAAAATAGAGAAAATATCTCCCAATTCTAAAAGTATCACAACTAGTTAGAACATATAAAATTCATTTTCTCTTTGGTGCCTTAGTTTTTTCTATCATAAAATGAGTATTTAATACTTTTAATAAGGCATTTTAATAAAGATACATATGAAATATATATGATCCAAAGAACAAGGGGCAGTAGTATGGTCCTAACTGAAACTATTATGTTCTGAAGCTTAATAAGTTTCTTTGCTTAAAGAGGAAATAAAGTGAAGTCCTGAAAAAGCCAAAAATATACTCTAATTAACTATTTTAAAATAATTTCATGTGCATATTTCTAGATTAATTACCTGCTAATAGAGTGTCCACCATTTTGAAAATGACATACTTCAAGGAATGTAATTATCAGTTCAACTTAAAATGTATATTCCCAATTATAAATTATACTGAATTTTATATATAATATAAGAATACCCAGGATCCTATAGGCCTAAGATTTAGTATAGTTTCAATATTACAGATGAACATTCAAAGAAAGTCAGCCATGCCATCAAAGTCATTAATTCCAATTTTCCTTTTTCTTTACTAGCATTCCTCAAATGAAATTAAAGAAGATTTACATTATAATATAAACCACTCCAAACTTCCAAGATTGTACAAATGCCTCAAATTCTCTCTTCACTTGTTAGTCTCAATACTATCAAAAATCTCTTTCTAAACATTAAGATTCTTGACTTTTCTCTCTCCTTCATTCGTTTAGCTTTTGTTAATTTTTCACTCTTGTGAATAAATTTTATTTGTTTCTAAACAAACATCCTATCTTTGATTTTCCAGTTCTGTCTCTTATCTCTAATTTTCTGAATATTCACACACACAAAAAAATTCAAAACTCAAGCTATGTATCTACTTTAGAAGTTGGAGAAGCAGGAAAGGCTGGTATCTCCAAAGACACTTTGGGCTGACACCCAGGACTAAATAATAGAAAGTGAGGTAAAAATAAACATTGTTAATATTTATATTCATTTTCACTGTTACATATGCATTGGTCTGCATGGCATTTTAATTAATTTGTTCCTTTGAGAAAGATATTTTATGACCTTTGACTAACAAAAACTGCGTTTCTGAAGCCACACATTTGGACCTTGAGAGCTTGTTTGGAGGTTCTAGCACCAGAGCGCATCTACTTGTATACCCTTGACTGAAGAACGGTCCTCCTCTAGCAGGGAAGGTCGTCCCCGCTAGAGGTCATGGAGTGGTGAGGGAGGAAGGGGACATGTGCCTAGCCAGCCAGATCAGCCGAATCAAACCTGGTGATCAATGGGGTGACAGATGTCACAGCCAGATCGCCCTCAGATCCTTGAAGCCACACTTTTGAAGTATTGTTAAACTCTGGGAACCTGCTATAGTAACCACTAGGATTTTCCCAGTTGACACTAAACTTGTTTGGGTATTTTTCATCAATAGTAACAGAAACTTTTTAAAAATTATATAAGAATTATAAAATACTTTCTTACACTTAAATTTTCTAACATATTGTCTTATTAAGCTAAAAAAAAGATTTACTATCAATCTCTGTGAATAGACATCATTACAGTTTTGATTATCCAATTCACTGAAGAAAAAGAGTGCTTTTATAATGAGATACAGAATGCATATATAGTTTAATGATATATATCAGTTAATTCTGTTCAGAAATAATTCATCTTTCTGTTACCAGTCAGCTCTGGTTTCTGGGCTTCTAGGTTCTTGGCTTATGTCCCAAAAAAAGAATTTAAGGACATGCCATAGGGTAGGCAAAAGAGAAAAAAAATTATTAAGAAACAAGAAAACAAGAAAAGTACAAGTTCTGAGGCATGGAACGTGGGCATACTGCAGGATGAGTTGCATGGTTGGGACCCCAGGTCTGGTCTTTTTAAAGTCTTTCCTACTCTCCCCTTTATAATGTTGGGGTGGGGCCCCAGCTGTTTGCTGTTCTGATTGGTTGCCCCACCTATTCAGTTTCTTAGGGGATAGGGTGAGGTCTTTTGATGTATATGGGGTTTTCCCCTGACTCCAAATGGGATTCTCATTCCAAATGAGATTCTTGTTCCAAATGAGATTGTTATTCCAAATGAGATTCTCATTCCAGGGTCTCACAGTATCCCTCAGGATTTTCCAGGTAGGGTCTTATGGCCATATGGTCTGCTGGCCAAGTTGTCTCCTCAGCCATGTTGTCTGCCAGGTCTCCTGCTGTGACCCAAGTCTTCCATTTCCCTATAATAACCTGACTCAACTCCCCCCTCAGAGAGTTTACACCTTTATTCTTAAGGGGATGCTGAAGGGAAATAATCATTCTTCTGTAGCTGATTCCTACAGGTTAGGGGTAGTAGTCTCTACCTGACAAGGTGTGAAACCCTCTGGATATTCCATTGTGGTTGAGGGATGATGAGTCTGGCTCCCTGAATGGAGCATGATGAAATTCCCACATGATTAATATGGTGTTGATACTCTAAGAAATAAACTCAACTAGAATTTTGAAGAAAATTGTCCTATTAAAAGGATAAAAAAGATGGTGGAAAGTGGGCCCCAAAAAGGGGGCCAGCCATGACATAGTCTACCATGAGAGTGAGAAAGGCTAGATGTCTTCAGAGGCTGCATCCTCCCAAAGTTGATGGGAAACAGCATTCTTCCTTGAATTCTTTTATGCAGTTGACTAACTCTAGGGAGAGATTGTGGTAGACCTACTGGGTTTGGTATAAATTGCCAACCCCAGTTCCCACAGCAGTGGTCATACTTAGCACAGCTAGGAGAGGTATGAAGAGAGGAACTGCCTAGACATAAACTCACAAAGACACTATAGACAACAACAAGACAGACATATGGCAAGCAAAATAAAGACAGTACTTAAGAGAGCCATTATTTTATCTTATAGGCATGTTCATTAGCTACTTAGAAAATGAATTAAATTTACCAAGACTTTTAACATGTTCAATATCCTTCTGTATATGGTCTAGAATAGAAGAGATAGTTACAGTACTTTACTAATTAATGCACTAATCAATGCATAAGTTTCTCTTTCAGCTATAATTAATAGATCTAAGTTCCAGGTTTGCCATACCATACATGTTATCTCTCCATGGGAGCAGGTCATAATACCAATTTTGTTGGTTTAAGTTCTACTCATGCTAATCTGGTAATTATTGCTCCAATTTGTATGTCCTTCACACAGCCAGCATGCTGCAGCACCGTTGATCTTAGAGAGAGACTAAGAAGGTAGGCTCCAGTATTTCACCAACCTGGTGCCTAGCACCCTTGAACACTATGAAACAGAGCCAGTCTGGAGGCAATGTCCATTGTATATCTGGCCATATCGATCCATTGCTGACTGCTGCAGGAGTCCAAAACTGCAACATACTTTCTGTCTACTTGAGGAGCATGTCCAAAGATGTGTTAGATACTTTTATTGTTTTAGGGGTTTCAGTGACCAACCGAGCCAATAACTCAAATGGAGAGGCATCATGTAGGGTATTTGGGCCTGGTTTGAATGCACAAAAGAGTTTCACAGTATTGAAGTCTATCTCTTTTCATCTTTATACACTTTCTAAACACTTCCAATGCAATGTGTAACATATCAAATGAACTTAACGATTTTAGTACTTTACTTTTTACTTCTACACCTTTACAATAATGATGTTAATTAATAGGTATTTTAATTTAGCAGTACAGGAAAAACTACTTTCTCAATTATTTTATGAAAATCTAAGATTCCCAATGGAGTCAAGGTAATCTTTCCATACCACCACTTTAATATGCAGATTGAAGTGGCCTCTGACAGGTTTCCCTGTTATGAAATTACTTTTTGTTATTAACATCAATTTAGGTTTTCAATTAATGATGGCTTCCTGGAATTAGCTATTTAAATGCTTCAGATTACACAATGTGACTACAAATTTCTTATAATTAACCATAACCACATAGACTAGTTACTTTACCTTTAAATAAGCTTATTAAATTACAGTTAGCAACCAGTGAAATTTATCTCTATCTTAATTTCATTAAACATGAACTTACAATTTTCATCACCTTAAAGATTTAATACATATGCTAATTTATTTAATTGGTATTCTATAAACCTAAGGAAATACACCCAAACTAAATAAAATTTAAACAATTATAGTTTATGCAAGGAATATCCTTTTTCCTTCCTTTACAGGAAGATAAAACCTCTTTTATTTATTAAAATTCTAAAACTATGAATAATCTTAAAAGCATACACACTGCTAGGTTCTGGATTATATTAACATTGTTTAATTTGTTTTAAAAGATCTTTATATAGCTTTCAAAGAATTTTCCACTACCTACTGAAATTTGACAATTTTAATCTGCCACACCTAGCCCTTCCATCAGAGCTTTTGCAAAGAGAAGGCCCTGGGGATCAGGCAGGTCAAAGATTTTAGGAATATCTTTTCCTTTTCCCAATAATTTCTATATTCAGATTTCTATTGACCTTTCCATCCTTCTTAGCCTAATTTAGGCTCCAGGAATCTTCTTTCACATATATAGGTACATAATTAATTTTTAATTAATTTTAATTAATAATAATTTGTATAAAATTCTTTTATGAATTTTCTTTTGCTACTTTGATATTACCATCCCAATGTATGGCAATATACACAGAACAAACAGGCAGACACAAATAGAAAGTTAGACACAAACTCACAATTCACTAATGTTACTTATAATTTTCATTTTCTTACAAAATAAGTTCTTAACTGTAAAATAACATTTAAAATATCTCTTTGAAGGTTGTTTCTAATTACTATAATTTTCACTGTGATCATGTAGCTTTTTTTCACAAGAATTTCATTCTTTTTAATTTTTGGCTTATAACCAAATTGTTCCCAATGCTTTAAAATACAATTTACAACATTATCCTTTACTTCAGAGCTTTGCTTTATTTCCCATTTTGATTTTGACAGATCTTGGATGAGCAAGACTAATTCCAGTATATACTCACTGAGGTCACTGAAGTCTCAGGGAAACCTGGTTTTTCTCATGACTTGCTGCTTTGAGGAACATCAACACTTGAGGAGGGAAGGCCTCCTCCCCAGTCCTTGAAGATAACAAGATTCCAGCAACCACTGGGCTGGAAGAGTGGACATCTAACCCCAAGGGTCGAGAATTCCACCAGGCAGTAATCTAGTATACATCTGGAGTCACAAGAGAAAAGCTGGGTTATTGATAACAGTGGAAGGACAGAAGATAGGGGTGTCTCAAATTTGTCTTCTTCTGATCCACAGGGGGCAGAAGTTGCCATGTTTACAAACATGTGGAGGCCAGCCCTGAGATAACCATAACCATAAGCAAGGAGGTGAGGCTAGACTTGATGTAACCTTAAGCAAAGGCAAACTCAGTTTAGAATTACCATCACAATAACATGCATACATAATGTTGAAGTTAGACCTGAAATAACCATAAGCAAAGGTAAATTACTCTAAGATTACTACCACAATAGTAAGTTCTAGGCTAAATCCACCCAGTTATAGCAATTTCATATATTACCCTTCTGCTGTTTTATAATATAAAAGCATCTATATAATGGTCTTAACTCTTGTTAAAGTTTCTAGTAAGTTTTCACTTTAGAACAAATTGGGCACTTTTGTTTTTTAACTAAGCAACTAAAACTATTTTATTAACAGCATTGCTAAGTTTTTCTACTTTTCAGCAGTTGAATTAATTTTACTTATGATTTCTTTCATACATCAAATTCAGCTGCAAGATAGTACTGACATTTTAAGTCTCATTTTTAGGTTACCTTTCACTGTTATCCAATCTGTAAGAAGTGAACCCCAAATCTGATTTACAAATTCCTAAGTATGAGTAGACTGACAAAGTTAAACACAGATTTAAAAGTTAAACACAAAGTTAAGCACAGATTAGAATAGAAGAGAGAATTCTATACTTACTTAGCTTAAGGAAAGCCCTACCTTTAGAATCACCTTAACATGAACCTTCCAGTGTCTGCCCACAACAGAAAACTTGTGCACGACCTTCAGCTTTGTTCCTCCAGGAAAATTCCTGTGCAGCTGCTAAGTATGGAGCTAAGGGGTCCAGAGAAGCCCTGCCCCTAATGAGATACAAATTGTGGCTGCTCTGGGGGCTGCATCCCATTTTTTAGCCCCTTCTAGGCTTTTTTTTGCTGGAAGAATTGGAGTGTTACAAGGGAATAGGCAGGGATCTAATAATAGCCAGGAATCTTTTTTTTTTTACAGTCATATTTTAATAATACTTGTCAACTAGATACAATTATTTTTGCAAAGTAGCACAATGGGTGGTATACAATAATGCATAATTGAGTAAATAAAAGCATAAATCAGATATATAAATTAGATAAATATAAGCAAAAAATACAATTGAATATTAGTGAATTGTTTCTTTCTTTGATTCAGATTCTAAGAAAAAATTTAGCCAGAATTTGTGGGGGAATCACAATATTATTTTCTCTTGTTTTTTTTTTTTTTTTTTGCATTTGCTTACATAAATGTTACTATATATATATATTTTTTTAAAAGATGCTTATATTACATAAATGTTACACAAAAATTACAGGGATTCTCATGATCTCCACCTCCCATACCTCCCATAACATCTCACATACACATCTTTCATTAGTGTGACACATCACCTGCAATGGATATACACATCCTGGGGCTTTGCCACTAAGCATAGACCACAGTTCACATCGTAGACCACACTCTCTCCCACACAGTTCTGCATGGTATATGCTGATGTAAAATGGCCTATATCCATCGCTGCATCGTCATTCAGGGCAACCCCCAAGTCCTGAAAAAGCCCCTGCATTACAACTGCCCTTCCATTCCCCACCCTGAAAGCATCTAGTGGTCACTGGCTCCACCTCACTGTTATAATTTCTTCCATTGCTTGAGTCACAATATGTCTACAACTGGATACCATTAAGTCCACTCTAGTCCATAGCTCTTCCCCCATTCCTGAGGGGACTGGAATGGTGATGTCCACTCCACCTCCAAGTGAGAGTGGGCTTATATCCCATGGATACAGTGGATGGGATTATCCTGCCTTCAGATGCAAGCTGTCTCCATTCCCTGGGATGGCCATTGTCCATCATTGTCTCTTCACCAGGTGACTTGAGTGAGTCCATTGAGCTGTAGAGTAGGAGTTGCAGCTCCACCGAGATTCCAGGCACAGCTGGCACATAGGCAGGCCAGAAGCTCCAGTCTCTGGAAGTACACCTACAAACTCTAGCCTCACATATAGGTTTGAATAGAAGGGACTGATGTACCATGTGGAGGGAGGACTTATTTGAGTCCAACTCTGTCACTCTTAGGAGCACAGATTCCAAAGTAGAGCCCACTGATAAGGCTTCAATCTCTGGGGCTATCCCCCCTTATATAGGACCTGGATGTCTCCAGAGCCCTCAGGAGCCCCTCTGTGTGAGGTGATATCCACTTTGGTGTTCTGTGAGATCCTACTGAGGTGTGCATAAGCGTTACCTCTGGGATGATCTCTCGACTCTCTTTGAAGTCTCTTAGCCACATGAACTCATTTGTCTTTACCTTTTCCCCCTTTTATTCAAGGTTTTTTTTCCAGTCGTGTTTCTAGTTGGCACTTGGTATTAATCCCTTGTTGCCAGGGAGGCTCATCCCCAGGAGTCATGTCCCATGTTGGGGGGAAGGTAATGCATTCATATGCTGAGTTTGGCTTAGAGAAAGGCCACATTTGAGCAACAAGGAGGCTCTCAGATGGCAACCTTTAGGCTCCCTGTAACAGTAAGCCAAGAGCAAAGACTCATAAGGCTAGTCATCAATAACAAGAACCCAACAGTGGACCAAGCCAGGAATCTTTTTTAATCTCAACTGATGGCATATGAAGGTTCCTTATTCTGCAGGGGAGAGGTTTAGTAAATGGCCTAGATCTTGAATTCCCATTCACTCCCCTCATTAGGCACAAACAAAGTTAGGAGAGGTCTGGGATACAGGCTAGGGCCCAGTAATGGTACCCATGTAAAATAAGAAATTAATAATCTTACTTGCCACATCAAGGGTCACCTGGAGCTACTCTGGTTGATGGCTCAGGCCCCTTCTGTCCTTCCCTGGGGCAAGGCCCCAGTGGTCCAAATGGCGAGGCAGCTTGGGGCCAGGTTCCTACTGACATGGAGCCTGGATTTGGGTAACTCTGAGGTGACTGGTGGTTTTATTGGTAGCAGATAAAAGAGGAACCTGTCCCGGACCATCCACCTGCCTCCCATTACCTTCTCCATCTTGGCGGTGTGGTCTTGATTGTTAAAGACCGAGAAGGCTGTCTCTCAAAGGGAGTTAATGGAAGTTTGGGGGGCCCAGGAAGTTTCTGCAGATTTCTATGGGTATCCAAGGCAGACTGAAGTCCCTAGGAGGATCTGTCCTCTAGAGTCAGGATCTGCCAAGAGGGTATTTTTATTGCCTCTACCAGCTTTCTTTGATATAAGACTGGGTTTCTAGGTTTTACTTCTAACTAATTTCCCAGAGCTTATTTAAAATTGACCAGTTTGTTAGTATATTTCCTCAAACCTTTAATAGGACATGACCATGTGGTCTCTGGCCCTCAGATTTATCTGTCCTCTTCTTCTCTGTTTCACAGGTTTAACTGAAATTCAGGGTCCCATACAGAGGCCATTTCTGACCAAACTGAGGCCATGCGGTATGGCAGGGAAAGATTAGCCTCTTCCTTTTTTAGACTATCAGTAGGAAGGTTATCCCAGTTAGAAGCCACCCATTATCCTAAGGAAGGATAAATGAGTTCATCAGTCTAGGTGGTTGTCCCACCACTAGACCTGGTTGAATGGATTGCTCAGCAAGTCAGCATCCTGGAGGTCTGGAGCCCTGTTCACTGTCCCCATGTCCCAGGGATCAGGGGCCTTATGTCTCTGGGTATCCTCAGAGTCTTAGAGGTCTTGGAGATATCTGGGACTCACTCCCAGACCTTGGCTATCAAACCCGGCTTTCCCACCAGCAAAGAGACAGGTTAGAGATCTTTCTTTGGCATACTTTGCAGATGTCTTAGGAGTGAGCTCATCTTATGGCCACTCCAGGTACTGAGTTCTGCAGTTAAACCTGACATTAAGAGGCATGTCAAAAAGCAGACTGTTTTGTGGCTTACCAGCAAACAGTCTCAGAGGCCAGAGATAATCATAGGGCCTCCAATAAAACAAAAGAGGGCACAGACAGGCTTTAATTAAAACTTACCTGTCTCCCAAAGGGGTTGGATAGTGTCACTTGCCTCTCTGTTTCCTGGCTGTCTCACCAATAATGATACCAGTGGCTCTGGTTTCTGGGCTTCTAGGTTCTTGGCTTATGTCCCATAAAAGAATTTAAGGACATGCCATAGGGTAGGCAAGGGAATAAAGAATTTTTTAAGATACAAGAAAATGAGAAAAGTACATGGTCCGAGGCATGGACCATGAGCATACTGCAGGATGAACTGGATGGTTGGGGCCCTAGTTCATGACTTCTTAAAGGCCTTCCTCCATCCCCCTTCATAATGTTGGGGCAGGGCCCCAGCTGCTTGCTGTTCTGATTAGCTGCCTTACTTGTCACTTTCTCAGGGGACAATGGTGAGGTCTTATGAGGGTATCCAGGGCTTTTCTCTGACCCCAGATGGGATTCTCATTCTAAATGAGATTCTCATTCCAAATGAGATTCTTGATCCAAATGAGATTTTTGTTTGAAATGAGATTCTCATTCCAGAGTCTCTCTCATTCCATCATCCCATGGGATCACTCAGGAGGTTTCCAGGCAGGGTCTCACAGCCATGTGGTCTCTTGGCCATGTTGTATGTTGGCCATGTTTTCTGCTGGGTCTTCAGCTGTGACCCAAGTCTTCCCTTTTCCTATACTAACCTGCCTCATTTCCCTTGAAATATTAAAAGTTTTTATTTGGAGGAAGAATCTGTTGTAAGAGGATAGAGGAATAGGAATTTCCAGGAATCATTTCCCTCCACCAGAATAACTATTAAAAAGGCAAGAACTGTTTTAATCAGCTATTTTGAAACTCCAGAATCAAGTAAAACACTGTGCATCATCCAGGGAAGAACAGGAGGAAGAGACTGGTAAATACTGGTGAATTTCACTCTCTGTGCAGCAGCTTCTGTTGCCCATACCCCACCCTTTGGCAAGCAGCAGTGAGGTCCTCGACCCTGGCCCCTAATACAGTTTTCTGGTGGTAGAGCAGGGTATAGAAATTTAGTTTTCCAAGTTCAGGGGTGTGCAGGCTTATTGCTTATCAATGCTTTTGATCAGCCACTTCAAATCATGTGGGCAGCCATTGATCCAACCTGCCTCATGCAAAAGCAACAGAAGAGTCTTAAAGATAATACCCTTCCTCAAAACTATGTAAAAAAGTTAAAGAGCTGAATTCACAAACTTCTCAGGCTTGTCCTGTCCCTGCCCCCCACAGCCATTGAGCTAGCCCTCTAAGCAAAAGCAGCTTAGAACAGTGGAATAAGAAACAATTGAGTCAGGTGACCTGGGGTAAAGGTTTAATTGCTTTAAGTCCTATGGTGAAGCAACCAAGAGAAGGAGAAAGTCTGTTTCCTAGGTAGCAGAAGGGATATTAAAATTCCTGTAAACAGGAGAACATCTAAGGCCATTAGGAAACACAAACCCAGAAAAAGACACAGGCTCAGAAATAACAAGGAGGATGTTACAATTTGTATTTGCCTTGGGCTGCTCTTCTTGTTAGGATACTGTACTCTGAAGATGATCAGGAGCTAAGGCAAAGCCAATTTGCAAAAACAGGGAAAGATATGTTGATTTATTGCATTGTATTTTGCATTGATTTGTTTTGTTAGCTCCTGGCACTCAGAACATCTCTTTCATATCTCTAGCTGGATACAAACTTAAGAAGCATACAGCTCAGGGAATAAATCCCAGTGTTAACATTGTAAAAGATTAAAATGAACAGTATGCAACAAAAGATTGCAAGACATACAAAGACACAGGAAATGATGTCTTATTTAAAGGAATAGGAAAAATCTGGAAACATCACAAGGAAGTCCATACCAGAAAAAGACTTTCAAATAATGATTTTCAGTATGGTCAAGGAGATGAAGTAAATTACACAGAAACAACTAAAATATATCAGTGACACAATGTATGAACAATATGAGAGTATCAATAAAGAGATAGAAAGTTTACAAAGTTACCAAACTTAAATACAGGAGTTGAAGACCAAAAAACTAAAATGAAAAATTCCCATGAGGGTTTCAAGTGCAGATTCAGTTTGAAAAAAGAAAGAATCAGTGAACTTGAATGTTTAAGACAATTGAAATAAGTCATCTTAAGTAGCAGAAAAAAGACAGAATTTTTTAAAAAATGAAATAGTCTAAAAGATTTACGGGACACCATTTAGCATAAGAGACTTATGGGACACCATCCAGCATACCAATATATGCATTATCATAGACCCAAAAGGATAAGAAAGGGAGAAATGGCAGAAAGAATATTCACAACAATGACAGGAAACTTCCCAAATTTAGCAAAATATATGAATATGCACATCCAACAAGTCCAACACATACCAAACAGGATAAACTTTAAGACAAATAAGTCAAAATTTATTTCTAAAACTGTATACAAGTAAACAAAACTGTATAACAACAGTTATAGTAGTCAAAGTGTTGAATGCAAAAGACAAGGAAAGAGTTCTGAAAACTGCAAGAAAAAGTCAACATGCTATGTCCAAAGAAGCCCCCATTAGTTAAAGTGCCAATCTCTCATCAGAAACAATGGAAGCAAGAAAGCAGTGGGACACAATATTTAGTGCTGAGAGAAAAAATTTCCAACAAAGAATTTTATATCTAGCAAACTTTATTTTAAAAGTGGGAGAAAATAAGACATTATCAGATAAACAAAAGCTGGGGGAGATCATTACCACTAGAATTACCATACAAGCATAGTGAAAGGGAGTTTTTCGGAATGAAAGGAAAGACAGTAGATCTAAGTGGTGTCAAGAAATAAAGACCTCCAATAAAGGTAACCATATGGGTAATTATAAATGCCAATACTAATTTACTGTATTTTTTTTGGTATGATGCTAACTTCTTACTTTTTACAGCTGTTAAAATTCAAATACATACAAAGTAATGATGAATCTATGTTTTGGGATATACAATATACTAGGATATAAATAGTAAAAAGTACAAAATAAGGGTAAGCCATTAAGAGTTATAGGAACTGTGTATATGTATGCTGTTGAAATAAAGATAGTATCAAATAAAAATGATTTTAATTGACTTAGGATGTTCACCCCATGGTAACCACAAAAAATATATCCACAGAGAAATGAGAGACAATACAAAAAATTCAAAAAAATATGAAAATAGGCATTAAAGGTACAAATGAGTCAAAAAGGTACAAAACTTATAAAAAGTCTAAATAACAAAATATATGTTCCTTCCATAGGCAAAATATATTCATTTCATCACCGTATTTCAAAAAACCTTAAATCATTCCAGTAACAATGCTAACTACAAAATCTCAACAGAAGCTCAACAGAATAGGCATGCCATCTGTCTTGGAGCAAAAACTCCCTCTGGCTGTATACCTGTGAAACTTAGAAAACAAGTTATCTGCTTCCAATAAAGAAAGGAGGGATAGTCATAGAATATACATTTCCACTGCCATAGAGGGAAATTGCAAAGAAACAGGGATCACAAGTCCCACACAATGCAGGACATCTTCTATTATATTTCAGTCTGAAAGTCATCTGTAGAATGATTGTTTCTTCTCTTCAGGGTCCCATGTAGAGGATGCCCACAACTTTCAAGGGTTTTCCCAGTGGCCATCTTCTCAGTTCCACCCTCATGAATCATCTGGGTGATGGCTGAGCTCCTAGGTCTCATACTCCAAGAACACTGGGATGATGGCCAGATACTCCCCAATCTCTGGGGAACAGGCCAAACCCCCTCAGAACAATGGGGTGGCAAACTAACTTTCTCCAACCCCCAGGGAATATATTCCAACTTACATTTTTTTTCTTTAAAAAAAATTTTTTTTAAGATACTTAGATTATGCAAATGTCACATAAAAAAATATAGGGGATTCCCATATGCCCTGCTTCCCACACTTCCCACATCTTCCCACATTAACAACATCCTTCCTTAGTGTGGTATATTCATTACAATTGATGAACACATTTTGGAGCATGGCCACCAAGCATGGATTAAAGTATACATTGTAGCCTGCACTCTCTCCCACCCAATTCTGTGGGTTATGGCAAGATATATAATGGCCTATATCTGTCATTGCAATGTCATTCAGGACAATTCCCAAGTCCCAAAAATGTCCCTGTTTTTCCCTCTCGCTGTCCTCAGAACCTCCAGTGGTCACTGCCCCCACATCAATGATATAATTTCTTCCATTGCTAGAATCACAACAAGTCTATAGTAGAATACCAGTGTCTACTTTAGTCCATAGTTCATTACCCAATCCTGAGGATTCTGGGATGGTGATGTCCACTCCACCTCTAACTGAAAGGGGCCTGTGATCCCATAAGGCTGATGAATAGGACTCTCTTGTTTGCAGTTGTAGACTCTCTCAGTTCCTTGGCATGGTAGTTGTCCATCATCACTTCCATGTTAGTTGTCCTGGGTGAGGTCAAAAAATTGGAGAATAGGTGTTGCAACTCTGTTGAGATTCAGGGCCCAGCTGGCACATGAACAGCCCAAAGATTTAAGTCTCTTGGATGTACACTTACCAACTCTAGTACTAATCATAGGTTCAAATGGAAGGACAGAAGATCCATGTGTAGGGAAACCACAAATGAGTCCAACTCTGTCACTCTGGGATATGCGCCACATTTCTAAAACTTCAGGCAGCATCACTCTTCCTGGACACTGGGCAGAAGGTCCACTATCTTCAAATACCAGGGCAAACTCACAATTTCTGCATGCATAGGTGTAATCTGTCGCTTGGCCCCATACTCAGTTTCCACGGTGTTGCCATTGAAATCATTTTTCTTTCAATCTCTCACTTTTCCATCCCTTTTAGTCCAGGCTGACAGTGGTTTTGTTCATACAGATTTTGCAAAATGCTTGTTGGTTTCACATGCAGGAAACAGGGTCCAAGCTGTCAGACAATAAGACTTTCCACAAATCCTTCCTGGATAACTGCATTTCCAATCCTGACTGGCTGTTTCCATGTTCAGTTAAATCCTCACATGAAGCACTATTTATTCTCTGGGGACTCATTTTCTTGAAGCTCAGAAACTCCCAAACCCCAATTTCTGGTTTCTTTGTGCCCAGGAGTTCAATTCTCTGCTTATCCCTTTCCTCTCACATTTTGCTGTAAGCTGCAAGGAGAAACCAGGCCACAATTCCTACACTGAGTTTGGAAATCTCCTCAGCTAAATATCCAAGCTTGTCACTTTCAAAATCTGCCTTCCATCTAACAACAAAGTCAATTTTGCTAAAATCTCTGCCACTTTAAAGCAAGGATCACTTTCCATCCAGTTGTCAACGACACAGTTAAAATTTCTAAGTCCTCATCAGCAGCATATTTAGCATCCATATTTTTATCAATCTAGGCCTTTTCTATCAAGAATCTCATAATTCCTCCAAAGTCTTTCTCTTGCTCATTTGTAAAACTTTTCAACATTTTTTATATTTGCATTGCAGCGCCTCACTTTATTGGTACAAATTTCCATCTTAGTTTGCTGACTGCCACCCAAGGAATATGCCAGAAATGTGTTGACTTTTATAATGTGAAGTTATTAGGTTAAAAGTTAACCATTCTAAGACAGTAAAAATGCCCAAATCAAGGCATCATCAGGCTGTCTCACCAAAGGTTGCATACTGGTGATCCTGGAATACTACCATGTGGCAAGCCAAAATGGCAGCCAATCTCTGCTTTCTCCTGGGTTCTTCTCTGTCCCTGCCACTTCTTTCTGTGTGTCTCTGCTTTTAGTCCTCCATTTATAAAGGACTCCAGTAAGAGGATTAGGACCCAGCCTGAGTCCCAAAATCTAATCAAAGGCCCTTAACTGAATTTAACCAGAAGTTCCCACAAACAATAGGTTTACATGCACAGGAATGGATTACCTTAAGAACATAATTTTCTGTAGTCCACAAAAGACTCAAACCAGAACATAGGAGACTTCAATACAAAACTTTAAATAATGTATAGAACATTTAGACAGAAGATTTATAATGAAATAGAAGACTTGATCATATCCTAATCCAAATAGACCTAACAGACATTACATATGAAAACCTCAACCAATAGCAGCTGAATATACATTCTTCTCCAGTGCACATGGATCATTCTCCCAGATAGAGCATGTTTGATGACACAAAATAAGTCTCAACAAACTATAAAAATATTGAAATCTAACAATATATGTTCTACATACACTTTTGGAATGAAACTAAGAATCAATAACAGAGCGAAAGAAAATTCACAAATATATGGAAATTAAAAGATGTACTTACTATTAAAGAAACAATGGGTCAAAGGTGAAATCACAAGAGAATATGGAAACTATCTTGAGACAATTGAAATTAAAAACACAATATACCAGCTATTATGGAGTGCAGCAAGGTCAGTTCTGGGAAGGAAATTGTTAGCTCTAAATTCCTCCATTGAAAACAGAAGAAAGATTTCAAATCAGAGACCTAACCTAAAAACCAGAGAAAAATAAGAGCAATCTAAACACAAAGCAAGAAAAAAGAAGGAAATAACTAAAATCACATTGGATATAAACAAATTAGAGAATAAATAAATCTAGGGTTAGAATCAACAAAACAAAACAAAACAAAAAAAAAGTTGGTTCTTTGAAAAATCAATAAAATGATAAACTTTTAGCTAAACTAACAATTAAAAAAAGAAAGTACACAAATAAATCAGAAATGTAACAGGGGACATTACTACTGACCCTGCAAAAATAAAAAAAGATTGTAAGAGAATATTATATATAACTGTATCCAAGCAAATTAGATAAACTAGATGAAATAAACAAATTTTAAAAACACAAAATCTACATTCACTGGATCAAGAAGAAATAGATGATCTCAACAAACTAATAACCACTCAACAGACTGAATCAGTAATCAAATCCTCAAGATTGGAGAATGAACATTGAACTAAAGTAGACTTATTATTATTTTATTATAGAATTATTGTTATTCTGGCAATGGAAGAACTTTTATTATTGATAAAATGGCAGTGGCCACCAGAGGTTCTGAGGGGAGGGAGAGGGAAGAATTGGTATAATATGGGGACATTTTTAGGACATTGGAATTTCCTGCATGGCATTGCAATGACAGACACAGGCCATTATATATTTTATCATAACCTACAAAATTGTGTGGAACAGAGTATAGACTATAATGTAAAGTAACCCAAGTGCCCATCATCTGATGAATGGATAAACAAAATACTTATATACACTCAACGCAATATTATTCAGCTGTAAAAGAATGCAGATCAGATACTTGTATATGATTGACCATTGGTGCTTTCTGAGGAAATTTGGAATTTTGTAAATGACTCACAAGAATCGAGTATACCAAATAACTTTAGTGGGTACAAAAGAGATATGGAGAAAAGATAAGAAAATGGAAGAGGAGGTGAACCAATCAGGAGCTCCATAGCTGCCTAATTTTTCCTTCTGTTAGCCCTATTGACTCATACACAATGATCCAATTGGTTGACTAATTACAAAATAATTATTTTTGTGATATATTTTATATATATAGGTGTGTAGCTGTTGATAAGAATAACTTAAAAGTACTAAGTCCTTTAATTTGTTTATTTTCACCTGACTTTGGTTATAGACTTTGCACTATAAGTTAATTATTTTAGGTTTCCATTTAGTAACTTTAGGGACAAAATACTTAGTAAACTAAATAAAATACAAACAAAAACTGTGTATTTTACTAAATTAATGAATATAAAGTATAGTATTACAGTATATAAGAGATTTTTCATATTCAGTGGAATCAATAACATTCAAGTTGACCATCAATAGAGTTGAGAGGTGGATAGTAGAATCCCTAGAATATATATTTTAAATGCTACCAAGAAATAAGAAATACAATGGAAAATGCAAATACATGACATGTGAAAGTCTAGTTAGAAAATCCAATATATCTTTATTTATTAATGAAGCTTTTACTATAGGTCACAAAGAGCAGAGCAAAGTGATAATGACTGAGGTGTTTTTAATATGTATCATAAATAAGATATGTTTTATATGGGATTGGATCGCTTATCTTCAATAGACATTCTGTCTTTCTGTTATCTGAAAGCTTGAAGTGCCTTTTCTATAGATTAATGTCTCAGCTGGGGCAACACAGACATTGGGCATGGCAGTGTTGATAGTTGTGGTAGTATTGGAGAAGATGGTATGCATGGGAGTGTGAGGGTGTTCAAGAACAGAAGGAAAGGATGGGAAGGGATAGAATATGCAAAGTCATTATTTTTTGGTGCTTCTATTCTCCTAATTTTTAAAATCATGTATATATCAGAAAGATGAAGGAAACAGAATTATTTATGCTTGAAAATTGGGACAACATTTTTTCAATTCCAGCAGAATATTCATTGCCCTGGGGCCATGAGACAGAACCTGATGGGGAGCTTGAGGTATTTTCAGGGGGCGTTCATCCAAACTGACAATAGTATGATTATAGGTTCATCTAGGTAGCTCCCAATTCATGCCTTTTTATTATTAAACAAAAATATAAAATTTGGAAATAGGATGTAACAACTCATTTCTATCCAATTAAAAATTGTCAAAACTAAACTATAAAATAACCATAGGCAAATTCTCTCTGCTTATTTGTAGATACCGAATATCATGGTGTAACCTATATCTATCTATATTTGTATTTTTAAGCCTGGATAGGAAAAAATGTCAAAAATGACACAAAAAATGTCATATTGGGACAAATAAAAAGAAGTGTGTGTGATACTGAAGTTCATCACATTATGCATTTTAACACATCTTCTATATTGTCTTTACAGTGAAAAGAGAGGGATAGAGTGCTACAGAAGTCATGGCACCTGTCCTTAAGTGATGGGTCCTCTGGGAAGAAAAGACTGACATATCTGCAGCAACAACAAAAAAAGTGAATACATTGTATAGTATACACATAAATACTGTAACTATTCAAAACAGAGGAAGATAGTTGGGATAATTAAGGAATTCATTGAAAACATAGACGGAGATTTAAGATTGAGGAGTTGGTGAGAGAGAGAAACATAGGAGAGCAACACAAACGGGAAAAATTGTATTGAAGCGAAAGATCAGGGATGATGCTTTAGAAAGCTGAGGGACCACGGGTTTGTGCAAAAAGAAGGGAATGTTTTAGAAGCTTTGTAATTTAGCTTGTTACAACACATAATTCACAGGCGACTTGCTTAAGTGTTAAATTTCATAATGCCCTGATTTCTGTGTACTAATATCACATTTACTTCTGTAGTTGCAATTATTTCCAAATTTTTAGAACTAATCATCCACTTCCTTTTTATTTCTCCCTTTTTACCATTTGGACATTAGCATTTCCCATTTCCTTCACATTAACACATTTCTGGCTTCCTGCCATTTCCTTATTATCACCTTCCCTGGAGAAAATAAAAAAAATAAATAATCTAGAAGAAAAAGTACATACCAGTCACTTAAGCTAATTCCTGCCCAATTTGTTAAAACTTTAGATAGGAAACTAGGTTAGGAAATATTGGCTTTAATGAAGCTTCCGGATTTTCTGTGATATTTAACTACCCGTAAAGTGACATTTAAGCAAACATCTTTTACGAGGGAAATTGCAATTTAAAGGAGGGCTATCTTTGATTTTATTATCATTAAATGAAGTGATATTTGATAGTCATATGTTTTCCTACTAAAACAATTTTAAAAAGGCAAAGAAATTGAGATTGTGAAGAAATGTAGTAAAACTGACATTTATAAAATACCTTTTCAAAATAGTCTATTTATATAATGTTAATATTCCTAGTCCAATATATTTCAATTATTTGAGCTGTGCATATCTTTGAGTCATATATATGCATGTGTGTGGTTATAAGCAAGTGTGAGTACTTTGGTGCTTATCTAAATCAGAAAGAATAGTTACGCTTAGCACGATAGAGATTTTGGGTCAAATATATGCAAATTCCCTGAGAAAATAATGTGTAGATAGAATAAGCTGGGTGAGCTCCTTTTAACTTAAAGTTTCATTGCTGTGTCTTGAAAAGTCAAAGAGGAGTCCTGCCTACATATAAAGGCAAGAGGCATCAGAGATTCTCAAACTTTTGGTTTTCATGAATGAGAAAGACTGTCAATTTTTTTAGTTTTCTAAGAAAGATCATTAAAAATGGCACTGAAATGGTAACATTATCTCTTGAAATGAACATGAATGTAAGAAAGGTAGAGAGAGTACACATTCACTTTTTATTCTATCAGTTTAGATATTGTTTGTTGTCTTACAGAAGCATACCCCACAGCTGCATAAAAATACATCTACTGGGGGACGGATGTGGCTCAAATGGTTGGGCGTCCGTCTCCCATATGGAGGGACCCGGGTTCGATACCCGGGACTTCCCGGTAAAAAAAAAAAAAAAAAAATACATCTACCACCACTATCATCACATTTTAATATAATAAATGACATATTTACTTCTATATTGTTTGAAGGACATATTCACACAATAATGCAGAAGTTTTGGAAGCAAATTAACTGAGCTAAAAAAAAGTCATTATGTTGTCTTATTTTTTAGGTTTGCCAAGGAGCAACAACAGTGATGATGATGATGATGATGGTGATGATAGCTAAAATTTAAAAGCACATACTAGATGCCAAACAATGTTTAAGATTATATATGTATATGTATATATGTTAGTGTGAATGTGTGTGTATGTGTGTGTGTGTGTATATATATATATATATATATACACTTACATATATATATATATATATATATATAAATTATACATACATGTAATCCTCAAGGAAAAAAAGCTCAACAGCACTATAACAGGTACTCTTTAATTATCCCATATAATGCTTAGAGACATTAGGTAAATTGTCAGGGGTCTCAGAGTGATTATATGAATGAGGTAGGATATAAGCCCAGGCAGCTGCTAAGGGTTGGTCTCCATATTTAAAATTCTATTGATGTAATATTCTGCACAAAACTCAAAGATAAATTATTAGATTAGGAATCTGTGACACTAGTGAAGATGAAGAAAGTGCAAGTTCCAATTTTGAAAATTCTTAAGGAATGTTACCAAGAATAAGGTTGATTTTGTAAGAAAATATGGCAAAGTTTTCATCCTGGATCCCAATGGAGAGATATTTAAAAATGTTAGGGCTGTTAGAACTCACTGTGTTATAGATTAGTAAATAATCAAAGGATTTTCTCCAATAATTTATGTTTTACTAATGTTTATATTATTATTTCAGAAGATATATTTTGGGTATCCTGGGGTTATCATCAAACAATGCTTAAGATGAACCCAAGACTCAATATTTTCATATTATTTTCCAAGAATTGATTTCAAGTCTCTATCTTATAAATTTTCTTTATATTTAACAATGAATATAAATGTAAATATGTAAATGCATATATTCACTGAGAGATTTTTAGTGGATATCTGGTAAATTTAACATTTCAATCAGTTTCTACACAAATATTAAGTATTAATGCTACTTTTAACAATATAATCATAATATTTAATATCTATGAGCATTTACTATGGACCAGACAATCCAGCCAAATATAATATATATCAAGAGTCTTGCTAATTTTAAAGAAATTGCATGTTCAATTTTTGTCATTTTTATATTTTATTGATATTTTCAATATAGTTTAAGAAATGCATTAGGCTCCAATTCCACACACCCTGAAGTATGATTTCAGGCACGGAGTACTGAATGTCATGGGATGCTCTGAGTATGTGAAAGAAGGATCATGACTCCTTTGGTCCAGAGAGTCATCACATTTGTGGGTTTTTTGTGGTTGTTGTTTTTCATATTTTATATTGAATGTTTCATCTCTTTGGTTCTGTAAGAGCACCATCTGGTGGCATCCAAGACTTTCAAAACCTCTAGATATCATTGTTGCCAATGATCCCAATGATTTTGTGGGGTCTACTGGTGAACTTATTACTCTGTAGCTTTACATCTTTTAGATTTCTTCTGTTTGCTTTAATAAGGTAATAATTTATAAGTTTGATTGAATATTCCAAACATGAAATCAAATTCTATGAAGAAAGTATGTAAAAGTCTATCTTCTCTCAGTAGTAAAAACTGTTCTTCCCTGATTGCTAAAAATTAGACAGAAATTTACAAGGACTAATGGAACATCACAAAATAATCAATTTGATTCAAATTTAAATATATATAACCATGTTAAAGCCATTTTTGTGAGCAGAAGAGCTATTAATAATAGGACAGGATTTGTTGCAAAACAGTTTATTCTAATCTTTTGTAGATGCGAAATATGTGGTAAGTGCAAGAACTTCCTCTTGAAAATACTACTAAATGTTGGCATTATTTTAACTGAACTTATGAAGCATCTGTTATATTCAGAGTCTTGGCAGGACCATCCCATAAAAATATATTTTATAAAAGTTGCTTAGAATAGTGTGCAGTTAACTAGCATGTATCAAAATACAATTCCAATAGAATACTGTGCTGAATTTAATGAAAACTACCATCAAATATTTTATTTGAAGTATTTTTTTATAAAATGCAAATTACTACAGAAGCATAGTTTTCAGGACTTACAGAAAATAAGAGCATAAACATTGGTTAAATGGTCAATTATTATCTATCAATGAGGACTAAAGAGAAACAATTTTAGTATGTTTTAAATTATTACCTATATTAAAATAAAGTGGGAAGCGGCTGTGGCTCAATCAGTAGGGCTCCCGTTTACCATATGGGAGGCCCCGGATTCGGTTCCGGGGCCTCCTGGTGGAGGCGAGCCCGCCCGCACAGCGTGGTTGGCTGACCCGGCGAGCACGGGCAGCAGGGGGGGGATAAGTGAATAAATAAATAAAATCTTTAAAAAAAATAAAAATAAAAAATAAAGTAATGCTCAGTATTTTTTCTCTTATAATTAAATAATTCTGTGTTTGTTCTTCTGCAGCAGTGAGAAATTAAATTTAGGTATATAAGTATATTCCATAAATGTTCAAGTCGGCAAATCCATTACCAATACAACTTTAGATTGAAAAGATTATAAATTACTTGATATTAATTTTGGCTCTTTTTACTGGAGAAATTAAAAAAAAAAAAATTTAAGAAAAGGTCAGTTGTATGAGCTTAAATTCTGTAATGGGACTGCATTTGAATCTTGCTCTTTTCTAGCCATGTGCTCTTGGACAAATTGCTTCTCTAGGCCATAGTTTCCTTACCTATAAAATACAGATAACAGTTTCAAACTCATAGGGTTGTAATAAACATGAAATGATTTAATACAGATAAAGAAGTTAGAATAGTGACAATTTTTAACAAGCCTTAAATAAATGTTAAAGTGACCACAAGAGTTATTCATTTAAGACTCCACTCTGTTTTCTTTTGTGAGTACATTTAACTAACACTGTTTGTTTCTTAATGTAACATGAGTCACTTTATACAATATAAAATACAGATCCATGGCTGAGCTTCCTAGCTCATTTTAATAATAGGTTCCATGTGCCATGATCTTATATTGCCAGAGCCCCTGGACTTGTCTATGATGTCTGTGAGCAACCCTTTCGGTCACCGCAGTATGTTTCATACATGTTTCCATTTCCTATGTTTGCCATGACACATAAGAGTTTAGAAAGCACTGCTCTAAGTAGCAATTTATATTGTTAAAATCACCACATTTAAGAAATCCATTCATACATAGTTTCAATAATCTTTCATGTTGTTAAACTTACTTAAGGATTCTAAAATGCCAAAATAATACTTGAGCAAATTCTAAAATACTAACATATTTTAAATCTTACCGACAAGTATATGGATATTTAACGTGTATCTCTGATTGACTCAGGAAAAGATAAAAAACTATCCTCAATTTTCTTTACTAATATTTTGTCTCTCCATAATGATTGGATGAGTTTGTTTGGATTCTTGTTTTTCTCATAACAAATATGCTATTTCTCATAAGCATCAACATCTTTCATTCAATTTCTTAGAAAAAATGTGTCTAACTCAATTCTATGGTTTTTCCAAGCAACTTCACAATGGTTGACTAGCTATTGATTTTTTTTTTTTTTCAGATATTGTCTCCCCTAAATCCATTTTTATATATTTTGACTTGGGTATGACTTAGCAAATCAAAATAACAATTCATGTATCAAGCAAATTAAATTTCCATCCGTGAAACCAATTCAGAGCAATACATACTGAAAGGATACACTGAATATGTTCAAGAAGCTGTATGGATGGGACTGTAGAGTCTAAGCCAAAGCTCAATCATTTTACTTTGAAACATATCAAGTTAATGGTTAAATAACTTTATATAAAAATCACTTTTAAAGATTTGAGCATAACCAAATACTTTATTAGACTATATTCTTTCAACTGATATTTGCATACATGTATTCATTACTAAGGATAATATTGTTTATTGTTTAAATAGAAATAAAATTTTATAGAGCAAGAGATTATGGAAATGATTTGTGTACAAATATAGCACAAATAAACTAAGGTTATCTAAAAGTATAATGAACTGTTGATTAATAATACATTAGCAGTTAACACAAAAATCAAATTAGTCATCTAACGGCATTTGCATATATATGTTTTCTTTGTCATTGATGGTGCTGTAATAGTTTTTAAAGCAAGTATGCCTGTATGATGAGTTCATCTGCTATTCGGTTTAATAGCACAGATAATAATGAAATCATTTGGTTTCCATTATATAGACATTAGGTAATGGATATCTATATTAAAATGCAACACATTTTAGTGCTTATTTTTGTCTTCATTTGTACACAGTACTAAATCTTTAAAGTTGAGTTTTTATGCAAATTGTTGACATATATAACTTTGACACTTGAGTGATTTTAATGGACAAAATCATAGCATTATATTGTTTTAGATCTCAACATAAACAGTAGTTGGATTTGTTAAAAAGAGTGGCCTTATGATTATGACTAATCTGTCTAACCTTATTCTCCCCACCACCTTTTTTGTTGGATATTCACAATGACATCTTGAGAAAATATACTATTACACAAGAATTTTGAAATGCTTCCATTTCTTTTTTATGTGTCTTTTATAGTTTTGTATTTTCTTATTGTAGTTAAATACATTTTTTTATTCAGAAGGCATTAAACAGTAATTAAATGAAAATCAATTTTTGAATTTTTAATAATATTTTTATTTTCCAGACTGCCAAAGCTGGAGAATTATGGTGAAACAGTGGCAGACACTTTCAGGTACTTTTTCTATCAGACAATTTTTTAAAAATGTATACATTTGTAGTGTTATAAATAGCATTTTGGGGATATGGGGACAAGATTGCCCTTGTTATTTTTCTATTTGTGCCTCTAAGACATTGTCCACTCCAAAGTCTGAAATCAACAAATATATACTGATTTTCTAATTTCAAAGAACAAGCAGAAATTTAATCCTATTAAATTGTCTTCTAGATTTTGTGTATGTTCAAAAATTCTGGTAAATTCTCATTGTTGATAACTCATAAAACAATATTGTAAGTTTAAAAGAATCCAATTTGACAGTTATAACAATGTGATAAGTAATTATTGTATTGGAATACAAATTGTACTACAGACATGCAGAACGTTTAGGTTAATCTCTTTTTTACAGCCTCTTATAGAAAATCCCAAGATAGGTCTTACCTAAATTATGGAGAAGATGGAAAGGAAGTTCAGCTTGAACTCTTTAAAAATGCCTTCCATACATAATGAGAAAATTCTAAGTGCAATACAAGCCTTCAAAAGTGAAAATGATGAAGAAAAGGGTTTGAATGGAATTTGTAAGACTCTGTGTCTGATCACTCTCTTTTCACTTCTCCAAAACCATTAACAATAGAACCTATCTATTCTGAAGTCTCAGATTTGAAGAGAAAGGTGTCTCTAATCTACACTGGTTTGAGGATTCTTTGTTCCTCAGTATTTCCTAATTATGGTATATTATGATTATTTTCTGTATTCTCCACTATGTGAGTTTCTTTATGGTAGTGGTATGATTGTAAAATCATACATTTTATACAAAAAAAGTCACTGAAAAATCCAAAAAAGTTTTATGTGCATTTGATCTATCTCTTAACTTTTATCATACCAGAAATTAAAATATAAATTTAAAAACTATTTATGATTTGCTTAAAAATAAAAATAATAACTTTATTACATGTTTACATAAATAGGATCCTTTTAAGGAAAATCTATGTTTTTAAAATAATAGATGACATTGTTTCATTTAATTTTAGCAAATCTTATCAATAGCTGGATTAATGGAAGACAATTGGATGGTACTATCTGCTTTGGCATTTAATATAATCGCTTATGTTTTTTTGGTTTAAGACTATAAGGAAAATCCAGGTCCACACATGTATGTGGTTGGATAAGAGAGAAGAATTCTTTTTTAGAAAAACTTTATTTCAACTTCAAAAAATAAAATAACAGACAAAAGGCAACTCAACAAATTAAGGAAGGATTACTTTAAAAAATCTTGTCCAGGCACATTTATCTTCTTTAATTCTAAACACAAACTCAATTGTTTCTCCAGTGTTTCGAAAGATGAATAAATGAGCACAGATTGGTTAAAGGACAGGACCAAGATCTCCTTGTTAATGAAGGAAATGAAAAAAAATATGCTTGATCAAATTCACATCTCATAAAACTAAAGCCCATATTCTACTTTTTTTTTTTACCTTTACCACTGATATAGTATCTTCTTTGCCTTTGTTACAAAAATATTACAATATTATTAACTATAGTGTATAAGTTACATTAGTATTTTTCCCATGTATCATCATATTCTTAATACCTTGTAATAGAGGAATATTCTTGTATTTGCATTATTAACCACAATTCTCATATACAACCAAAATGACTATATTATATAGTCCCTAGATTATCCTCTAGAAGTCTTTCAATAAATATTAACCTCCCTAGATTACCCCTTTCAGCAGCAATCATATTTATAAATCAGCAGTATTAGTTATACTCATTATAATGTTTTACCATCAACTCTGTCCAATTCCATGTATTTGTAAAATGTGGAAGAGAGGAGTATTTCAACTTTTTTTCCAGATAATAGCTGTTATTCTTCTTTGGTACTACAGCAAAATCCAACAAGTGGTAGTTTCTTAAAGATCATATGCAATATGAAGGGATCTTTTATTTATGCATGATTTTGTGATATGATGTTTTGGTCATTTAGAAAATATAGTTTTGCCTAATTATGAAGTTCTTCAAAATGGTACAATTCTCTTTAAAATATCAATAACTAATATTTTTAATATAATAACGTCACCAGAAAAGTTTAAGTTTTGGGAAGCTGTCAAGCTCACGGTGGCAGAAAGAAGTTTTCCAGAATTCCAATTTTTATTTGAAATGCTGAGTGCTACCATTGCTAACAAATAGCATCAGTTGCTTTCTTGAAGTAGCAGGCTTACATAATTCATTTTTGTGAAAATATCTATCAAAATACATATGTCTGAATAACTGTGGCTTGTCGATTTATCTTTCATGTGGAAATATTTATGAAAAAAAGACACACAAACCTTTACTTTATGGCAACTATGATATTTTAAATATGTAGCAGAAGTACTTTATGCATACTTTCCATTTTTTAACACAGAATATTAATGACATACTCAAATGGTGAAGATTTATAGAATTATTAATTTTCACTCCTTCAGTAAGGGCATTCTTAAATGAAACTGGCTTTTTATTTTGTTTTGCTTTTTTCTCACTACAAATGTGCGGCAGTGTAGTGTCAAACTGATTAAAGTTAACGGCACCATTCAAATTAGCATCCTGTTAGCCTCCTAATGTAATGCACTTTGATAGACACAGCATCACTTCTATGGCATGCTCACCAAACATGCATACTCTGAATGGAACCATGGGTAAATTTAAGACAAATTCAAACTGAAGATCATGCTGCAAATTAACTGTTCTCTCTAAAAGGAAAAGTAAAAAGTAAAGGAAGGCTGAAGATCTGTTCCAATATAAAGGAGACTAAGGGACATGACAACTACATGGAATCTGGACTGCATAAAAGATATTAATGGGAAAATTAGTAAAATTTGAATAAATATGTGAATATATTAGGTAAAGCTCTGTATCAATATTAAATTCCTAATGTTGCTCTTACATAACTAGGATTACATAAGATGCTAATATTTGGAGTATCTAAGTGAAGTGTCCACAGGGATCCTTTTGTTATGTATTTACAAAAGTCTGAAATTATTTGAAAATTGAATTTAAAGGACAAACAACAACGAAAAAAAACAAGCATAAAATAATTATTAAAACTGTCTGCTCTCTAAAATGATTAGTATCTAGACTCCACTCGAGACTGAAAACAGATCTGTGAAAGGAGCCAACCAAATTGGTAATTTTTGAAAGCTCCTCATATGATTCCAGTGTGCAATCAAGGTAGAGAATCAATAAGATGATATTAGGGGAGTCAGGTGGGTCTAGGTTCTAAGTGAAAGGGAGAAGTGGGAATTTGTGGAAGAGTTTTTCATTTGGGATAGGATAATAACAAGAGAGAGTAGGAAAGACAAATTTTCAGAACATATGCCTAATTAAAAGAAAGCAGATTTCACTTTGTGTTCAGTTCATACTCACCACCAGAAATCTCATATAGACCTTTAACAGTGCTATGAATCAGTATTCTCTCCTGCAGTGAACTGGTTTCCTTACTTTAGAGAGCAACTCCTTTGTATGTTCTTCTCTCTCCTCCAAACTCCAGTTTCTCTTACACAAAACAGATGATTTTGCTTTATGTTTCATTGAGAAAATTGAAGCATAAAGGATCTCACTAACACACATATGTTAAATTGTTCTTTCCTTCCTGATGTTATGGATAATGTAAGCCTGTTCAGCACAAAGACTCAACCCTTCCCTTTTGCTGTAGGGCCCAACTCCTGTCATCTTCTGAAAGACTTTATTTCTGCAAAAGTTGTTCATTTTGTTCACCATCAATTTATGTCCCACAAGAACATACACATATATACTGGTGTCTCATCTATTTTTAAAAAATCAATATTTACTTCTGCAATTAATGTCCTATCCCATGTCCCTCTTCACAGAAAAATTTCTTGAAGAACTTGTCTATAGGATTTTTATTTAATCCACACTTCACTCTTTCAAACTCACTTCAGTCAGTTTTAAATCATGTTTACTCTATTCAGGTCATGGTCATCAATGTCCTCCATCTTGACAAACTCAATTGTGACTTCCCTGTTTTTATCTTGATTTGCCTCTTTGCAGTTGACTCAACAGCTGGACAGTGATTTCCCCATGGAATTTCATACATTTGCTTCCAACTGCCACTTGATATCTTCACATGGAGATCGAATAGAAATCTCACATGTAACATGACCAGAAAAGAGAACTTTTATTCTATACTCCAAAAATGGGCCTCCTTTTCCATATTTCTGCATTAAAGGAAATGGTCATACTAAGTATCCTTGTTCTCACAATTAACCTCCTATTACCCACTCTTCATCCAGCAGACGGATGACAGTTTTAAAAACATCCATCAAATTGTATCATGACCCTACATAAAACCTCTTATACTCCCAATTGCCATTTTGTCCTAACAGAGATTTTGTCTTCTTTTCCCCTAAATCCATAGCACATAGAAAAGTTCCCAGAACACAGGCATATGGAAAATATTTGTTCACTGCAATGAAAATGTGAGAGATGAAGGATGGTTTCCTGAGGGAGTTATGTATGATCCAGTATCTTCAGAATCTTAGTCCCTAGTAAAACCGTGTTACATACTATACAATCAATAGATATTTTTGGAGTGAATATATTAATGATAATTTGCATGAAGTGTATATACCACAAACATTCTGTATCCTGTCCTAAAATATGAACTAAGCTATTAAGTGCACTGAAAGAATTGGTACAAATCCATTCGGGGATCTTATAAGAAATCTGGCCCATTTGAACAATGAGTTATTATTGTGTTCAAATGCTTCTTTTGATTTATAATGGATGAAAAGAACAAAAATACAAAAAGGGGAATTAAGATGTATGCCTACATATACAAATCAAATATTTGATCAAAGTTTAGGAAGCGGCTGTGGCTCAATCAGTGGGGCTCCCGTTTACCATATGGGAGGCCCCGGGTTCGGTTCCCGGGGCCTCCTGGTGAGGGCAGGCCCGCCCGCACGGCGTGGTTGGCTGGCCCGGCGAGCACAAGCAGCAAGGGGGGGGATAAATGAATAAATAAATAAAATCTTTAAAAAAAAAAAAAATCAGAAGTACTAGGATATCAAAGTGATAGCAGATTGTACTAAATTATAAAATGTAAAAGAGTAAAACAAAAACTTTAACATATCCAAATATTTTAAAGCATTAAACTGGCTTAAAATATATGAATGAGATATTTATTATAATATGTGATTGAAATATTTATTACTTTATCTATTATTCAACTATTTTTTGAAAAATAAAATAAAAGGTCAATCCCTGAAAGTCATATGGTACTAGCCACTATGTATGGGTATCTACCTAGTGATGAGCTGGAAAGACAAGCAGTCAGGAGAATCAAAACATGGAATTTCTCTAAGCAAAGTTTGAACTGCTTATAGAGACATCCCCTGACCTTTGGACCCCATTCTCACCCTCTTCCCCTTCAGATTTTAATCACTCCTCTGAGTGTGGATGTCTGAACAAGATTTTATACTATTATTTCACTAGGATATTTACAATCTGTCTGCTGATATTGACACTGTACTCTGTGTAGTCAGCATTTCTCCCAATTTTCCTCTTTTCCCTAAGACTATGGTTTCCTACTATGTAGTTAAAGTGATCCAGAAAGTTAAAAAAATAAAGTTTTCAAACACTTCATTTGCCATAAGGACAAACAACACCAGTAGCAAAAACAATAGTTTCTCTGAAAACTTTCCTGGTTCTCTCCTACCAAAATGGAAAATACAAACATATTCAGCCTCTCATATTCTCTAATTTAGAGGCTTGCTTTGCCCTGTGAAGGCTACATTTTGCGTTTCATTTCCCAATTGTTGGTTTTATAATAGTTTACACCTTTCTATACGAAGACTCTAAGCCCTTTCTACTATGATTGTTAGATATCAACAATAGTTGTTTCTCAAAATCTTCAAATAGGTGCCTCATGTGTCCTCACAGCTTGTGTTTGCCCCTTTTTCATCTTTTTGCAGTTCTTGTTCTGCGTCCTTTTGTCTGGTGTTTATAGTCCTAGGGAGCCAAATAAGGAGCATCTATATCCATCACTGCTAAGGATTTTCTTTGTGAGATTGTCAGCATACATGTCAGGGCTTCAGGCAATCCCAAAACAGCCCTGGATTCCTTAGGTAAGATGGGAAAATGGCTCTCTTCACAGATCCAAACCACAGATTAGCAGCTGGGTCCTGAAGCAGTATTTCTTGGTTCCTGACTCTCCAAATATCTGGCAAGTGAAACTTTTTGGAAAAAATACCCCTAAATCCAACTGAAATATTCCTTTCATTGGAGTGAGAAATAACTCAATGGAGTCCCATATCTCTATTTCCCTTCACCAAAACTTCAACTCAAACACTCACCGAGAAATGAAACCTCTCTTCACCAAAAGACTAATTAACGTTAAGACACAATCAAATTTCTTCTACACACAGCAATTTTCATTTACAAAACATAACATTTAACATTAACTTTAAAGTTGATTTCACAGCTTCCAAAAACCAATGCTCTAAACTTGTACAACTAAATATCCCCCTAGTGATTTTTTAAAACAAAAATTCCAAAGGTGAATTTTAGTTTCCACCTCTGGATACATAAAACTGCTTGGATTCTACCCTCAGCTTATCTTATTTTTCAAAGTTTCAAAAATATCAGAGTTCAGTCTCAGCCCAGAGACAGATATGGAAAGTTGGCCTACATTTCTTCTGGTCATCATGATTCTTCCTGGTCACAAAATAACATATACTTTAATTCTGACCCTTCTATTTGCAAGTATCTACAGATCACGCATGGCACCCAGATATTATCCTCCTTTCCTTCTCCAAGCAGAGTCAGTGGTTCACCCACTAGCATAGTTTTGTATGCACCTTGTTGGGGCCTTCCATAAATTGCCCCAGGTTTATTGAATTTTCAGCAAAAACAATTATTTATAAGCATAGTATGTGGGACTGCACTTTTGGTTTTAAGAGTTTCTTAGAGCATTATACTGAATATGTAGGTGACATCATTTCCAGGCATTTGATTAAAAACTCTAAGCCAAAAATTTCTAAAGTACTTTCTATATTCTGTCATTTGTGGGACACTTTTCCAACTATAATGAAAGACATGAAAGACAGTGCTGAATGGAATGGAAAGCCACTGACAACAACAGAAGGCAGTTCTGTGGTCTGTGTTATCTTCATCTAAATGGTTAGAATGGTGAAATGGGAAAGGGAGGACTGTTGTGATTTGTTATTCAAAACATTAATTGTTTGGTTGACCTCTACATGCTCAAATCAGGTGAAACAGAATTTTATAACTACTATAGTAAAAATAATAAATATATTGATGGGAAAATAAGGTTTAAAAAAAAAAAAGTAAAAGGAGAAGCAGATGTGGCTCAAGCAATTGGGCTCCCACCTACCACATGGGAGGTCCGTGGTTCGGTTCCCAGTGCCTCCTAAAGAAGACAGAGAGCTGGCATGATGGGCAGGCATGGCAAGCTGGCACAACAAAATGATGCAACAAGAGACAGAAGAAGAAAAACATAATGTGAGACACAACAAAGCATGGAACTGAGGTGGCTTAAGCGATTAGGTTGCCTTCCTCCCATATCGGAGATCCCAGGTTCGGTTCCTGGTGCCTCCTAAAGAAACAAAGAAGATGAACAGACACAGCAAGTGCAAACAACAAGGGGGTGGGGAGAGATAAATAAAATAAATCTTTTTTAAAAAAATTAAAGGTATCAGAATATGTATCAGTCTATGAAGAGAATTCATCAATTTACTCATTTAAGAAGGAGAAATCAATACAGAAAATATAATACATCAAATGTTTGCAAGAAACATTTTTATATAGGAAAACCAAATCAAATCAAACACAGCAGCTACATCTCTAGCACAATACAGACTGGAGAGTAAATTGCATAAATGCATATATTCTGGCTCTGTCAGTTATAAAACATGTGACTTCTGGGAAGACCTTTAACCTCTTTGAGCCTTGTGGCTCTTAGGAACTCATTCACAGGTGTGTTGCAAGGAATGAAATGAGAATTACATATAAAAACACATGCACAGAGTGGATGGCAAGTAAGTGGTTGTTATTATCATTAACAGTAATACAGTATTGCAAGGTCAGAAAAAAGGTAGAATGCCCTCTCTAGCTCTGAACTCATCTTTTTTTATAATGCTTTCCACTTGATAGGCCCAGTGCAAGATGGTCATATCCAGAGGCTCTTAAATTTTAATCACTGCTGATGAATTATATAATGCAGGAGCTGCTCTGAAAGCAGCTTTGGAATGGAGACTAAACTTTTACTAGTGGTTGGAAGTGGATAAATTAATTTATCTTTTCATCTAGGGTGAGCCCTTGGAGAAAATCATTATAATAAAACATTGTAAATCTATAGACTTGGCAGCTTTTGCCCTGCAGAGTCTCAGGACTTGAGTAAATATGGAGATTTAGAGATTTACTGTCTTTTCCTTTGAAGAGGTGATTTCCCTTGGTAGAGAAAGACAGACATGGCAATAGTAAAAAAGAAATCTTGTCCTAACTTTGAACGTGAACCAGTTTTGAAATACATATATCTATCTATCAGGCTACCTTTCAGAGCTTAAAAACCATTTTTATTAAATTACAACATTAAAGTTTAGAGCAAAGATGAACGGGGGAAAAGATCTTACTCAATATATGTATTTATCATGAATCAACCTTAAAGGCTGTGAATCATTATCAACATTTTCTCTGAGACCTGATGAGGTAGAGAAACATCAGTAGTACACATTGTCAAGCCCACAAATTAAAAATTGAAAATAAAAGTAAAGTCACCGTTCAGTCTAGAAGTCAAAAGTTGCATTTGTTTCAAACAAATCAAAACATTTTTAAGAAAATGATTGATTAAAATTTTCACAATAATTATCATGAACTTCATCTATATCTATCCTTAGTTACACATAATTAAAACTGTTATTAATTATATATCTACACACATGCATACATGCATATGTAAATATAGGTAACCATATGTCAAATATCAATCAAATCATTTTGTAAAATCTCTTGAAGGAAGTATAAATGGTGGCATGTGTTCAATAGAAAACATGAATCCTTGAGGTTAAGAAAATTTTCACTTGCAATCAATTGTACATGATAGGACATAACGCTGAAAAGGGATATCTAGCTTAATGGTAGCAGGTTCTCCTGAAAAACAAAAGGAAAGTTAGTTCTCAAAGCTATGTCTGATTACCTTTTCTTCTTTTTGGTCAAGGTCTTTTTCCCAGTTGCATTGTTAGTTGGTGCTTGGTAGTAATCTTCCGGTGCCTGGGAGGCTCATCCCCAAGGGTCTTGTCCCACAGTGGGGGGAAGGTAATGTATTTATATGCTGTGTTCAGCTTAGAGAGAGGCCATATTTGAGCAACAAGGAGGCTCCCAGGAGGCAACTCTTAGGCACCCTATAACACGAGGCTAAGTTTCCATTTCAAGAGTAAAGTTTCATAATCACAGTCATCAATATCAAGGGCCCGTGAATGGACTATCCACCTTCAGTAGTCATTGCCATTGTACTTAGGGGATTCCTGGTGTTCCATTAGAGAATGTGACAGAGCTCCCCAGGATGGGAATTTGATATTCCTTTGAATATTGTGTGAATATCCACCCACTGTGACAATGCCCCATGAACATTTGAACACATTTATATGCCTTATATGTACGCCCAGGTGAGCTTCCTCCCATGTATTCTCCATCACTAAAACCCCACACCAATGATCCTCCCTTGCCACAGTTGTAACTCTTCCGTGATCCAAAACTTCTTAAAAAATAAAGCCAATAAAATAGCCAAATACAATTAATGAGAAAATTAAATAATAATGATAGTTTTAAGAATAAGAAATAAAATACAAAAAAAAATATTTTAAATTTGGTATAATAGAAACTAATGAAAAAATATTAAAATTTTTTTTTGACATTTTGCCTTTTATCACTGTAAGATCTCTTGTCCTATATATACAGTGACATTTTCTTCCATTTATTCCCCCAGTGTCTTCCTTTTTTTATTTTTGTCTTCAAAGAAGTTTTAGGTTACAGAAAAGTCACATACCAAATACAGGGGACTCCCATATACTCAACATCCTCCCTATTTTCCCCCTTCCCCTATTAATAAAATTTTATATGAGGATGGTATGTTTGTTACAGCTGATGTACAAATATTGAAACATAGCTACCAATGTTTAATGTCAATGGTCAATGGTTAATGGTTTACATTATGGTTTACATTTTGGACCATAAACTCTTATGAATTTTGATGTAATTTAACTTGGCCTGTATCCATCATAGCAAGATCATGTAGAACACTTCCATTGCCCCCAAAATGTCCCCTGTTCCATCTATTCTATTCCTCCCTCCCCCATCCGTCGGGACCCACAGCAACCACCAGGCTTCACTCCTTGAAGGACAAGATTCATAGTTATTTGCAACAACACTGAGAGCTTGACACACCCACATGCCCTCCTCATTAGGCACCGCTCATGCTCTCAAGAGACTCTTGCCTCTCTATTTGAGAACATAGGGCCTCCCTAGGATGGGAGTCCACAACCTTGCCGCTCATTATGTGTGTCTCCACCCACAGATATAACACACTATGGCAAGATGAACACTCACACACTCCCTAGAAGCCTGCCCCAGGAGTCCCCTGTCCCGAATGCGCCCCCGCCCCCATCCACACCAGCAACCCTCACTTGCCGTTTTGCCAACAGAGCATTTCCAACATTGTAGTTTCACCATGTATCCATCAATCCCCTGTGTTCACCTGCTCCCTCCTCCAATCCTCCCTCCAGTTCCATGGACAGTCCAACCCACCCTCTCCACCCCAACCCCCTGACAAACCAGCACTGCCCAACCCAACAGTATCATTATATCACTGCCATGCCCCTTCATGGTACAACTACTCTTTTCCACCTAATCATAGATTTTGCCCATATGGGCATTAGCTCACAACCTTCTTCTCCTTTTCCTTTTCTATTTCTTTTAAACCTATCTTCTACACTCTAGCTCTGTGAGTCTGCTCAATTTGCTCAATTCATATCAGTAGGTCATGTAATATTTGTCCTTCAGTGCCTGGCTTGTTTCATTCACTATAAGATCCCCAAGATTCATCCATGTTATCCTGTGTGTTTATACTATATTTCTTCTTACAGCTGTGTAACATTCCATTGTGTGTATATACCACAATCTGTTTATCCATTCATCTGTTGAAGGGCAAGGGATAGATTAGTTTAAAAAACACAATGCTTCTGTTTTTTGGGATTCATAAAAAAATCTCAAACTGCCACAACATTATAAGAATTATTCATCATGAGCATGTGGACTTTATTCAAGTTATGCAAGGATGGTTCAACAAAGAAAATCAATCTAAGTAACACACCACATTAATAAATCAAAGAAGAAAAATCACATGATCCTCTCGATTGATGCAGAAAAAGTATTTGACAAAATAGAGCATCCTTTATTGATAAAAATACTTCAAAAGATAAGAATCAAAGGAAACTTTCTCAACATCATAAAGGGCATATATGGAAAACCCACATCTAACATTCTACTGAATGGTGAAAGACTGAAAGCTTTCCCATTGAGATTGGGAACCAGACAAGGATGTCCACTGTCACCACTCTTCTTCAATATAGTGCTTAGGTTCTAGCTAGAGCAGTCAGGTAAGAAAATAAAATAAAAGAAAAGAAAAGAGGTCCAAATTGGGAAGGAAGATATAAAACTTTTGCTATTCTCAGATGATAAGAGCCTATATCTAGAAAATCCTAAAAAATCTACAACAAAGCTATTATAACTAAAAAATGAATTCAGCAAATGGCAGGATACAAGATTATTATGTAAAAATTAATAGGGTTTCTATACACTGATAATGAACAATCTGAGGAGAAATTCAATAAAAAAATTCCATTTACAACAGAGACAAAACTAACCGAATACTTAGGAATAAACTTAACCAAAAACATAAAGCATTTGTATTCATAAAACTACAGTGTGTTGTTAAAAGAAATCAAAGAAGACCTAAATAAATGGAAGGACATTCCATGTTCATGGATGGGAAGACTAAATATCGTTAAGATATCAATTCTACCCAAATTGATACACAGATTCAATGAAATTCCAATAAGAATTCCAACAGCCTTTTTGAAAGAGATGGAAAACCCAATTATCAAATTTATTTGGATGGGTAAGGGGCTTGGAATAACCAGAAACATCTTTAAAAAGAAGAATGAAATTGGAGGACTCTCACTTCTGGAATTTTAATCATATTACTGAGCTACAGTGGTAAAAACAGCATGATACTGGCATAAAGATAGACATTTAAACCAATGGAACCTAATCAAGGACTCAGAAATAAATCTTCACATCTATAGTCAAATGATTTTTGACAAAGCAGTCAAGCACACCAAGCTGGGCCAGAACAGACTATTCAACAAATGGTGCTGGGAGAACTGGATATTCAAATCCAAAAGAAAGAAAGATAGCCCCTATCTCACACCTTATATAAAAATTAACTCAAAATGGATCAAAGACCTAAATATAAAAGTGAGAACCATAAAACTCCTAGAAGACAATGTAGGAAAACATCTTCAAGACCTGGTGATACGTGGTGATTTCTTAAACCTTACACTGCAAGCATGAGCAATGAAAAAAAAAAAAAAAAGGATAAATGAGACCTCCTCAAAGTTAAAATATTTCCGCTTCAAAGGAATTCATCAAGAAGGTAAAAAGGCAATCCACTCAAAGGGAAAAATATTTGAAAGCCACATATCCAATAAGGGTTTGATTTTCATGCTCTATAAAGAGATCATACAACTCAACAATAAAAAAGCAAGCAACCTAATTTAGAAATGGGCAAAAGACTTAAACAGACAATTCTCCCAAGAAGAAATACAAAAGGTGAAAAAGCACAGAAGAAAATATCACTAGCTATTAAGGAATATGCAAATCAAAGTACAATGAGATTGGGAGTGGATGTAGCTCAGTGGTTGGATGCCTCCTACCCATGTGCAAGGTCCTGGTTTCAATCCCCAGTACCCCCCCCCAAAAAAAAAAAAACAAACAAACAACAACAACAACAAAAAAAAACTACAATGAGATATCATCTCACACCTCATATAATGGCCATTATTTAAAAATTAAAAAAAAACAGAAAACAAGTGCTGGATAGGATTTGGAAAAATAAAACATTCATTGTTGGTGGGAATGTAGAATGGTATAGCCTCTATAGAAGAGAATTTGGTGGTTCTTCAGAGGCTAAATATAAAACTGGCAATTCCTTTAGTAGAAATATATCCACGAGAGTTGAAAACAGTGACACGAACAGTCATTTGGACACTGATGTTCAAACTGGCATTATTCATTGTTGCCAAAAGATGGAAACAATCCAAGTATCCATCAACCAATGAATGGATAAACAAAATGTGGTATATACATGCCAACGGAATACTATGCTGCTATAAGAAGAAATGAAATTGGGACATATATCATAACATGGATGAACCTTGAGGGCATTATGCTAAGTGAAATAAGCCAGGCTCTGAAGGACAAATATTATATATCTCACTAATATGAACTAAATATGAAGAATAAACACATGGAGTTAAAACCTAGACTTATAGGTTACTAGGAGATAGAATGAGGACTGAGAAAGGGTACTGATGCTTAATGTATGTGGAATTTCCAATTATCTTGACTTTAAAAGTGTAGAAATGGATGGATTTAATGTTAAAACTTCATGGTGAATATAACTAACACAGCTGGTTTATAAATGAGATTGTGGCTGAAAGGGCCAGTCTAGTGATGTAAATGTCAATTGAAAGAAAGCTAGAGAATAATCTAGGACTGAATAACATATGAACCCAGAGGTGGATGAGGACTGTGGTTAACAGTACAAATACAAGCATGTTCTTCTATGAATATAACGAATGTATGTTGCCATTACAATGTGGTAAGTATATAGTGATGCGTGGGAAAATACAATTAATGTAATTTATGGACTATAGTTAGCAGCAATATTGTAATATTCTTGCATCAATGTCAAAGAAGGTATTATATCAACACTAAGGGTCAATTATAGGGGAGTGTGGGTTTTTTTCTTTTGGAATGAGAAAAACGTTCAAGGGTTTCCTGGGGTGATCACTACACACTCTGTGATGAAAGTGAAAGCCACTGACTGTACACATTGGTTGGAATATACAAGGCATAGGACTATGTAACAGTGAACCACATAGTGGAAGATGGACTGTGGTTAACAGTACAAATATGAGAGAGTTCTCTTATGGACCAAAACAAATGTACAATACTAATGTATAGTGTTAATAATAGGAGGCGTATGGAAAAAAATATACCAAGTGCATGCTATGGACCATAGTCCATAGCCTAATCATGTTCTTTCATAATCTGTAACACATATTCCACAACAATGTAAGGTAGTTGGTGGAGGAATTCTGCACATTATGCATAATTGTTTTACAAGCTCACAACTTCTCTAATAAAAAATATTTAAAAAAGAATATGAAACAAAAAGAGCATATGAAAACATCAGGTAAATATATAATGCTCTGAATGTCTGCTTACAAACAACATCTATAGTAATAGCTTTCAAGAACAGAGGAGCAAGAATCCCTTGAGAACCTAGACAGTGCCTCATAAAAGAAAACAGTCCAATATGTCAAATCCTCAATATAATTGCAAGTAACTATGAATCTTATTCTTCAAAAATTGAAACTTATTGGTTACCCTAAGTTCTGAGAGGAGGAGGAGAGAAGAATAGAATAGATGGAAGGAGGGCATTTTTAGGACATTAGAATTGTTCTGCACGATCTTGCAATAACGGATACAGGCGATTTTAAATTTCATCAATACCTATAAAAATGAATGGTCCAAAATGTAAATCATAATGTAAACCATTGTCCTTGGTTAGTAGCAATGCTTCAATATTTGTACATCAAATATACCATCCTCATGTAAAATGTTATTAACGGGAGATGGAAAAGGGAATAGGGCATTGGGTATATGGGAATCCCCTATAATTTCTAAGTGACTTTTCTGTAACCTAAAGCTTCTTTGAAGATAAAATGAAAAGAAATAAGACACTGGGGGAATATACAGAAGGAATTATCATTGTACATACGAGACAATAGATCTTACAGTGATGAAAGACACAATGTCTAAAAATTTTTATATTATTTCAATTTTTTTAGTTTTTTATTTTATTTATTTTAAAAACTATTATAATTTTATTTTCTTATTAATTTTATTTGGTTATTTTGTTGGCTTCATTTTTGGACGGGTTTTGGATCACAGAAGGGTCACAACTGTGGCAGGGGAGGATCATTGGTGTGGGATGTCAGTGATGGGGGAATGTGTGGGGAAGGGTGCATCTGGAGCTTGCCTCTAAAGCATACGAATATGTTCAAGTGTTCATGGGGCTTTGTCCAGGTGGGTGAAGACACACACAATAACCAAAAGAATATTGAATTCCTATCCTGGGAAGTCCTGCTACTTCTCTAATAGGACAGCAAGAAACCACTGAGTATGCTAGAACAGTGCCTAGTGAAGGAAGAAAGATTGTTACACTAGGTCCTTGATATTGATGATTGTACTTATGAAACTGTTCTTGTGAAACTGAAACTTAGCCTAGTATTGTATATTACTTAAGAGTTACCTCCTGAAAGCCTCCTTATGTGGCCTCTCTGTAAGTCAAACTCAGCACATAAACACACTACCTTGGCCCTGGCATGTGACTCCTGGGCACGAGCTTCCCTGACACCAAGGGATTATTACCAAGGCCAACTAGCAATGCATCTGGAAAAAAACCTGACCAAAAGGGGGAAATATTAAATACAAATGGGTTTTTATGGCTAAGAGATTTCAAAGTGAGTTGTGAGGTCATTCCAGATGATATGCTTATGTATGTCTCAGAAAGATCGCATTGACTGCCAGAGTAAGCAGTGCCTCAAATAGAGGGTTCTAGAAATATCCAGACAGTATAAGCAGGGCAGACAAGTTCAGGAATTTGACACCCTATCAGTGGATCTTTCTTTGGAATTTATGCTCCCCAATGTAACAGAGTTGGACTCATTTATAGTTTCCCTACATATGGCTCTTCTGCCCCTCTAAAATTAGCACGGTACTTGTTAAATATATGACCCAGAGACTTAAATCTTGGGTTTTTTCATGTGCCAGTTAAGCCCTGAATCTCAGCAGAGTTGCAACAGCTACTGTCCAGTTCACTGGACTTGCCCAGGACAACAAAAGGATGATGACAACACCCATTCCAAGGAACAGAGTCTGCAACTGCAAGCCAGATAGCTCCATCCATCTGCCCCATGGAATCTAAGCCCCCTCTCAATCAGAAACAGAGTGGGCATCACCATCCCTAAATCCTCAAGACTGGGGAATGAACAATGGAGTAAAGTAGACTTATTATTATTCTATTAGAGACTCATTATTCTAGCAATGGAAAAACTTTTAACATTGATATAAAAGCAGTGGCCACCAGAGGTTCTGAGGGGAGGGAGAGAGAAGAATAGGTGTAATGTGGGGGCGTTTTCAGGACATTGGGATTATCCTGTATGACATTGCAATGACAGACACAGATTGTTATATATTTTGTCATAACCTACAAAATTGTGCAGGATAGAGTATAAACTATAATGTAAAGTATAGTCTGCTGTTAGTAGCAATGCATCAATATGTGTTCTTCAATTGTAACAAATGTACCACACTAATGAAAGATGTTGCTAATGTGGGAAAGTGTGGGAGGGGGAGGTATTGGGGCATGTGGGAAACCCCTATATTTTTTAAGTAACATTTATGTAATCTAAAGCTTCTTTAAAAATAAAAAATAATTAAAAAACAAAACATACAAACAGAACAGAATACATATATCTGTATTTTGTGTTTTCTGAAGGAGCAGAGCAATTATAGTATATCATTAGCAACATTTAATGAGTTCAGTTTAAGTGATGGATTACTTAGAGTTCCCTTAGATCTGGATTTGTCTGCCTGCCACTGTCAGACTGTTCTCAGAGCAGCCTTTATTCTTTTTGTCCAAAATGTCTGTGCCACTCTCTTACTGCTTCTCTTCTCCCAGCTCCTGGGGTCAGCTAAAATGGTTCTTAAAATCTCCTAGGAAATAAAGGCTTTGCAGCTTCTCTTTAAGCTCCTTCTGGTACAATTTAATTGAGCAAGTATGGATTTAGGGTCACGGTAGTCCTTCTTGCTATAGTAAATCCAAATATTAGGTGTGCAAAATGCAACATTTTATTTTCATTGCTTTACTTTCTGTTTTTTCTTTTTGCAACATATTTCAACTGCAACACAGGAGAAAAAAATATCCAACCCTCAAAAAAAGTAGGCTGCCACTATGAAAAATAAGTCACCATCTATAAGTAGTCATTCCACAAAGTTAAAAAAATATGTTGCTAAAAATCTGATTACAAGTGTGTCCATATTCACTTCTTTCAAGATCATAGACTATGTTTTGTCATGCTTTTGTGTTCTTCAGCACAAAAAAATTGACAAAGTTTAATATTAAATTTTATTTAACATATATTTTTTTGGATTAGACCATTACATAATGCATATATCCTAATATTAAAATCATTATAAAATTTAAACTATTAATGACTCTATGACATTTTCTGTAATGCTATCATCGAATATTTTACTAAAGTGGATATTGGAAAGGAATTAACAGAAAAACTAAATAAAAGTATTAATAATAATATGAATATTAATAATTGTCATATACTTTGAGAGAGAAGAAGGGCGTGGATATTATAAATGAGCTAAAGGTTATCATTCACTTTAGGAAATCAAAAAGTGGGCTCCTTTCCCCCACAGAAACTTGAACAAACAGCAAGAACTGGCAGAACATCTTCCTGAAAGTTCCAGAAAACAGTTAAAGAACTGCAGTAATAAGACAGCAAATTAGCAATGCTTCAATATGAATTCATCAATTCTAACAAATGTAGCACTCTAATGAAAGAGGTTAATGGGGAAAAGCGTGGGAGAGGGAGGAGGTGTGTACATGGGAATCCCCCTATATTTTCCATGTATCATTTATGTAATCTAAAGCTTTAAAAATAAAATAAACCCATTTGGTATATATTAAAAGCAAAAACAAAATGGCTCCAATTTGCTGCTAAGAAAAAAAGAAAAAAAAGAAAAAGAAAAAGTGGTAGGATCTCCTGGAGCCTTGCCTGGCCCCTCCCACACCCCTCACTGACTCAACGTGGACCTGGCCCACACTTCTAAAGCAGATCTTGGTTCTGGTTCTGGAGGGAGCAGAGTAATCCTCGTGCACATACTGGGATCATGTATGTCTGGTACAATCTGTCTGGGAATGGTCTAAGGGACTCACGGTCCCAGAACTTGTCCTGCTTCTGTGGAAAGTGATTCACAGAGCTCGTCAACAGAATGCTGAGAAGCAGACAAGTGGATGTCTGGAACAAGTAAATTTATTTTACTTATTTATTGTTATTATCTCCTGGCATCCAAGAAAAGCTCTGTTATAGAACTAGCTATTCTTTTACCAATTCTTGAACCATTTAAGTGCTTTTCATTTATAGGCACATGCAGGCAGATTCATTATAGCAATTTGTATGTTCACATGTGAGTTTTGTGTACAAATCTTACTGTCATCCCAGTGAATATTCAGACAGTGTGAATTTATATAACAAGGCAAACCTACGTTATTTTAAATATATTTAGGAAGCCACCTATGCCATTTGTTTACTTTAAGCTTTAAGTCAATGGAAATTTTCTTTCAGTTTATGGATATATCATTTGTTATATATCAAATCATTAATTTTAAAATCTTTTATTACTTGGACACGGATATTTTGCCAGCATTCATAGATGTAGCTTACCATGATGTTTTAATCATTATTTTATTTCCTTCTTTTAGAAAATGTTGTATGATCTGGCAGGTGTTGATACTCCTTTACTTATGCTTATTATTTAAACTATTATTTAATATTCTCACTTAACATTAAAACAATTAAAACAATTTATAATCACTCTCCCAGGTTCCATAAAATGGAGTCAGATCATAATAAAATAGAAATCATTTGGTGACAATTGGTATGCTTATTATAAGTATTATTTTCAATTATTTATCCTGTTCTTTATATGTAATAAAATTCTATTATGGACAAATACCATATGATCTCACTGATATGAAATAATTAGAATAAGAAAATTCACAGTAAGACACTAGAATACAGGTTACCAGGAGCAAGGGTAGGAGTAGAGAATGGGGAGTTAAAGCTTAATCAATATAGAATTTCTGCTTCACGTGATTGAAAGTTTGGTCATGGCTGGTGATGGTGATGGTAGCACAACATTGTGAATTTAACAACACTGAATTACATATTTTAATGTGTGTAAAAGGGGAATTTTAGGTTGTATACATGTTACTAGAATAAAAATTTTAAAAATAAGAGCCATAAGGCTCTACAATACAAACAGGGAACCCTAATGTAAATTATGGACTTTAGTTAATCATACAATTATTAAAAAAAAAAAAAAAACTATTATGAAGATGATTACCAGGCAATTTTTCACAGCTATCTTTTGAAATGTTTATTTTCAACTTGCTTTATTTTTAACATTTACTTATTTATGATCATATCAAACACCTCTTATCATCCTAAACATCCAAAACAAGCAAATAAGTGTACATTCTGTTCCCTCACCAATATCTCTAATGATAGTGTGTTTACATGTGTCAGAAATCTATTACCATTAAATTTTAGTTTAGTATTTATAAATTGAGTAGTTTATAAATTATGTTAATCTTTATTAACTATTATTTCATTACAAAAATAACTAAAGTAATGGGTATGGGGGGAAGAAATGGTGGGAACAGCAAGCCAATTCTTTAAAGATGAATCTGTCAAATACTGGATGATGAAAATAGTAGACTAAGAATAAATCATACAGTATGAGGAGAAGACAATAATAGAAACTGATTCAACTAGAAAGACTTGGACAGAAGCCATGAGACTACAGGACTTAATCCAATCAGGTAGATGTTTGAATGTAGGACACTTTTAACTTGAGATAATAATACCCCTTAAGTTCCTTCAACAGCATTTCATTTTCTTTTTAACAGAATAATAGGGCTGGGGGTATGAAATAATTTAGCCTTGGAGGGGAAATATTTTAAAAGTGAAAATCACACGAATTAAGTAGTATGCCATCCCAGTCTATTTAGGAAGCCCTATGTCTATGGAATCGTATTATGAAATTCCTGTTAGTGTAATAAACTATTTGAACTTTATTATTGACTATTGGTTTTACTTAGACTTGGACAATGACCACAGAAGGAAAATGTTCAAAAGAGAAGCAGAGGTTAAAGTTATCTCAAGGGCTGCTTTTTAAAAGGAGAACTTCCTTGAAGAGAGCTTGGTTGTGGTGGAAGTGAACTGAGACAAACCAGGGATCTTCCTTTTTGAGTATTTCTCTGGTTTTGGGTCACAGAGACATATTGTTTTTAACGTTTACTGAAGAAGAGAAGCATTGCATAGATGAATTAGATTAATAATAAAAACCTAATTGATCAATAGTTCCAAAGTATTGTGAATGTATCTTCTAATAGTACTAGCCAAAGACTGACTTTTAAATTTATGGCCAGGCCTCCTTTACTAAAAACGACACATTTTATTCAAATGTGTGTTTCAGGCTAGTATGTTTTCTTCTATATCAGATTTCCACATTTATTTATTATGCTATCTTATAGATTATTTTTAATCTTGATTAATTAAAATCTATGATTTCAAAAGTAATATCTACTTATCACATAAGTCTTAGAAAATATACAAAAAGCCACCATAAACTGTAACATAGTATCAACATAAAAATACAACCTAGTGATATAATACCAAATAATAATGCTTCATGCTCATATTTTTGTGATATAATGTATTAGTGTGAATGAGCTATTATAATTAAATATTAAAATTAAAAGTAGTCTGATTACAATAACTTCATCAAACAGGGACTGGAAAATTCCTTTTAAATCAAATATTTCTAAATTAGAAAGAAATATATCTGGCTACATCTTGTATTTGTTATCCTTATTTAGAAAAAACAATAGAAGTTACCACATATCATTGTTGTCATGATTAGTAGAGATAGAGTACCTAAAACATTTAGCTCAATACCTGACAAACAATAAAAGTTCTAGATATGTTTGTTTTCAGTAGCTGTATCATGAATAGAACTATGATAAGCTAATATTTATCATGCTCTATATATTGCTAAATAATATATATATGCAAATAAAAATCTCAGGTGAATATTATACAAGCCAATAGAAGTTTTCTAGAACAAAAAACAACTATTTATTGACAAATTTCATTGTAACATTAAACATTCAATGCTTACTGTTTTTTTTTTTGTCTCATTTGAATTACTGCAAATTCCTCAAAGAAATATATTTAAATTTGTTATGAAATTATAATTTGCTATTGTTTGTATTTTCTTTTTTCCTAATTATTTCCGATTTGTGAGATTTTCTAATATTTGTATTTTATATTGCCTTTGATATGCAAAGTATATTGTTAAATTTAAGATAATCTATTATTTATTTCATATTGCTAACCACAACACTTTTTATAATATTAAGTATTAACTATTCTATACATCCTGTAACATAGCTCAACTCCAATCTAAGGAAATATTTTTGTTAATCTATTATACTCGAGAATCTTCAAGTTGGTTCATTTTTAACTAATGTCGTCTAAATTAAATATATCTTGGTGCAACTTGATTCATTCCTCTGATGACCTGGCCTAACTTTTATTTTAAGCAAAATTACACTTCTTACATGATTACACTTCTTACGTGATAATGCCTACCTTTTCTAACTCATTGGTTCCTGAAAATGTTCTGTTTATATTCTTCCTTTTAAAAACGTATACATTTCCAGAACAAATGTTTTTCATGAGCTTTCTCAAAAGGCACCTCAAGGAGTTCCCAAAGCTTCCTGAAATATACTTAACTAATTTCCTTTCTTTTCATTGACAAGATCTTTTCCCTCTTTTTTGGTGATATTAAATGCTATCTATTTATGATTTCTGGTTCTCTTTGAAATAATCAGTTAACTTCTCCCTAAAATGTTCTTCTTTTCCATTAAAAAACAAGACATGTTAACATTGATCTATAAGAATTGTTTTGACAATGTATGGCTCACTACATTGATTTTCCAGAACATTCAGGTAGTTAGTCAGTTCTGAATTCTTCTCTCTGACAACTCTGATGAGCATTTTGCAGGACACAATGTTTCTCATTTCTTGATTGGAATTTGTAAAAAAAGATCTGTTGTTTATTCCCGGGTCAAATTTACTTTAATGTGATTTGAAGAAGCATGTACACTTTCACTTTGACATGCCCTTAATGTAAAATTTAAAGTATTTGCAGAAGATATTTATATATTTGTTATTTAAACAAAGCATTCCCTTCAGCAGAGTTTTCAAATCACCTTATTTGTTGCCACTGATTTAGATAGTTTTAATAATTTTTGTTATAGGTATAACCTGCCTTGTAGGCAGTGTCTAAGGGTTCCCTTTTACATGTATGATCTTTACAGGGATTTAAAATATAATTTAATATGATAGAAAGTAATTTTTTGAGGGAACCTTGGTGGCCTAGAAATATTAATGGAGATTCCAAAAGTCCCACTGAATAACATTTGCACAGGATTGAGAAAATCTCTTCAAATCTATAACTAGAAGAAAACAAACCAAAATTAAATAATGCATATTTACTAATACTTTTAATATCTTTCCTCTAAAATCCTGTCTTTTGGCTAAAGCTCTTTAAAAGTAATTCAACAAGTTTTAATATGAACATTATGTAATAGTATTTAACATATTTTAAAATGTTTGTCAAGATACTTACTTGTTAAAATTCAAATTGATTTTGAATTCAGCAAAGTGTACATAGATTAAAAGCTGGTTGAAGGACATAAAAAGATAATCCAATTTACACTTATTAATATTAATGAAATATTCCCAAAAATAATCACCATAGATCCAGATTTGATGCAATTATCTATATTATGAAACTAGAAAGTAAAAACTCATCTCATAAAAAAAGTCTCACTTTTTGAAATCATCAATGAGGTCAAAATTAAGGTAGTGGACTATGTGCCAGGTGTGCGTGGAATCTCGGTGGAGCTGCAACTCCTATCCTACAGCTCAATGGAATCATCCAAGTCACCTGGCGAGGAGACAACGATGGGCAACGGCCATCCCAGGGAATGGAGAGGGCCTGCATCTGCAGGCAGGATCATCCCACCCACCATATCCATGGGATATAAGCCCTTTCTCACTTGGAGGTGGAGTGGACATCACCATCCCAGTCCCCTCAGGATTGGGGGAAGAACTATCGACTGGAGTGGACTTGATGGTATTCTGTTGTACACATATGGTGATTCTAGCAATGGAAGAAATTATAACAATGAGGTGGAGCCAGTGGCCACTTGACACTTTTGGGGCAAGGAGGGGACGAGCAGTTGAAATACAGCGGCTTCTTTGGGATTTGGAAGTTGTCCTGAGTATCGTTGTGGCAATGGATGTAGGCCATTTTAAATCAGCACACACCACTCAGAACTGTGTGAGAGAGAGTGTGGTCTACGATGTGAACTGTGGTCTATGGTTGGTGGCAAGGCCCCAGGATGTGTAAGTCCATTGAGGGTGGTGGGCCACACTTGTGGGAGATATTTGTGTGGGATGTGGTGGGAGGTGTGGGAGGTGGGCAACATGGGAATTCCAGTGGGTTCCGTGTAATATTTTAGGTAATCTAAGTACCTCTTAAAATATATTTATATATATATATATAAATAACATTTTTGTAAGCAAATGCACATATATGCATATATATTTATATATCATTTTACAAATATTGGTATGTATTGTGAAAATTTTGATTTTTACCCACAATTAAAAAAAAAAAAAAAAAAACTAATAAAGTTTGCTAGCACACCTCACTTTAAAAAAAAAAAAAATTAAGGTAGTGGAAGAGCCCAAAGATAAACATAGCAGGAAAAAAAACAAGAAAATGGTGGAATTTGTTATCTGATTCTTTATTTTATGATATATACTCTAAAATATGAATTTTTTAGTAGCAAGATGCAGAGAGGCTTGTGTTCAAATGCTGTATCAGATTCTAATTAGATAGATGACCTTGAATGATAATGATTATGAAGTTATCTGATGATAATAGTAAAAGTTACAATGGTAGCAATAGTTAGCAGTGCTTTCTACTGGTCAGGCATTATATTAATGGTGTCCCATAACTATTACAACAATTATTATCACCATTTTATAGAAGAGGAAATTAAGTCTTAGAGTGTTAAAGTAACTTGCCCAATTTCATACATCTTGATAATGGTGGAGCTGCAATTTAAATTCAGATTTCATGTTTCTGGGAAATATATATATATATTTAGTTTTTTTTTTGGGGGGGGGGCTATATTCTTAACTTCTAGATTATGCTGCCTCCTAGTTATATAACGTCTCTAACAGTTAATTTCTTCACATGTAAATAGGAATTAAAAATTAAATGTAAAGAAGAAAAGAAGCAAAAAAAAAAGAAAAAACAAAAATAAAATCACAAAAAATAATGTAGAGGACTATTATGGTTTCAGTTTCCCATTAAAAAAGTTAAAGAATGTATACTATGCATTGGACAATATGCTAGGTCTGGGGATACTGATACTCATTATTAGGGATCTGCTGTAGATGGAGAAATAGTGGTAAGCAAATATATCATTAAGACAAAATGTGATCAGTCATTCCTGATACTGCCCTTTTCCCCACCATCATATCAAAAGAGCAGCAATTTCAGTTGACTCTACCATTCAATATCTTAAATCTAATCACTTATCATCTTTTCCATTGTTAAAATGCTGATTTAAGTCAAATTATTTCATATTCCTGGATGCAGAATAAAACCTTCTAACCAGCTTAATGTCTTTCCAGGCTCACGAGAACAGCACTGACTGCTATAGAAATGAGTAGGGGTGGCAAAAATTTAGAGTTGGAGGATCAGGTTGTAGGGAAAAAGGGGAATACAATTAGACTCTCAGCCTATGGAAGACTTAACTATAACAAAGAGTTCAGGATGAAGACATTCAGGAAAAAGAAGCTTAACTTTGGTTAAGATGAGAGATAAAACATAGCATCTTAGTAATACTAAAGAATTTCATTTTGGTGGAAGAGAAGAGCATCATAGGATATATTCCCCAGATAAGAGATTGGATCAGATCTTGCAGATGATACTGAAGATTTTTGAAAACTATCTTTAAAGATATGGAAATTCATTTAAAAATTTTAAGCAAGGAAGGATGTAATCATTTAAATGAAAAATATTATGAAATATTTCATTGTCTTACAGTAATCTTCATGATACTTTAGTTATTTAGATCATGTATTAATTACCTGGCCACTATGACAAATACTACAAATAGAATTTTGTCAGTAGCATTTTGGGTGGCTGGTGATCCTTGAACTCCTTGACTTACCCATCAAATGGCGATGTTTTTTCTTTCTCTTCCAGTTCGTTGACTTTTTGCTTTTGGCTGCTCCCCATACCTTTTGCTTTTATAACGCCCCCATTTATAGGATAAAGACCCATCCTGATGCAGTTGGTCACAACTTAGGTAAAAATAAAATCTTCTGAAGGTCCTATTTACAATGGGTACTCACCCACAGAATGGAATTTATTAGGAACATGTTTTTATTCTGGGGTACATAATTCAACTTTTCATAGATCATTTACATTTAATATGATTTTTAATATTGTTAGGTTTAAATCTATCATCCTGCTATTTGATTTGTATTTGTCCCATCTGACCATTATTTTCTTTATTTTCTTTGAGATTAATTTAATATACTTCTAATTCATTTAACTTATTTTCTATTTTATTAGCTATCTCATTGTTTTGTAATTTTATGGTTGCATTTGATTTTTAAAGTATACATCTTTAACTTATCACAGACTGCTTTCAAGTGTTATTATACCACTTCCCCATTAACCCCTCCTGGATTTGTGCTATTGTTGTCATGCCTTTTATTTTTATATATGGTTTAAACCCCAAATTACATTAAACCATTTTTGTTTAAACAGGAAGATATCTTTTAAAGAAATTCAGATAATAAAAATAAAGTATATAGGCATACCTCATTTTATTGTGCTTCACTTTATTGTGCTTTGCAGATATGGTGTTTATTAAAAACACCAAGGTTTGTGGCAGCCTTGTGTCAAGGAAGTCTATCGGTGTTATTTTTCCAACAGCATGTGCTCACTTTGTGCTTCTGTGTAACATTTTGGTAATTCTTGCAATATTTAAAGCATTTTCATTATTATTATATCTGTCATGGTGATCTTTGATCTTTGATGTTACTATTGTAATTGTTTTTGGACACAACAAACTGAACCCCTGTAAGGTGGTAACTTAATCGATAAATGTTGTATGTGTTTTGACAGCCCCACTGACTGGACATTCCCCATCTCTCTCCGTCTCCTCTGATCTTCCTAATCCCTGAGACACAATAATATTGAAATTAGGGCAGTTAATAACCTTACAATTGTCTCTAAGTGTTGAAGTAAATTGAAGAGTTGCATGTCTCTCACTTTAAATTGAAAACTAGAAATGATTAAGCTTAGTAAGAAAGGCATGTCAAAAACTGATATAGGCCAAATGCTAGGCCTCTTCCCCAAATAATAAGGAAGCAAGTTGCGAATGCAAAGTAAAAGTTCTGCTCCACTGAACAAATGAATAATAAGAAAAGAAAACAGTCATATTGCTGATGTGGAGAAAGTTTTAGTGATCTGAATAGAAGATCAAACTATCCACAATATTTGCTTAAACCAAAGCCTAATCCAGAACAAGGCCCTAACTCTCTTCAGTTCTATGAAGACTGTGAGAAATGAGGAAGCTTCAGAAGAAAAGTTTGAAGAGTGCACAGTTTGGTTCATGAAGTTTAAGACAGAAACTGTCTCCATAACATCAAAGTTTGAGGTGAAGCAGCAAGTGCCAATGTAGAAGCTGCACCAACTTATCCAGAAGATATAGCTAAGATCGTTAGTAAAGGTGATTATACTGAACAACAGATTCTCAATGTAGATGCAACAGCCTTATATTGGAAGAAGATGACATCTAAGACTTTCATAGCTAGAGAGGAGAAGTTAGTGGGTGGCTTCGAAGCTTCAAAGGATAGGCTGACTCTCTTGTTAGGGGCTAATGTAGCTGGTAAATTGAAGTTGAAGCCAATGTTCATTTACCATTCCAAAAATCCTAGGGCCCTTAAGAATTATGCTAAATTAACTCTGCCTGTGCTCTATAAATGGAACATCAAAGCTTGGATGACAGCACATCTGTGGACAACATGGTTCACTGAATATTTTAAGCCCCCTGTGGAGACCTACTGCTAGAAAACATATTCCTTTTAAAATATCACTGCTCATTGACAATGCACATTGTCACCTAAGAGGTCTGATGGAGATAAACAACTAGATGAATTTTGTTTCTGTGCATGCTAATACAACATCTGTTACACAGCCCCTGGATCAAGGAGTATTTCAACTCTCAATCTTATTTAAGAAGTACATTTCATAAGGCTGTAGCCACCATAGATTATGATTCTCTGATGAATCTGGGAAAAGTACACTGAAAGCCTGTAGAAAGGATTCACTATTCTTGATTACTTTAATAACATTTATGATTCATGGGATGAGGTCAAAATATCAACATTAACAGGAGTTTGGAAGAAGTCGATTCCAACCCTGATGGATGACTTTGAGAGGTTTAAGACTGCAATGGAGAAAGTATCTGCAGATGTGGCAGAAATAGCAAAAGAAATAGATTTAGAAATGGATCCTGAATATGTTACCTAATTGCTGTAATTTCATGATAAAATTTTAACAGCTAAGGAGGTGAACAAAGAAAGTGATTTCTTGAGATAGAATCTACTTCTGGTGAAGATGTTATGAACATCGTTGAAATGACAACAAAGGATTTTGAATATCACATAAACTTAGCTGATAAATCAGCAACAGAGTTTGAAAGGATTGACTCAAATTTGAAAGAAGTTCTGTGCATTAATTATAAAGTAATTTTATATCAAATTGCTACAAAAAATCTTTTGTGAAAGAGTCAATCAATGCAGCAAACTTCATTGTTGTTGTCTTATTTTAAGAAATTGCCACAGCCACCTCAACCTTCAGCAACCACCACCCTGATCAATCAGCAGCCATCAACAGTGAGGCAACATCCTCTGTCAGCAAAAAGATTATGATTTGGTGAAAGCTCAGTTGATGACTAGTATTTTTAAAAATAAAATATTTTTAAATTAGGTACATTTTTTTTTTAGACTTAATGCTATTGCATACTTAATAGGCTACAGAATCATGTAAACAAAACTTTCATATACCCTGGGAAATCAAAAAATTCTGTCATTCACTTCATTGCAATATTTTCTTTATGGCAATTGTCTGGAATCAAGCCCCCAATATCTCCAACTCATGCCTGTATATTCGCTCATGTAATTTCCATTTCTAGTGTTCTTTGTTCCTTTGTGTAAATCTGCATTTTCATCTAGTAATTTTTCTCCACTACCTGAAAAAAAAATTCCTTTCTTGTATTGTGGTTTTGCTGCTGCTGAATTCTGTCAGCTTTTGTATGTTTGAAAATCTTTTTTTCACATTTGTTTTTAAAAGATATTTCCGCCACCTATAAAATTCTAGGTTGATAGCTTTTTCTTTCAGTACTTTGAAGATCTTGATTCATTGTCTTCTCACCTGAATTTTTCCTACAAGAAATCTTTTATCATCCTTATCTTTCTATCTTTGTACATAAGTCTTTTTCTTCTGGCTGATTTTAAAATTTTCAATCCCTAGTTTTGAAAATTTTGACTTTTGGACCTTGAAGGAGTTTCCTTGGTGTCTCTTGTACTTGGGATTCATCGAGATTCTTGGATCTGTGGATTTATAGTTTTCGTCAGCTTTGGAAAATTTTCATCTGTGATTTCTTAAAATATTTTTTTGTATTCCATCCCCTCACCTGCTATCTCCTAACATTTGGGAACTGCAACTACATGTGTATGAGGCCACGTTAAGTGGTCACACAGTGTATTGATACTCTGTCCACTGTATTTTCCTCCCCATGTTTCATTTTAAATGGTTTCTATTGCTATGCCTCAGAGTCCACAAATCTATGGTTCTGCATTGTCCAATCTGCCATTAAACCATACAGTGTATTTTTTTTCATCTCATACCATTGCAGTTTCTATTTCTAGAAGTTAGATTTGGGCCTTTACTTAAAAATATATTTCATAATTTTACCTAAGTTTTTGAACATATGGAATGCAATTGTAATAACTATTTTAGTTATAAGAATTATTAGCTGTTACTTATAATATCTGGGTCTGTTTGGGCTCACTTTTCATTGATTATTTTCTCCTTATTATTATTATTTCATTTTTGCTTCCATTCCTGAATTTTTACACTCTTAACTTACAGAGAAAGAATTCAACTTATATTTAAGAAAAGTAACTTAGGAAAGGGGGAGTTAGAGTGCATATACATGAGAGAAATTTGTTTGTTTGAATTTCCTTTCCTTTCCTTTCTAGTGGCACACCCTAATCCCTGCTATAGCATTTATAAGAGTTCTGTTATTCATCCTTCTGATGAAATTGGCAGTTGGTAGTCAGCAAAGATAATCTTGGCAGAAAGAGACAACAATACTTCTATCATCATTGAACTTACAAAAGAAATTCAGAACATGTTATGGACTAATGCCAAAATGAGCCCTCGTGTTTCTTGTCTAGAAGTTTGGGTACTTGTAATAGTGTATGATTTCCATTCCTCCCCAAGAGATCCTTGCCACGTTCATCCTTGGAATGGAAGCATTAGAAGACACTATTGAACCTTTTTAGAGTTCAGATTGACAGAGAGAGAGAGAGAGAGAGAGAGAGAGAGAGAAAGAGAGGAAAAATACACCAGGGGGAATATCCCTGCCTATAGAGAAGATTAAAAGGGTGACTTAACAGGTTATTTGCATCTCTAATTTCTGTGACTCCATTGGAATTGGAGTAGTGAAGTGATTTTGGCTGTTTTGATTAGAACACTTACTGTGAACAAGCAATTAAATCCCAAGTGAGTCACTAAATGGCTAGCATTTTAAAGGTAGTAAAATAGGGACTCACATCAACATCTAAATATAAGATACCAAGGAAGGGAAGATAATGCTACTATATAGGCATATTTAGAATATACATCTAGATTCTTATGCCCTGACATTCTGAACTAGGTTTAATACAAGCCCTGAACTGAAGTTAGGAAAACTCACATGAGGATAAACTAAAGAATTACATCAGGCTAATGCTTATATAGCAAAGGATATGGCATTTTTATAGGTTGAGAATATTTTTCAATTTAAAAAACTCTGGTTCCATGGAAGACAGGAGATCTGAAATTCAGGAATAAAAATAAAAATATATTTAGGCACTTGGAAAGTGTATGATTATATTATGTATCAATTTAAGATAACAATCTTGCAAGGGGTTTGTTATTGGAATCTGTATATAATAGATCTATTTCTTTGTTCATGTATTCATATATTCATCACTCTATTAATTAAATGCTATTGAGTTTCTCTAAGCAAAATCATTTTTTGTGGGCTATGTGATGATTAATTAACTATAGATCTACAGTTAAAGAAACTTGCAATATTGCAAGATAGAAAAAATGTTAACATATATTTAATGTTAAAATACAGGATTGAAATGGTATAGAGTGCACAAATACATGAGTAAATTTTTAATGAGTAAGCTAAAATATTTACTAACTATATATATGACACCAAGAACTGGTATTTAGAATATATAAAGAACTCTCAAACTTAGGTGTTAACAAATCAAATAAACCAATTAGAAAACAGGCAAAAGACTTAAACAGACATTTCAACAAATACGATATACAGACAGGAAATAAGCACATGATAAGATAGTCAACATCGTTTGTTATTAGGGAAATACAAATTAAAACCACAATGAGCTATCATTACATACCTATCAGAATGGCCAAAATTAAAAAAAAAAAAAAAAAAAATAGCGGTAACACCAAACGCTGGTGAAGATGCAGCAAAATTGGAGAATGATGCTGAGTGAAGAAACTAATTTCGAAGAATTCTATACAGTATGTTTTCATCTATATAATACTTATTAAATAAAATTATAGAGATCAAGGATATAGTGGTGGTGAGGGGATACTATGGGGGTGGGGGGAGAAAGTGAGTGGCAATGAAGGAATAGCATGAGGATCCATATGGTATGGACTAGCTCTGTATCTTGATTGTAATAATGGTTACACAAATCAAAAAATGATGAAACTCTGTTAAACTTTACTTGCACACACATACATACATGCCTTATACATACAAATGAGTGAATGTAAAACTGGTGAAATATGAACAAACTATGGTTTATGCCAGTGTCAATTTCCTGGTTTTGATATTGCACTATAGTTATGCAATATGTTACCATTGGGGGGGCGGGGAATTGGATGAGGGGAACATAGGGCCACCTTGTACAGTTTATTTACAACTTCCTGTGAATCTATCTATCTATATATATATATTTTTAATAAATGACATAGGAATTCAGAGTGAGAAAATCAGAGTAATTTCATGGGGGGGGGGGACATAAAAAACTGGAAAGGAACCTTAAGAACAGGAAATGTTTGGCTGTTTCAAAGTTTACAGGATTCCCTGTTTAAGATAGCGGGAACATAATAAAAAATGTACATAGATACAAGAGCTTAAACACAGAAGTTACATAGGTAAATTCTACTGGGACAAGTTAAAGGTAAATGAAATAGTGGGAGGTAAGTTTGGAATTTAGGTTGGACTTAGACATTGTGGAGTTCTTCTGGTGCTTAAGCTAAGGAATATATTATCAATAATTATGAACCTGATAGTCACAGAATGTTTTTGAAATGGGATGGGATCTAATTAAAACTGTACTAAATGGATTACAAGATTAAGTAAACACAGGGAGAAACTCTGTTTCAATAATACAGATGAGATATAATGAGGTTATACTAAATCAGAATGAGTTTTGTAAAATGCATTGTTTCTACAAATTGCTTGGCTTTAGCTTTTACAGAAAAGAGATTTAGCCTGTGACTCTCGAGATGGGCCTGTAAACAGATGAAGGCGTTGATGAGCTTAAAGTGTCTTTGCATTTTAAATGCAATTTGCACTTTGTCTCTCAGAAGAAGTTTCTCAATTTTCATAGCATTTCACCCTTTTATAAACATTTATTGGACAAATATTTACAAATATACATTAGCAAAATCTTCTTGGACTAAAGTGCCATGTTTTCATAAAAGAAGTAATGAAAAAGAAGTAAAGAACATATATATTTCTTTTTTCCTAGGTTCCATGAGCATATCACAGGGCAGTTTTCATGGAAGAAATATTTTACTCACATTAACTTCAGCTGTTTTCTATTAGAAAGTGCTTCTCTCTATAAGAAAATATATTGGCATGTCTTTATTAATACTCTGAACTTTTAATAAATGTTTATATTTTGTTTTCATATTTAAATACTTATTTGACTACCTTTAAAAACAGTCTTAATATTATCAAAATGTGTATTCTAAAATTCATTTATGACCCTTGGTTGGGTGTGGAGGGAGTAGCATAAGGCAGTTTCTGAGAAACAAATATTAATATCTCTTCCAGGTTCTTCAGAAAAAACTTTCTATTTTAAAAATTATTTTTAAAATAAATTATTATTAGACCATTTTGAAAAACATAGTCCCTTCCTCCATAGATCTTAAACAAGGACCATACTCATTAAACTCGAACCATTTTGTTCTTCTCCTCATTACAAATCAGTCTTGAATGCAATCACCATGTTTTACATATTTTTCAACTTTATTATATTTAGAATACTTTGTTCCCTTCCCAAAAGTTTAATAGGTTTTGCAGTCTCTTGGACATAATCTATAAGTTATTTTCCACAACAAATACTTAAAGAGAAATTGCAATACTCAGAGCAAAACATAATCCTTTTTCACAATTGAAATAACAGGTTGAAATAAACGGAAAATCTTTCATGAAATCAGTACTGTTTATGAAGTATGTAGATAAAGGTCTCTATATGTTTTTCACAGAGAATCTGTCACCCCTCAGTTATTCAAACTACATGTAAATAAGAATGGTTTAGAACAATGACATATACAGCTATCCAGAAGCTGGAGTGAATCATATTCCTTTGTTCATGACTCATCATTGTAATCAGCCTTCACAAGTCCCTCCTCTTGCTTTTTTAGTTATTTATTCCCTTTAATTCCCATGTCCATCTCCCATTTCTCTCCCTCAGTGGACAACCATTCTAATATATGTAATGTACATCCTTTGTGATGTTTATATTCTCATAAAATATATATGTTGTTTTTGATGTATTTTAGTTTATGAATATAAATTTATACTACAAATTTGCTCTGTATACTTCTCTTTTCCTTTCTCTGCACTATGTCTAGGATCTGCCTATTCTGCTCTGTAAATATCTGGCCTGTTATATATAGTCCGTAAAAAATGTACATGATGTGCATCCACCACATCTTGTTTGTCACTCTGCCAAAAAGGAAATACCGATAATATCTCACCTCCTGCTACTGACAGAACAATGAACTTCCTCACACATGTTCCCTTATAGACCTATGTCTGCTAGGAACAGAACTGTTAGGTCAAAGCATACGTGTATATTTAATTTAGCCAAGCTTCCAGTTTCCTCTTCCAAGAAACTCTACTAGCTGAACATTCAACTGGCAGGAGACTGGTTTCTATATCCACATATCTCCTTAATATTGGCATTATCCATTATTTGCTTTTTGCTAGTCTGGTATAAACTGATATCCTGTTTTATTTATTTTGTTTCTGATTTGTCATGAATTTGAGTATCTCTTTAGACCTTGTTCTTTTGTTTCTTCTGTAAATTGCCTATTCATATTTATTGCTATTTCTCCATTCCATTTTGCTAGTTTATGTCTTTTCCTCATTCAATTTCAGGAGTTCCTGCTTTTCTGTTTTTCACTTGTCAACCATGTAGGAAAACATTGCACAAACTGTAGTCCTTAGACAACCTATAACAGAATCCAATTAGGGATTTATTAAAATTCTGATTTCTGACCCCCACAACCAGGAACCTATATTCAAATAAGTTCACTGAGTGTGTCTTATGAAAACTAAACTATGAAGTTCAGTGAAATTTGTTTTATTTTCAAACACCAATATCATATTTATGAGTGTGAGAAATGAATCTAGCAAACCAAATGCAAGATGTTATTTTATAGAAATATTAAATTGGCTCATAATCTAATCTGATAAATAAAACAAAACTTCAATAAGATTCAGATTGAGCCACTATTATGGATTTTCTTCTTTATATGTTGTAATAGATTCATAATGTCATAATACTCTTGAATTTCACTGACAGCATTTTTAAACACTGTACTTATAAAATAAGGTAAGAGTCATTCACTGTTGGCAATTTCCATTTAGATATTGTGTTTACACAACACATTATATTATATAGTTTTTAAATATCTGCAATTGATAACTGTAGAAACAAAAAATTATAAATTACATATCCTTTTTACATTGGGTAGAGAGAGGCAGCAAGATGGCATCAGTTTAAGTGGGCACTCACCATCTCTCTTGTAAAAAACAGCTGAACAGAGGAAAGTTCCTGCCCGAGTGAGCTGTTTTGGGAACCCCCAGAGCAGGAGGCTTCAGGGAGTCAATCAAGAAGGAGCTGGACATAGAGATATAGAGCTCAAAGTAAAACCGAGTTTCTCACCCTTGTGGCTGGAAACAGTGGACAGCTAATCCCCACCCTCAAGGCAAACAGCTGCTGCAAGTTCTGACTCTTGCCGGCCACCCTGCGGGAAGGAACATTATCCAAGGGTGGGAGGGTTCTGTCAAAGGGTAGAAAGGGGTTTTCTTTCTGTGGGTTTGGATGCCTGGACCCCTTTTGAGCTTTGGGGAGCAGCTGGCTCATGGTAGCACCAGGAAAAAGGGAGAGGTGAATCTGCTGAGGCAGCCTAATTTACCTAACCACCCTGGGTTAGAGAAACTTGGCCCAGGAGAAGGCAGAGTTTGACTAGTTCCATGCTGAAAATTATTAAAATTCCAAATCCCTTAAGGGAGGCAAACCGTAGGAAGTCCTTAATAAGCCTCCAAGAGCCTACTTAGGGTCCCCTGGGAAGAGGGGGTGGTCTGGAAGAGGGTTGAGAGTCATTTTTCTGCAGTGAATTCAGTTGCCAAGGTCCCATTTGAATTTCAGGAGCGAACTCAAACTGATCAAGAGAGGTGAGGGGGGATCTGCTCACACAGGCTATTGCGTCCTGCCCCCCTGGGAGAGAAAGCAATACGAATAGAAAGGGAGCAGGGACAGACAGGTTCCTAATCAGCAGGAATCTACCCAACTGCAAAGAGTCAAACCTACCCAAGGGAAAGTGACTTGATAGCTTTCTGAAGAGCTAACTGGCCCAACGAGAAAATTTAGCTCAGTGGAGTAGTTTCCACATTGAATATATGAGGTCCCTACTTTGATTGCAGGCTCTTCTTAGAGTAGTGACCCACAAGGATAGCAAACACCCAGCTGATATTTTAGGACAGGGAAAACATAAACATTATATCAACTTCCCTTGGGTCTCTTATTTTTACTAAAAAAAAAAAAAAGGTTACTTTTTAAAAATTTAACTTAGTTTACTCACTAAAACCTGCTTCAAAACCTGCAGAGGGCTTGCTGCAGGGTAATTGATGAACACCAGCAGCCTGAGAAGCACCTCAGGGGCCTAAGAGGGAAGGCTGTTTTCCATAGTTTTTGTTTGATTGCTTGATTGTGTGTTTGTTTGTTTTTGTTTTTTGTTTTGCTTTTCTTTCCTCTTTTTCTGTTCCCCACCCCTGTTTTTTTTTTTTTTTTAATTAGGTGCTACGGGCTTGTTTCTTGTTTCCTGTGTTTCCTCTTCATTGGTTTCCCCTTTTCTGTGTATATAGATTTGTCTACCAATCTATCTCTTTTCCTTCCTTCATCATTCTATCTTCCACGTTCTCTTGTTCTTCTTACATTCCACCTCTCTTTGTGTAGTCCTCAATTTTTCTGGTTTCTATTTCTATCTCATCTATTCTGTTTTCTTTCTTTTATTAACTTTTAAAAAATTTTTGTCTTTTCTTTTCTCTTTCCCTCTTTCCTCATCATTCTGGCCTTTAAATTCATTCTGTATATTTTTCTCTATTCAGTTTCCCATTTCACTGTTTGTACTCCACTTTTTTATTCCTATTACTCTACACTACTTACACAAGTTAATTATTCATTTTCTTAGGTCTTATACAGTTCCTTTTCTAACTTTTACTATTATCACTATTATCCTCTTTTTTTCTTACCTCTTTTGCTTTCTCTGACCCTAATCTTTTTTTCCAAGGGAACATAGGCAACAGCAAGGAAATAGAATAAGAGGAACAAAGTGTCAAAGAGAAAACTTAACACACACACAAAAAAACAGCAACTAAATAAAACCCTAGAGTACAGGGAGAAGCTAATCAACTGAATAAACCCATAAAGATAAAAAGATGGCCAGACAGCAACAAAAAATTACAAACGATACCAAGAAATAGGAAGACATGGCCCAGTCTTATGAACAAACTAAAAACCAGGAGGAGATGCAGAACATTGAACAACTAATCAGAGCTGTCCAAACAAATATCATTGACCAACTTAATGAAGTGATGGATGAGATTAAGGATATTAAGAAGACACTGGGAGAACATACTGAAGAAACTGTAAACATACATAAAAAGGTAACAGATATGATGGTGATAAATGGCACAATCGAAGAAATAAAAAATACACTGGCAGTACATAACATATTTGAACAGAAAGGGGAAATAATTAGTGATGTGGAAGACAGTACATCAAACAGATAATAGAACAGATAGATAAAAAACTAGAAAAAATCCAGAAGGGACTTAGAGATTTGAACAACAACAAAACACACAAACATATGCATTATAGGCATCCCAGAGGGGGAAGAAAAGGAAAAGGGGACAGAAGGGATGCTGGAGGAAATAATGGCTGAAAACTACATAACCTTATTGAGGAAGATAGATGTACTTGTCCAGGAAGTGCAGCACACCCCAAACAGTATAACTCCCAACAAGCCTACTCCAAGACATATACTTGTCAAACTGTCCAATGCTCAGGACAAAGAGAAAATACTGAAAGCAGCAAGAGAAAAGAGAACCATCACATACAAAGGGAGCTCAATAAGATTAAGTGCTGATCTCTCATCTGAAACCATGGAGGCAAGAAGGCAGAGGTATGACATAATTAAGGTGCCAAAAGAAAAATATCTTCCAGACAAGAATTCTCTAACCAGCAAAGCTGGCATTCAAAAATGATGGAGAGTTGAAAATATTCACAGATAAACAGAAACTAAGAGACTATGCAAATAAGAAATCTGTCTTCCAAGAAATACTAAAGGGTGTTCTGCAGATTGAAAGGAAAAAGCAGGAGAGAGAGAGTTGGAGGAGAGTGTAAGGAAAACTAAAAAGACAAAAAGAGAAATAAAAACAACATATGACATGCATACATCCAAAGAAAATATGACTACTGTAAGTAATTCCTTGAGAGTAATAACACTGAATGTTAATGGATAAATTTCACCAGTCAAGAAACACAGATTGGCAGAGTGGATAAGGAAATATTACCCATCTATATGCTGTCTAAAAAAACCCACCTTAGAACCTGGGATTCAAGGAGGCTGAAAGTGAATGGCTGGAAAACGATCTTACAAGCAAACAATAACCAAAAAAGGGTGGGAGTAGCTCTACTAATATCAGACAAAATAGACTTTACATGTAAAACTGTTGTAAGCAACAAAGATGGATACTATATATTAGTAAAAGGGGTAATTTTTCAAGAAGAAAGAACAATAATAAACATTTATGCACCTAACCAGGGTGCATCAATATACATGAGGCAAACACTGGAAAAACTAAGTGGAGAAATAGATGCCTCTACAATTATAGTTGGGAACTTTAATATACCATTACCATTATTAGACAGAACATTTCAATAGACAATCAATAAAGAAACAAGCACTTTGAATAATATTAGAGAATCTGTACCTAATAGACATATATAGAACACTACACACAAATACAGCAGGATATACATTATTCTCAAGTGCACATGGATCATTCTCCAAGATAGACCATATGCTAGGCCACAGAAAAATTCTCAATGAATTCAGAAAGATTGAAATTATACAAAGTAATTTCTCTGACTACAAAGGAATGAAGCTGGAAATAAGTAAGGGCCGGAGAATCAGATTAGGCACAAGATATGGAAGTTAAACAACATATTTTAGACAAACAGTGGGACAAGGAGAAAATCTCAAAAGAAATCAGTATCTACCTTGAAATGAATATGTGATGCAGCAAAAGCTGTACTGAGAGGGAAATTTTTAGCCATAAATGCATATATATATAAAAAAAGAAGAAAAAGCTAAAATCGATGACCTAACTGTACACCTGGAGGAATTAGAAAAAGAACAACAAACTAACCCCAAAGGAAGCAAAAAGAACAGAATAACAAAGATTAGAGCAGAACTAAAGGAAATTGAAAATAGAAAAGCACTAGAAAAAATAAACGAAACAAAAAGCTGGTTCTTCGAGATCCATAAAATTGATAAATGCTTAGCTAGACTAACAAAAAAAGAGAGAGAGAGAGAGAAGATGCAAATACACAAAATAAGAAATGAGGAAAGGGACATCACCACTGATCCCACAGAAATAAAGAGTATCATAAGAGGACACTTTGAAAAATTATATGCCAACAAGAAGGATAATTTAGAGGGAATGGACAAATTCCTAGAAATACACAAGCAGCCTACATTGATGGAAGAAGAAATTGATGAAATCAACAAACCAATCACAAGTAAACAGATAGAATCAGCCATCAAAAACCTCCCAACTAAGAAGAGCCCAGGACCAGTTGCTTCACAGGTGAATTCTAGCAAACATTCCAGAAAGAACTAACATGAGTACTGTTTAAACTCTTCCAAAAATTAGAAGTAGAAAGAACATTGCCTAACTCATTCTATGATGCCAAAATTACTGTAAAACCAAAGCCGAAAATGTAATAAGAAAAGAAAATTACAGACAAATCTCTCTAATGAACCTAGATTTTAAAATCCTCAACAAAATGCTTGCTAATCATATTCAATAACACATTAAAAGAATTATATACCTGACCAAGTGGATTTCATTCCAGGTATGCAAGGATGGTTCAACATAAGAAAATCAAACAATGTAATACACCACATAAACAGATCAAAAGAAATAAATCACATGATCACTTCTATAGACACAGAAAAAACATTAGACAAAATACAGCACCTTCTCCTGATAAAAACACTGCAAAAGGTAGGAATAGAAGGAAACTTTCTGAACTTGATAAAGAGTATGTGTTAGTCAGCCAAATGGGTGCTCATGCAGAATACCAGAAATTAGTTGGTTTTCATAAAGGGCATTTATTTGGGGTAGAAGCTTACAGTTACCAGGCCAAATAGCATAAGTTACTTCCCTCACCAAAGTCTATGGCCATGTGTTGGAGCAAAATGGCTGCTGATGTCTGCCAGGGTTCAGGCTTCCTGGGTTCCTCTCTTCCTGGGGCTTGTCTTTCTCTGGGCTCAGCTGCTCTGTTATCTCCACAATGCCAGCTGTAGACTATTAGGTGAATGGCTTTTTACTTTTCCTGGGTCCTTCTCTCTTTCCTCACGACCAAGCTCCTCTGTGTGCTTACTTCCCAGGGCTCCAGCTCAAGACCACAGCATCAAATCTCCAACTCTGTCCTTTGCCATGTCTTTTATCTGTGAGTCCCCTCCCACCAAGGGGCGAGGACTCAACACCCTACTGACATGGCCCAAACAAAGCCCTAATCATAATTTAATCATGCCCAGAGGAACAGACCAGTTTACAAACATAATCCAATATCTATTTTCAGAGTTCATAAATAATGCCAAATGGCTACAGGGTATATGAAAAACCAGCAGCTGATGTCATATACGATGGTGAAATCCTAAAAGCTTTCCCTCTAAGATTAGGAACAAGACAAGGATGTCCACTATCACTGCTCCTATGTAACATTGTGTTAGAAGTACTTGCTCAAGAACTGAGGCAAGAAAAAGATATAAAAGGCATCCAAATTGGAAAGGAAGAAGTAAAAATTTCTCTATTTGTAGACATGATCTTATGCACAGAAAGCCCTGAGAAATCTGCAACAAAGCTTATAGAACTTATAAATGAGTTTAGTAAAGTTGCAGGTTATAAGATCAATGCACAAAAATCAGTAGCATTTCTATACACCAATAATGAGCAATCTGAGGAGGAAACCAAGAAAAAAAATATTATTTGCAATAGTAACTAAAAGAATCAAATACCTAGGAATAAATTTAACTAAAGATGTAAATGACTTGTACAGAGAAAACTATGCAACACTGTTAAAGGAAATCAAAGTAGACTTAAATAAATGGAAGAATATTCCCTGTTCATGGATAGGAAGACTAAATATCATTAAGATGTCTATCCTACCCAAATTGTTCTACAGATATAATGCAATCCCAATAAAAATCACCACAGCAGTTTTTACTGAATTAGAAAAACTAACTATGAAATTTATTTGGAAGGGCAAGAGGCCCCAAAGAGCAAAAGACATATTGGAAAAAAAAAAAAAAAAAAAAAAGAAATCAGAGGAATCACACTACCTGACTTTAAAACATACTACAAAGCTACAGTGGTCAAAACTGCGTGGTATTGGCACAAGGATAGACATACCAACCAATGGAACCAAATTGAGTTCTGATATAGATCCTCACATATACAGTTGTATGATATTCAACAAGGCCACCAAGCCCACTCAAATGGGAGAGAATGGCCTCTTCAACAAATGGTGCTTGGAGAACTGGATATCCGTATCCAAAAGAATGAGAGAGGAACATCATCTCACACCTTGTATAAAAAAATCAACTCAAGACAGATCAAAAACCTAAATATAAGAGCCAACACCATAAAGAACTTGGAAGATAATGTAGGGACGCACCTACAGGACCTTGTAATAGGAAATGTTTTCATGAACTTCACACCCAAAGCATGAGGAGTGAAAGAAAAAATAGATAAATGGGATCTCCTCAAAATTAAAAACTTTTGCACCTCAAAGAAGGTTGTCAAGAAAGTGAAAAGATAGCCTACCCAATGGAAGAAAATATTTGGTAAGCATATATCTGATAGGAGTCTAATATCCAGCATATATAAAGAAATCCTACATTGCAAAAATAAAAAGACAAACAACCCCTTTAAAAAATGGGCAGGCGACTTGAAAAGACAATTCTCCAAGGAAGAAATACAAATTGCTAAAAAGCACATGGAAAGATGCTCAACATCACTAGTTATTAGGGAAATGCAAATCAAAACTACAATGAGATACCATCTTACACCCATTAGACTGGTGAATATTTTTTAAAAAGCAGAGGACTACACGTGTTGGAAAGGATGTGGAGGAAAGGGAATTCTCATCCATTGCTGGTGGGAATGTAGAATGGTTCAGCCATTGTGGAGGACAGTTTGGTGGTCCCTCAAAAAACTAACTATAGAACTGCCACATGATCCAGCAATTCCACTACTGGGTATATGCCCAGAATTGAAAGCAAGGACACGAACAGATATATGCACACCAATGTTCATAGCGGCATTATTGACTATTGCCAAAAGTTGGAATCAACCCAAATGCCCATCAACAGATGAATGGATAAACAAAATGTGGTACATACATACAATGGACTATTACTAAGCTGTAGGAAGGAATACAGTGCTAATACACAGGATAACATGGATGAATCTTGAGGACCTTATGTTGAGTGAAGCAAGCCAGGCATCGGAGTACAAATATTACATGACCTCACTGATATGAAGTGAGCAAATTGAGCAGACTCAGAGAGCTAGAGTGGAAGATACACTTAAAGGAAATAGAAGGGAGAAGAAGGTTGTGAACCAAGCCCATATGGGCAAAATCTATGATAAGTTAGAATTATGTAGTTGGGCAGTGAAGGGATATGACAGGAGTGTAGTGATACTATTGGGTTGGATGGTGCATGTTTGACATGGAGGTAGAGTGGTCAAGGTGGGTTGGATGGTCCACAGAACTGGGGGAATGGTTGGGGGAGAGACCAGGTGAACACTAGGGATTTGTGGGTATGTGGTTGAAAGTACAAAGTTGGGAACGCTCTTATGGCAATATGACAAAGAAGGTTTACTAGTTTAGGGCATTGGTTGGGGGGCATTCGGCACAGGGCGCACCTGGGGCTTCTAGGGCACTTCTAGGGAGTGTGAGAGTGATCTTTTTGTCATAATGTCTTATATCAGTGGGTAGAGACCCACATAATGAGCAAGAAGGAGTTGGACTCCCATCCTGGGGAGGACTGATATGTTCTCAAACAGAGGCGTGGGAGTCTTTTGAAAGTATGGGTGGTTCCTAATAGGGGAGGACAAACCAATGTGTCAAGACCTCAGTGTTGTGTCAAGTAACTATGAATCTTGTCATCCAAGGAGTGAAGCCTGGTAGTCGCCATAGGATCTGAGGGGAAGGGGAGGGAGGAATAGAATAGATGGAGCAGGGTGTATTTAGTGGGCAATGGAAGTTTTCTACATGAACTTGCAATGATGGATACAGGCTATGCTAAATATCATCAAAATTTATAAGAGTGTATGGTCTAAAATGTATACCATAATGTAAATCATTGACCATGGTTGGTAGCTATGTTTCACTATTTGTATATCAGATGTAACAAACATACCATCCACATACAAAAAGGTATTAATACAGGGAGGGGGGAAAGGAAGAGGATGTTGGGTATATGGGCGTCCCCTGGCTTCTGTACATGACTTTATTGTAACCTAAAACTTCTTTGAAAACAAAATTTTAAAAAAATTAAGATACTGGGGAATAAATGGAAGAAAATGTCACTGTATATACAGGACAACAAATATTACAGTGATGAAAAGCAAAATGTAAAAAAAAAATTAATATTTTTCAGTATTTTTTAATATCCCAATTTTTAAATTTTATTTTATTTTTAGTTTTTTAAAAAATTTTATTTCTTATATTTAAGCATATCATTATTATTTCATTTTCCTATTAATTGTATTTGGCTATTTTATTGGCTTCATTTTTGAAAAAGGTTTGGTTCACAGAAGGGTTGCTGGAGCAGTGAAGGATCATTGGTGTGGGGTGTCAGTGATGGGGGATACATGGGAGGAAGTTCACCTGGGCATAAATATAAGTTATATAAATGTGTCCAAATGTTCATGGGGCATTATAATAGTGGGTGGAGATTCACACAATAACTGAAAGAATATTGAATTCCCATCCTGGAGAGCTCTGCCACATTTTCTAATGGAACAGCAACAGTCCCCCAAGTACAGGGGCAATGACTAGTGAAGGAGGATAGTCCATTGAAGGGCCCTTGATATTGACGACTATGCTTATGAGCCTTTGCTCTTGAAATTGAAATGTAGCCTAGTGTTGTAGGGTGCCTAAGAGTTACCCCCTGAGAGCCTCCTTGCTGCTCAAATGTTGCCTCTCTCTAAGTGAAGCTCAGCATAAAAATACATTACTTTCCACCCCATGTAGGACATGTTTTCTGGGATGAGCCTCCCAGGCACTGAGGGATTACTACCAAGCACCAACTAGCAAAGGAACTGGAAAAAATTCTCAAATAAAAAGGAGGAAGGTAAAGACAAATGAGTTTATATGGCTAAGAGAATTCAAAATGAGTCAGGAGGTCATCCCAAAGGTAACACTTATGCACTTCTCAGCAGAATCTCATGACTGCCAAAGTAGATACTACCCCAAAGAGTGGGGATCCTGAGGGCTCTGGAGTCACTCAGGTCCTATGGACAGGGCAGACAGCTCCAGAGTTTGGTACCTTGCCAGTGGGCCCTATTTTGAAGTTTGTGCTCCTGGGTGTGACAGAGTTGGAATCAGTTATGGCTTCCCTACACATGGCTCATCTGTCCCTTCTATTTGAACCTGTAGCTGGTGCTGGAGTTGGTCGGTATATGTCCAAGAGACTTAAATCTTTGGGCTGTCCATATGCCAGCTGGGCCCTGAGCTTCAACAGAGTTGCAACACCTACTCTCCAGTTCATTGACTCACCCAGGACAATTATCAAGAAGGTGAAAATGGACTCCCACCATACCAAGGAAATGAAAGAGCCTACAACTATAGGTAAGACAGTCCCATTCATTGACTGTACGGTATTGAGGCCCCCTCTCAATTACAGGTGGAGTGGACATCACCATCCCAGAATCCTCAGGATTGGAGAATGAATTACGGACTAGAGTGGACTTACTGGTATTCTACTATAGACTTATTGTGATTCTAGTAATGGAAGAAATTATAACATCGATGTGAAATCAGTGGCCACTGGAGGCTCTGACAGCAAGAGGGAAAAACAGATGTAATACAGAGGCATTTTTGGGACTTGGAAATCATCCTGAATGACATTGCAATGACAGATATAGGCCATTATATATCTTGCCATAATCTGCAGAATTGTGTGGGAGAGAGTGTAAACTACAATGTAAACTATAATCCATGCTCAGTGGCAATGCCCCAAAATGCTTTTATCAATTGCAATGAATGTACCACACTAATGAAGGATGTTGCTTATGTGGGAAAATGTTGGAGGTATGGGGAACGGGGCATATGGGAATCCCTATATTTTTTACGTAACATTTACATAATCTAAGTACCTTTAAAAAATAAAAAAGTGTTTAAAAAAATAAAGGTATAACACTACTCACCTCAAAAAAAAAAACACTGGGTAGAAAGATTTATTAGAGTTTATTGGTTTTAAATATCAGCTACCTCTTGGTAATGAAGATCCTTAATAGGAGTGGAGATCATTGGAACAGGTGCTTTGAGAAAATAAACACTAATACTCCAAATGATTTTGAATTTCTAACTCAGAAATTGAACATATTTTATAACTGCTACATCATTTAGAAAGTTTGCTACAGAAAACTGCATTATTTTTCACTTAAAAGTACAAACTATGCTTTTTGGAATTTGATCTAAGTAAATATTGTGGTAAACACCAACTCAATGACATTGTTGATCTAACTTTAATTGACTGAGTTAGTTTAAAAACTGCAATTTTTTGCATGACCTCACTGATACGACCTAAGCATATTGAGCAGACTCACAGAGATAAAGTCTGAAAGATATGTTTTCAGGAGATTGAAAGGCAGTAGAGTGTGGTGAGCCAATGCTCAATCTGGGCAGAACCTATGATAAATTGGAAGGGGGTGGTTTGGCAGTGGTTGAGGATGATGGTATTGCAGGGATTTTTGAGGGGAGTCGATGGTGCTGGAATGTGAGATATGGTACCGGTCAGCAGGGTGGGGGCTTGGTTTTGACTATCCATGGATCTAGTGACAGGGCTGAAGGAAGGGACAGGTGAATTCTGGGGATTTATAGGTCTGTGGTTGAAACTACAATTGTGGGAATGTTGTTGGCAAAGATGACAGGGAGGGTCACTTGTGCAGGGTATCAGTGGTGGGGGAATGTGTGGGAAAGGGTGTACTTGGGACATGCCTCTATGGAATATGAATGTGTTTATCTGGTCATATGTTGCTATCTCAGTAGGTGGAGATCCACACAATAAAAAACAAATTATTAAACTCCCATCTGAGGAGTCCTGCTAAAGTCTCAATTAGAGGAACAAGAACCTCTCAAATATATAGGCAGTGCCTAATAAAAGAAAACAGACCAGTATGTCAAGCCCTCAATATTAATGCATGTAACTATAGAACTTACTCTTGGAAAAGTGAAACAGTGGTTACCATAGGTTCCGAGGGGCAGGGGAAGGAATAGAGAGAACATAGGGCATTTTTAGGGCACTGGAACTATTCTGCATGATTTTGAATGATGGATACAGGCCATTACACATTTTGTCAAAACCTATAAAATTGTATGGTACAAAGTGTAAACCATAATGTAAACTATTGGTCATGGTTAGTAGAAATGCTTCAATATTTGTTCATCAGTTGTAACAAATGTACCATATTCATATAAGATGTTATTAATAGGCTAAAAGGTGAGATGTAGAGGGAGTGGGTTATATGGGAATCCCCTGTACTTTCAATGTGACTTTCTATAACCTAAAGCTTTTTTTAAAAATAAAGTAACAAAATAATAAGAAGAAGACACTGGGGGAACAAACAGAAGAAATTGTAAACATACATAAGAGATAACAGATCTTTCAGTGAAGAAAGGCACAATGCAAGAAATTATTGGCGGCTTCATTCTTGGAGAGGTTTTGGATTACAGAAAAGTTACAACTATGGCAAGGGAGGGTCCCTGATGCAGGGTGTTGTGGTGGGGGGATATGTGGGGAAGGATGCACCCAGGACATGCTTCTATGGGATATGAATGTGTTCATGTGGTCATGGGGTATTATTTCAGTGGGCAGAGACCCACACAACAATGAACAAAATATTAAATTACCATCCTGGAGGATCTTGCTACATTCTCTAATAGAGTGGCAAGATTCTCTAGAGTACATACGCAATGCCTAGCAAAAGGGAACAGACCAATATGCCAAGCCCTTGATATTGATGCTTGTACTTATGAACCATATTCTTGTAAAATTGAAACTTAGCCTATTTATATATATTACTTAAGAGTTATCTTCTAAAAATCCCCATGTTATTCAAATGTGGCTTCTCTCTAAAACTCACTGTCTTTTCCCCCACCTGGGACATGAATCCTGGGGATGAGCCTCCCTGGCATGAGGGATTATTACCAAGCACTAACCAGCAATGCAACTGGAAAAAGACCTTGACCCAAAGGGAGAAATTTTAAATACAAAAGAGTTTTTATGGCTAAGAGATTTCAAATTGAGTCAGAGGTCATTCCAGAGGTTACACTTATGCACATCTCAGCAGGATCTCATTGACTGCCACAATAAACAGTGCCTCAAGCAGTGGCACTCCTTAGGGCTCTAGAGACATCCAGATACTATAGGCAGGCCAGACAACCTCAGGAAGTAAGGCCCCTGTCAGTGGGCCTTACCTTGGTATATATGTTCATGTACCTCCTCAATGTAATAGAGTTAGGCTCATTTATAATCTCCCTACAAATAGTTCTTCTGCTCCTTTTATTAAAACATATAATTAGTGCTATACCCATTAACTCTATGTCCCAGAGACTTAAATTTCCTGACTGTTCATATGCCGGATGATCCTGAATCTCAGCAGAGTTGCAGCCAACACCTACTCTCCAGATCATTAGACTCACCCAGGACAACTAACAAAAGGATGATGATGGACAACACCCATCCCAAAAAACAGGGATTTTCTACAACTGTAAGCAAGACAGTTCTATCCATCTCCCCCATGGGATCTTAGCCTCTCTCAGTTAGGAGCAGAATGGGCATCACGATCCCAAAATTCTCAAGACTGAAGAATGAAAAAACATAAGGGGGGAATGCAAGTATGCACCCTAGTAGACTTATTTTTATTGTAGTAACAGAAGAGCTTGTGACATTGAAATAAAATAGTGATTACCAGAGTTTCTGAGGGGAGGGAGAGGGAAGAAAAGGTATAACATGGGACATATTTGTGACATTGGAATTGTTCTGCATAATATTGCAATGATGGATACAGGCCGCTATACATTTTGTCAAAACCTATAAAATTGTGTGGTGTAAAGTGTAAACCATACTGTAAACTATAGACCTTTGTTAGTAGCAAAAGCTTCAATATTTGCTCATCAATTGTAACAAATGAACCACACTAATGAAAGATGTTACTGATAGGGAAAAATGTGAGATGTGAAGGAGTGGGGTATATGGAAATCCCCTGTATTTTCTATGTAAATTTTCTGTAATTAAAATTTCTTTAAAAACAAAGTTAAAAAAAGAAGAGGAGGTTGAGGTAGGATAGTTTAGAGAAAAGGAAGACAAGCCACAGCTGAGAGCCGACCATGGGGCACATGGCCATGAAACCCTGCATGGAAACCTCCTGAGAGGAAGGCTCCAGGAAACATCCCATGAGACCCTGGCCACAGGTACATTTCAGGTCAAGGGGAAGCCTCAGATACCTTTAAAAGGCCTCACCATTGGCCCCCTGAGAACTGGCAGGTGGGATAACCAATCAGAAGAGCAAACAGCTGGGACCCCTCCCCCAACATTAGGAAGGGAGGAGTGAATTATGGCTTAATAGGAGTAGCCCCATATGTCCAAACACACTCTCTGTCTAGAGGAGCCAGCACCTACACCTCAGATGCATAATTCTGATCATTTCCCCCATTTCTAAATAAACTGTTCTTTTCTCCCATTCCCCAATAAACTCTTTTTACTGGCCTAACTAAACAGGCATGTTCTTAAATTCTTTTACATAACATAGCCAAGAACCTAGAGGAATCCATCATCCTTTGACTTCAAGGTGAGGAGAGACAGACAGACACAGGAGATAGAAGCCCAAAGATCACCAGCAACCACGAGGGCCTGAAGAGGTGAGGAAGCATCGCCTTTGAGGTGGAGCACACACGGCCTGCCAACACCTTGATTTCGGACTTCTAGCCTCTGGACCTGGGAGGCAATAGGTTTATGTTGTTGTCAGACACCTGATTTGCAGCACTTATTATGGCAGCCCTGAGGATACCTTCCCATCCTCAGGCAACTTTCTGTCCTGTAGATTTGTCCGTCTTGTCTTTAATCTTAAAATAATGGAGTCAATACACTATGCACTCCCTTTCTGTCAGAATTCTGTAGTCTTTCACTCAATTACTTTGAGACTTATCCATGTTGCTTCCTGTCCATAGTCCATTCCTTTTTGTTGCCAGGTGTTGCTCCACTGCATGGATATAACACATTTTGTTTACATTCACCTGTTGAGGGACATTGGGCTTTTTTCCAGTTTTTGCCATTACAAACAAAGCTGCTATGATAAAAAATGATTAAAAGAGGAAATGTTGCATTGCATATATAGTAACAGAATAAAAAATATATATATATCCATGAAACTACACTACACAGTGAACCTTAAGTTATACCATGGAATTTAATTAATAGTGCAATTATTAAAATGTTCTACCATCAATTACAACAAATATGCCACACTATTGCAAGGTGTAGGTGCTGGAGTGGTATGTGAGAATTCGGTATTTTATACATGAATGTTCTGTAAACACACAACTTCTCTAATAAAAAAAAAAAAAAAGAAAGAAGTGAAAAATAAAAATGAGTATCTGTTCATGGAGATATTTCTCCTGTTTTTTATTGTCCTATTTTTGATAGTTTATTTTCCATTATTATAGGCTGCTGAGGATTGTGGAGCACATCCCTACACATTCACAAGCTGCATTTCTTGTTTCTAGTACTCATCTATATATGTTACTTTCTACTGAGATATGTTAAAGAATTGGCAAGAAGAATATGGTGTACAAGTGATATGGAAGAGGCCAAAAGGTGTTCCCCAACATCTGTAGCTTTCCACAGTGACTGAAGTTTTAGCTTGGGAAAATATCCAGCCAACACTGGCTGTGTTTCCCAGTTGCTCTCATATTCAGCTATAACTACAGGATCAAATTCTACTAATGTAGTGGATGTAAAATATTGTATAGTAGCTTCTGGGAAACTCCCTTAGGTACAACTGAGGCATTCTTATTCACTCTATTATGGCTTTAACCTTTTCTCCATGGCACTGACTGGAATGCTTGATGCCACCTACTTGAATGATGAGAACAAGAAGTTGGAAATGGGAAAGTGGAGACTGACCTGAATGGAGATTGGATTGCTTCTTTCCAGAATTCTATCATGTTTAAGCCATTATAATTTGGGGTTTTCTGTCAATTTCATAATTCTTTCTATTCAAAACTGAGGTATGCTCTCTTTTCATAACTGAAAGTATATAGAAATAAATGATCATCTTTGAAAAGTGATGCCACCCTTGAAAAGTTTTAAAGCTTTATTCTACTCATTTTAGTGGTCTAATTTGTGACAAACTGCAGAAGCCAGAATAGAACAAGTCAAAAATCCTAATATTTACCTTCTAGTGGTTTATTATTAAATATGTCAAATTGGATGGAGAGGATAGTAATGAGACGTTACTACAAATGTAATCATTAAGAACAAATTCATAATATAACAAGACAAATTTCACAAACCTTTATTGCATATGTTCAGTAACATGATTTTGCAGTTCTGGATTTGAGTTGGGAATGCTTATCACCTCAATATATATTTACAGGGAATGGTGATATTTCAGACACATACTTCCAAACTGGTCTGTAGGAATGTAATCCATGCTTAAGAAATTTTTATATATGAAGATATGAGGCTGAGTAGTAGCATTAAAGAAAACAACTCAGGAAATTAATTATGTGAGCGGAACACAGTGAGTAGTCAGATAGATCATAAGGACTCAGAAATGCAAGATATGCAGAATGATCTGGAATAAAATCATGAGTATATGAAAAAAATTTTCTAAACCCAAAACAAATAATGATGTTCAGAGTAATTAAATGAGAACATTCATACCTTCACTTCAATATTGCTTTGTGCAAAGCACAAAATTTATGGATTTTGTCACTAAAACTAATAATCAGTATGTTTACCCAAAATATATTTATCCAAAACTAATTTAAAAATTGAAATTAGTGTTCATATATATCCTTTCATTGAAATATCACATTGCTTCTATTAAGATTTTTTTTTTCTCTTTTCAGTGTTTATGGGAGAATAATGGGAGGTGATTCTCTATAGCTGCTTTAATTTTGGTATTTCTTAAAGCAGACATTGAAACAAGGACTTGGGTACAAGTAGTTCATTTAAATGTAATCTAAGGAAGTACACGTGAGGGACCAGTGAACATGAAACAGGTGATGGAGAAAACCCAAGAACATGTTAACAATGAGCAGGTTATCAATGTGAGCAACCACAGCTGAAATACACAGAGAACCTTCTGAAACACTATATGGAACACATCTCCAAATTATCCCATCAGAGAATGGGGAGGCTGGAGCATTTGTTCACTAATATTTGTTCCCCATTGGTTGATGGTTACCCCCAGAACATTGACTCCTTCATTCTTCTAGGTTCTACTTGGGCTCAACAAGCTATTTCCAGCAATGCCTGGTAAAGACCTCCCCCATTCCATTCAAACCCTCAGCAGAAGAATGTTGGAACTGTCTACCACTGAGTTACACCTTCTGGTAACTCAGGTGGGCCAAGGAGATACTTACAATTTATGATTCCACATTGAAGTCTAATGTAGAGTCACCAATTGTTGAAAATAAGATATCAGTCTTCCTCATGTAAACCCTTCAATTTAATCATGCCATCCATAAAACCTGGGATAAATTGGTTTCATACATGGATCTTATTTAATTTGTTTTGCATTTTTAAAATACTAAACCACTTATAGTGTGGGAGAAATGTCAAGAAGTCAATGTTTCTGGCCATAAAATACACATTGATGTATTTGACCGGGATATCCAGTATTGTTGAATTTTCCCCAAAAGAAAGTAAAGAATAAATATGTTAAAGACAATTTTTTCTTCCTTATTTTTTGTGTGTAATAAATTTCTAGTGTTTTATTTCCCATGAGTCAACTTTGTGCTAGAAAAATCTGAGTCCTTTTACCAAGGAAGTCAAGAAACTCAATGTACTGAATTTCCTTAAGTTTAATGAAAAAAATAATAAACTCTTAGGGTGAAGCCTTATAATAGCAGAATGCTCACAATTCCTAAAAAACAGAAAAATATGTAACACTTTGCACTGAGCAAGAAGGCATATAGGAGTGAAATGTAAAGCAGGTACACCTGTTTTCAGTTAGAACTTCAGAAATACTCATAAACACTTTGTACTAAAAATGAAAGAATTATCTGTGTTGGCAAGATTGCCAGGTACTCTTTAAACTTAGGAATTATTCCCTTTTTTCAAATTCAATAGGAAAAGCAGATTGTTCATCAAGGCAAGTAGGAAACTTCATGCACAATCTCTCAGTCATTTTAATGGAAATTCTGTATTTAACTCCCCAAGCTCTCAATAAGCTCATCTCTTAAAAATATGCTTTCATCTAGTTAATTGTTTTTAAAGTTTGATATTTCTTCTATGAAAATGGCTGTTACTGAGTTGTTTTTATTTGTTTTGAAGAAGCAGAGCATAGACATTATATTCACATTTTAAGAAAATGTCTTAAAAAACACATCAAAATGCAAATACCATTATAGAATAAAAGTTGGAATTTTGAAAACCCAAATAAAATGTAATGATAAGTATGTCATTTGTGAACATCTGAATGTGCATGTGTGCATTTATAAGCATATATGTATACATATGCATAAACATCCCTCAATAGTAACATCTTTCTCTTGTTATAAAAATAAAATACTATATATTCCTTTATTTTTCTTTTTTGTATAGTTTTTGTTATTTAGGAAATATTAATGGTTCCCTTATGGAAAAGTGAAAATTTTGATTTGACATAAATTTTGAATTAGAACTTAGTGGTCTGACCTTTCAGTCCCAAGAGGGTAGAAAATACTATAGATTTCTCATGAAATCTCCTTTCTGATTGTGCATATAATGCATACAATTACAATACTTACACAGAAAGTCTGGCATCCAACTAATGGGAGTTCTGCAAAGAGAGAACAGGGGGAAAAGGAGGGAAATTATAAGACATGTTATAACAAAATACCGAAACCAAAACGCATGGATTTCTAGATTTAAAGGCCATTAATTTCCTACTACAATGGTGAGAATGTAAAATGGTGTAGACACATTGAAAACCAGAATGATGGTATGTTTTAAGTTAAACATTGATCCACTACTAGGCATATAACCATGAGAAAAGGAAATATACGTTCATGCAAAAATATGTGTTTATAAGCGTTCATGATAACTGTATTCAAAATGACCAGAAACACTGGAAATGACTCAAATGTACATCGACTTATAAATGAATATGCAAATTGTGGTATATCGTTACCTGGAATACCACTCAGCAGCCATAAGAAACAAACTACCAATAAAACAAAAGATGAAGGTATCTCAAAAGTGTTGTACTATGTTACAGAAGCTAGACAGAAAAGACTGCATACTTACATGAAATTCTAGAAAAGTCAAACCTATTATTAAAGAATGGAATGATAGAAATGTTCTATTTCTTAATCACGGGTATAGCAACATTACTATGCATTTGCCAAACCTTATTAAATCATACACTTAAAATGTGAGAATATGACTGAATATATTACTGAATATACATTTTACCTCAAAGAAGCTGATTTTTAAAATACCCTCATCAAGACATACCATTGTGCAATTTCAGAACTCCAGGGACAAAAAAAAAAAAAAAAAAAAAAATACTAAAGTGCTCTGTAAAGAAAAACAAAAATAAAAAATAAAGTGAAGACATAAAAAGGATTGGGTACATTGGAATTTAGAATGCAATGAAGCACTAGCTTTCCTAAATTAAATTTTGTGACTAAATTATCAATATAAGGAGAGAACACAATTATTTCCTGTATTCCATGGGGGTATAAGCAAACAGACAAAAATGTAGCTTTCATGCAAATATTTTCCAAAAGATTCTTGTAGATGCATTGCAGTAAAATAAGTACACCAAGAAAATACTTACATATATAAACCAGGAAGGAGGAATGCAAGCATTTACAAATGGAAGGTGAATTTCCCAAGATGATCACAGAGGAATTTCAATTTCTCCAATTGAGCAGCATGTCTAGTGAGCAACAGATTCTAACTGGAGGAGGAGAAACTCAGGTGCCGGCAGGAATGTGATATTCATCGGAATTTGTTCAAGGAAGCAGAAAGCACTCTCTAGTACAAGTAATACGGTTTTACTAGAGGGAATTAAAGCCTAACACAACAGTTTGGAGACTTTGGGGCATGATTGTCAGGGAAACTGTCACTGAGTGATCTGACTGAGGCACCAAGGTAGGTGAGTCTAAAGAACTGTGTAAGCAGGAAGCCACTGAAATCCTCCAGTATCTCAGGAAGTTATTGCAAATTATTACAGCTGCCACTGCAGAGAGGTGGTTCTCAAGAAATTCATGGGGACAACATAGTTGTTCTTACAAAAGGCCCAAGCATCTGGCTACAACAACCTCCCAAAATAATGTCCTCTTCTCTTCTGCATTTGAAATCTCTTGAAAAAACTCCTGTTGGCCAACTCTAACCTGTATTTATATGAGTAAAAGGATACTGGAAATTTAGTTTCTGGCCTTTCTTCTAGAAAAAGAGAGCTTTGAAAGTATTGGTATGATGCCAATTTGATAATAATCCAGTACTGATGTCTACAAGGAAAAATTACCAAACTTCAGAACATCTTTCTGTTTTGTTTGAAAATATAGTTAGAAGCTTTATTGGAAATTTATCTAGATTGTGTCAAAATACCATCCAGATGTAACAAAATACCACAGACTAGTTGGATTAAACTACTGGAATTTATTGTCTAACTCCTTTGGAGGATTGAAGTCCAAAAATCAAGGTGTCAGCAAGGTCACGCTTTCTTTCTCTGTCATCTGTGGTGTTCTTCTGGTGGCTTGTTGACAACCCATAACTCAATCTTGACCTCCAACACATGCCATCTTTTTCTGTGTTTGTCTCCGCCTACTGTGTCCAAAATTCCTCTGCCTATAAGTACTCCAGTGATCTTTGCTTCAGGCAGAGCCTGATACACTTTGGCCTCACCTTAACCAATGACATTTTCAAAGATCCTATTTACAAATGAGCTCACATCCACGGATCAGGGTTAGGATTTGACCATGTCTTTGTGGGGAAGTTCCACAGAAAACTAAGCAATCCTTGGGGGTTTCTCTTTGGGATCATCTATGGATTGCTACTTTTATCTATTATTCCTATTTAGTTGGGATTCTCTTTGCCAATCCTTCATGATTCTAGTCCCCAGTTTTAGTTATTAATTTGTTATATTACTTTATCTTTTCCTGTTCAAATTACTTTGTAGCTTCTTCCCCTTTTTGAATCCAAAATGATAACCACTAAGATCATTTTCTTAAAGCTATCATACATGTATAAAATGCAAAGCTAGACTATATTGCCATTTTTAATAAATATGAAGCACATTAAAAGCAAATGACATGCTTTTTTGAAATCCAAATACTTAAGCAAAAACAAGCTAAGTTTTGGAAGAATATTCTTAATTATATCTCAAAGGCATCTGAGGAGCATGATATGTGGGATAAAAGAGAATGCTAAAATAATATCTGCCTATAGTAACACTGTATAATATTTGATAATGAGGCATAAATATGCACCATTACCTTTGCTCAGAACAGGGGGAAATTATAATAAAACTATTCATATCTATAGAGTATTTTTTCAAAAAAGTATTGCCTAGAACAATGACAGATATTATATAGTATATGGTACCTGGTAAAGCTTAGAAATAGTTTTGTGAAACTATTTCTACCTGAACATATTTTGTTGCAACAAACTTTCCTTTAAATCTTACTTTGGAACTTTTATTGCTTAAAGATAACAAACTTACTACTCTTCCCTGGTGTATTCAAGGACTCATTCAGTTGATTGAGCAAGTTAACTGTTTTCCTTTGGGATTTTTGGTGATTAAAATTATTATCTTACCTTCATGGGTTCTTAAACTTCATAAGGGAGGAGGAAAATTATGAGTCAAATAAGGCAAACATTAACATCTTTATTTTTCATTTCTGCAAAGATGTGCAATTATTTATGTTACTGTAGAAATCTAAAAGGGAAATGCAATAGCTTTTAAATCTTAAATACACTGATGAAAATCAGAGAAATGTTACTAATGTTGTTTTAAAAGTATTAAATAATGAAAATCATCAGTGCAGCCTTAAAAGTAAGTATTAAGGTAAGCATATGTGGCTCAAGCAATTGAGCTTCCGCCTATCACATGGGAGGTCCCGGATTTAGTGACTCCTGGAGAAGACAAGCAAGACAGCGAGCTGGCACAATGGGCTGGCATGGTGAGCTCATACAACAAGCAGACACAAAGAGAAATACAACAAAACAGGGAGCAGAGGTAGCTCAAGTGATTGAACAACTCTTTCCCACATGGGAGGTCCTAGGTTCGGTTAACAGTACCTCCTAAAGAGAAGATGAGCAGACACAGAGAGTACACAGCGAATGGACACAGGGAACAGACAGCAAGCACAATCAATGGGGGGGGGGGGACGAGGAGGATAAATAAATACAAATAAATCTTTTTTAAAAAAGTATTAATATTATTTGGAATTGATAATGTTAGTATCTGTCTCAAAGCATACTTGATTTTTTTATCTGGCATCTGATTAAAAGTAAAAATTTGGACTATTTCTTTTTTAAGATTTATTTTATTTATTTCTCCCCCGACCCCTGCCCTCGTTGTTTGTGCTTGCTATCTGTTCTCTATGTCTGTTCTTTGTGTGCTCATCTTTTTTTTAGGAGGCACTGGGAACCAAATCCAGGACCTCCCATGTGAGAGGAGGTGCCCAAACACTTGAACCACACCCACTCCCTGCTTGTTGTGTCTCTCATTGTGTTTCCTCATTGTGCCCTCTCATTGCATCAGCTCACTGTTTTGTTCATCTTCTTTAGGAGGCACGGGGAATCAAACCTGAGACCTCCCATGTGGTAGGCGAGTGGCCAACTGCTTGAGCCACTTCTGCTTCCCTTGATATTCTTTTTAAAATAAGTTTGCTGTGTAAGAAAATTATAATGGTTTAGATACAGGAAGTATAACAGAATAATAAAAATGGAAAATCAAGCAACTAAAGCCATCTAATATTAAATTGTTTGGGTCAAAAAGGTAAATGACTTGCTCAACTTAAAATCAATTAGTGGCAATGAAAAATAAAATGCTACAGTAGTTTCCTATTAATCCAGTGTTCTTTCTTCTATGCCATGATATCATGCTAACATTAATTTATTAGGCACATCTAGGTAATAAATGACATGCCAGACACTGGAGAGACAAATAGGAAAAGGACGCCTTTAAATTTAAGAAACACAATTTAGTAGGAGAGACAAATATGCAAATAATCACTAATTAATGTTAAAATAACTATACAGTTTATGAAGAAATTACTATGATTGTTCTGGGTACACTTTTTGTGGCATTGTTCAGACAGTCTCACAAAAAATGTTCTGGAAATGAATTTTCACAGTCACCACTCAGCTAGAAACCAGAAAAACATAAAATAACCAGACAATAGTCACCACATAATAAGAATTTATTGAAACATACATCAAGACCTGAGAGAATTAGAAGAATCCCCTATTATCTGGTCTGCTATTTGGGCAATACTCTAAAAGTCTCAGTCATTCATTGCACACACTCTCCAAAAAAACAAAGATCATGATGGCATCAGTGATGAATTCCAGCAAATATTGATCGAGAAAATAACATCAGTCCTACATAAACTTATCTAAAAATAGAAAAGGAAATAACACTTCCTAAGTCATTTTATAAAGCCATCACTAGCCTAACATCAAAACCTTACAAAGTCATTTTAAATAATCAAAACTACAGAGTAATATTTCTATTGAACAACTATGCAAAATTGCTTAAAATATTATCTAATCAAATCCAACAATATATGAAAAGATAATACCCATGGGATTCTTCCTATGAATGCAAGGCTGGGATAACATTCAAAAAATTCAGACAATACAATTCCACACATCAGCAAAATAAAAATAAATAAAAACTCTGTAATCATTTCAATAGAGACAGAAAAAAATTTAGTAAAATTTAGCAAATATTTACGATAGTGTATCTCACGAAACCAGAAGCAAACTGGACTTTACTCAACTTGATAGAAGGCACCTATAAAAAATTCACTGCTAACTTTATACTACATTATACTTAATTGTAAAAAACAAAATGATTTCCTGCCAGATTGTGAACAAAACATGTTTGCTCTCACCATCTTTAGTTACCAGAATGGGCTGTGAGATTCAATATTATTAAACTGTCAATTCTGATGTTGTCCCAAATTGGTGTATAATTTCAATGCAATACCAATCATGAGCCCAGTTCAATTTTTTGTTGAAAATGGCAAGCTGATTTAAAATGTATATGTAAATTCAAAAGACCTGAACGGACAAAACCATCTTCTCTTAGATAAACAACTCTTGGAAGCTTTTAATATATTTTTTTCCTTAGTTTTTAATGTTCTTGAATTTCACTATGATAGACATTAGTTTCCATATATCCTGTTTGGTATGCTTTGAGCCCTTTTGACCTAAGTTATGATTTTAATTCTTGAAAATTATCAGTCATTATTCAAATATTTATCTCTTTTGTTTACTCTTCACTTATATTCTGTGACTCATATTGTTAGATATTTATAATTCTCCTTCTAACTTCCAATTTCTTTGCATTTCCCTCAGTTTTTACATGTTTCTGATCATTTTCTAAAGTGTTTCTGGAGGGTTACTTGATGTGATACCTGAACTCGTTCATGATTTGGCTGCCCATGCTGCTCTTCAAGCCATCCACTGAGGTTTTTTTTGCTGATTAAAATTTTCAAAGATAACATTTAAAACATCATTACAGTTTGTATTTGGCAGTCACCCCTTCCCCCATGTCTACATTTATCATGCAAATAGGAGCTCTTACTCTCTGTGTTAGTTGTTCCAATTCTTATCGCTCTTGCATATTGCTTAAACTTTTCAAAGCCCTATATTTTCCTTTTGAACTCATCTTTCCTTAAGTGGGGCTATCAATAGCCTTTTGTGGTGATGTCTGGGAAGAGGGAGTAGCTTATCCCTGTCAAATTAATTTAGCAACTAGGAGGTTCAAATACTTCAGGTATCTCCCCAAGAGAAACCCCTTAAGCTTCTAACTCAGGCTTTCCACTCTCCCTGGGCAGCTACTTTCCATGCTAATTATAAGTCAATGAGAGATATGTGAGAAGTGGAAAGGTCCAGGAGCCCACCTGCTTACATGATTGAGTTGTTCTGGCTTTCTACAGCAGCAGAGGAACAGCCCTCTTCTATATTACACTTGCAGGGGTTACTGTTTTCCTTCACAGTAACAACCAGAAATGCCATGATCTACCATTGCATTCTCTGATTATCAGTCACAGTTTCCCGTATTCTTAGAGCCAATCAATTTCTGTGTCCCTAACTTTGCTGGAGATTTTTGTACTAGTTGTTGAATAACACTCTGAGATCCATTAACCTCCCTATCTGTGTTTGGATCACGTAAAGAAACTATCAGCCCATGCTTTCTTGCTATGAAATAGCCAATGCTACTTTGGAATACTGGCATTGGCTATTCCTCTACTTCCCTTCCCTTCCTGTTTCTCTAACTGTTCCTTTTCAAAAAGGCCTGATTTTGTACTAGAAAGTGTATAGTTTCTGAGTAATGTGAATGAGGATTCAAATCCTACCCTCTCTCTATCAAAGTTAGCATGGACAACTCGCATAATTTTGTTCTCTTATAAAATGGAGTTGTTGAAAGTATTAAATAAGATTAAGTAATTTCTACAACTTAGAGAGTGAATGAGAGGAAGAAACATAATCTTATTCAAATTTGAAAATCCCACTCTTCACCTAGGTTACTAGTTGATATAAATTATACTTAGGGAATATCTGTTAAATGCAAAACAAAGGAAAAAATATATAGACCATTTTATTTTTAGTCAGTTATATTTACCATGGATACTTGAGCTAATTATTCAAGTGCGTACAAATACATTTGTAATATTAAACCTATGTGTCTCCATCTGGAACAGGAGAAAGTGTATCTGATAAACTCAGATCTCCTGCAAAGACTCAAGTTTGAGTTCTGGGAAAAGATCCCTCCTAGGCTTTTTCTGTACCAAATTGGAAAAATGTCACATCAAAGTGAGCTCAATTGTATAATATGGTTAAGCAGAGGGGGAGCTCCAGTTCAGTTTCTCTTAGCTCCTTTGAAGTCCCATCTGACATGAATAGTGCATAGTATGCCCTGCAGCTGAGATGAAAGATAATTGGGTTGCCGTGGACTTGGCCATTCCTAAAACAACAATGCATTTCAGCACAGGTTATGTGGTGATGTAACATACCTTAGAGTATTGATAAGGATATGGCTTGGGAGACTCAGCTGCACTAGCAGAAATTAGAGAGGTTAAGACAAGCAAGGGTCATTACTAATTCCTGTCAAATGCAAGCAACACCAAACAATGAATAACACCAGCTGCAGTCCCCAAGTTTGGAGTGCTAACAGCATAATCAAGAAAAGAACAGAGCTCACCAGAGACAGAAGAACCCCTGATCTTTACCCTGCAAAAGTTTGAGGTCCTTTTTAGCTCTGTGCTAAATAAAACACAGCAAATCCCCTCATTCATTTTGAAAACCTGAGAGGAGGAGGGCAGGGTTGTACATACAACATATCATACAAAAGATATCATATCATACAAAAGATACTGTTTTAATTAGTTGTTTAATTTTTTTAAAACAACTGTTTTAATTAGTTTTAATTAGTTTAATTAGTTGTGATGGGGAATTGTATTAGGGTCTTGTTGGTGTTATAACAAATCACCACAACCTTAGTGGCTTAAGGCAACAAAAATTGTTATTTTATGTTTCTGGGTGTCAAGAGTCCAAAACGTGTCTCACTGGACTAAAATCATGTCAATAGGGCTGTGCTCCTTCTGGTGACTCCAGTGGAGAATCGATTCTGTTACCTTTTCCGGCTTCTAGAGGCCATCTTCATTTGTTGGCTCATGGCCACCTCCTCTTTTTTCAAATTCAGTAGTGCAACATCTTCAAGTCTCTCTCTCTCTGACTCTAACCTTCCTGCTTATTCTTATAAGAACCCTTATGATGACATTAGGTCTGCTCAGATAATCCAGTATAATCTCCCCATCTCAAGATCTTTAATTTATAACCACAAATTATAAAAAATAATTTGTATATATATATATATTTAATTTATTGAAGTATATCACTCATACATGAACATATATAAACAATAAGTGTATAGTAATAGTAATGAACTTACAAAACAAACATACATAACATCATACAAGGCTCTCATACCTCATCCTACCACCAATACCTTGCATTGTTGTGAAATATTTTTAACTAATGATTAGAACATCCTCAAAATATTACTACTAAGCAAGGTATTTTCCCCCAACTCACCCTATTATTATTTTTTTTATCTTTATATCATTCATACATGAACAAACATAAACAATAAGTGTATAGTAAAAGTTGTGCACTTACAAAGCAAACATTCATAACATTATACAGGGGTCCCATACATCAACCCTCCACCAACACCTTGCATTGTCAAGAGACATTTGTTACAAATTATGAAAGAGTAATGTCAAAATCTTACTATTAATTATAGTCCTTATCTTACATTTGATATATTTTTCCCCCAGCCCACCCTATTATTATTTTTTAAATATATTTTTATGACAGAAGTTGTAAACTTACAATCATGCACATGTGCAGAATTCCCAAACAACACACCTCTATCAATATACCACACTGTGGTGGAACATTTGTTACAGATTATGAGATAATATCAGCCAATTATTACCAGTTCCGCAGCATACATTTGGCACACATTTTCCATACTCCCCCATTATCAATACAGTAGATCTTTGGCATAGACGCAAGAATTTTACAATATTAGTGTTAACCACAGCCCATAGGTCACTCCAGTTGTATTTTTCCTATGTTTCTCCACATTCCCACCACCAAGCAATAGTGACATACATCTGCTCTAGCTCACAAAGGACACTCTTATGTCTGTACCATCAACCCTATTCTCATCCACCTCTGGGTTTACTGTGCTATTCAGTCCCTAGATTATTCTCTATCTTTCTGTCAGTTGGCATTTACATCCCTAGACTAACATTTTCAGCCACATTCCCATTTATAAACCAGCTGTTACTTACTATAATGTGTTAGCATCAACTCTGTACATTCCACACTTTTACAGTAAAGCTAATTAAAACTTCTACATACATTAAACATCAGTAGTCCATCTCAGTCATTCTCTTTTCTCCTTTAAGAATCCACCACCTACCACCAGGTCTTGAAGATATTTTCCTACATTTTCTTCTAGAAGCTTTATGGTTCTTGCTTTTATATTTAGGTTTTTTATTCATTTTGAGTTAATTTTTGTATAGGGTGTGAGATAGGGGTCCTCTTTCCTTCTTTTGCTATGAATATCCAATTTTCTCAGCACCATTTGTTGAATGGACTGTTCTGCCCGAGCTGGGTAGGTTTGACAGGCTAGTCAAAAATCACTTAACCATAGATGTGAGGGTCTGTTTCTGAACCATCAATTCAGTTCCATTGGTCTATGTGTCTGTCTTTATGCCAGTACCATGCTGTTTGTACCACAGTAGCTAGGTAATACAACTTAAAGTCCAGAAATGTGAATCTTCCAACTTCGCTTTTCCTTTTTAAGATGTTTCTGGCTATTCAGGACCCCTTACCTTTCCAAATAAATTTGATAATAATATTTTCCATTTATTTAAAAAATGCTGGTGGGATTTTTTATTGGGATTGCATTGAATCTGTATATCAATTTGAGTTGAATTGACATCTTAATGATATTTAGTCTCTTAATCCATGAGCATGGAATGTTCTTCCAATTATTTAGGTCTTTTTTAAAATTTATTACTTTTAACAATGATTTGTAGTTTTCTGAATACAAGTGCTTTACATCATTGGTTAAGTTTATTCCTGAATATTTGGGTTTCACCTGTCATATTTTATTTTCGCCACTCTTTTGCCACTTTTAGTTACTTTTGTTGATATAATCTTCATTTCTCGACTCTCTTCCAGGCCTCTCTCTCTTGTCTTTTCTTTTCAGGCTGTAGCACACCCTTTAGTATTTCCTGCAAAGTAGGTCTCTTGGTTACAAACTCTCTCAGTTTCTCTTTATCTGTGTATATTCTAAACTCTCCCTTGGTTTTGAAAGGCAGTCTTGCCAGATATAAGATTCTTGGCTAGAAGTTTTTCTCTTGCAGTATCTGAAATATATCATACTACTGTCTTCTTGCCTCCATGGTTTCTGGTGAGAAATCAGCACTTAATCTTATTGGGTAACTCTTATACATTATGCATTTCTTTTCTCTTGCTGCTTTCAGAATTCTCTCTTTGTCTTTGACATTGACATTCTGATTAGTATGTGTCTCAGAATTGGTCTATTCGGATTTCTTTTTTTGGATGGGAGTACATCATGCTTCTTGGACATTTATATCTATGTCCTTCAATAGGGTTGGGAAATTTTCTACCATTATTTCTTCAAATATTCCTTCTCCTCCTTTTCCCTTCTCTTCTCCTTCTGGGACACCCATGACTCATATGCTTGCACATCTCTTGCTGTCCTTTAGTTCCCTGAGACCTTGTTCAAGGTTTTCCAATCTTTTCTTTATCTATTCTTTTGTACGAACTCTTTCAGAAGCCATTTCTTCAAGCTCACCAATCCTTTCTTCTGCCTCCTCAAATCTGCTATTATATGATTCCACTGTATTTTTAATTTCATTTATTGCACCTTTCATTCCCATAAGATCTGCTATTTTTCTATGTATGTTTTTGAATTCTTTTTTGTGCTTATCCAATGTCTTATTAATACCTTTAATTTCTTTAGCCATCTCATTGGATTTATTAAGGAGATTTGTTTGAACATCTGTGATTAGTTGTCTCAACTCCTTTATGTCATCTGGAGGCTTATCTTGTTCCTTTTACTAGGCCATATCTTCCTGTTTGTTGGTGTGGATTGTAATTTTTTGTTGGTGTCTTGGCATATGGCTGACTAGAGTATTTATTCTGAGGTGCAGTTTTTCTCTTTAGTTTAGGGCTTCCTGCCCTTTCTCCCTTGCTGGTCGTGTGGTAGGAGCCAAGGATGTAGTTGGTGCTATAAGCTGTGGAGTCTCAAGCTACCCTCATTGCCCCAAGGACCAATGAAGCTTCTCCCAACTTTCTCCTTTGCCAGGGGTAGGGGCAGAGGCACAGTTGTGTGGAATAATCCAACTCATGGAAGCCTAGACTGTAGTTGCCCAGAAAGACTGATGAAGCTTCACGTCCCTTTCTTCTCTGCCTGGGGCAGGGATGGAGCTTCAAGTGTGGGCAGTAATCTATGCAGCGTAGGTCCAAGATGGCTACAGTCGCCCCAGTAGACTTCTGATTATTCAGTCTGTGTCAGTTAAATATACCTGCAGTTACCTGGAAGGCTGGTGCAGGGCCCATCAGCTTCCTCCCTACTAGAGGTGGGACTGAACCCTAAGCTACGGCTGCAGACCAATCTGGGTGAAAGAAACCGGTGTCTACTGTCACTGTGATTTTCAGTCAGCCCTGCTTCCCCTCGTGTCAGGAATGGAGTTAAGATGGGGGCTACCAGCCTCTTTCTGACTTGGACAGGTTCAAATTTTAGGTTCTTGGTATTATACTTTAGCCCTCCGAATTTACTGATCAGTAGCTGAAGTTGGTGCCCAACCGTCTCTTCCTTCCCTGTTTTTGGGAAGTGGAGCTTTCAATTCCAGCTATCTAACAGCTCCCAAGGCCATTTGTGGCTCCAGTGGAGGATGGGCACCAGAGTCTGTGGTGTGGAGAGCTCTACTCACAAATCCACTCTGCAGATGGGCAGTCTCCTCCTTCCATTCATTCAAGGATGTTGCAGGATACACTTCTGGTGTCCTGGAGCCCCCAAACAAGTGCTCTAGATAGCTCTGGGTGATCACAACTGCCCAGTAGCAGGAGCTGATTCTAGGAGCTCTTTACTCTGCTGCCATCTTGCTGGTTGTCTTTCCAGTTTGTATCATTTTTATATCCAAACATCTGTTTTGCCATGTTCTGGAGATTAGGACATGGGCATCTTTGTGGAGGGACAGGCATTATTCATCCTATCACAGGAATCCAAGTTGGAATAAATTTAATATATTTTCAAAAATGAAATGTTATCACCTGGCTCAAAATCTAGCATTGTTATTTATTTGCTTATTTCTTTTTCTCTTTTAAAAAATGAGATCAAATCTATTAGAAAAAAACAGACACAACATCTTTTTCAACTGAGTATAGATACTTTTTTCATCTAATTACAAGTACACTAAATAAAAACAAAACGAACTGAAAACAAACTCCAAAAGGTAAAACTTCTTTTGTCTTTTACACAATATTCTGGGTTATACAATGTTGATAAAATGTAAAAATAAGTCAAACAGGGAGAAACAACAACAACAACATAAAGACAAAAATTTGTCCAGATTCAGATTAAGGCTGAGATTATGTTTGGGCAAATTTAAGAAATCTTAAATTTTATGAAGAATACTGATGATGGTCTCATCATCAGTATTCTTCAGATTCATTTATTCTGCAAGTATATGTTAAAATACTGCTTTGCTGAATGTTGGCTAGATGATAAGGGGATACATAGATGAATAAGGCCCACATCTGATATGTAAGGTGTAGTTAAATCAAAATGACAGCCTCTTAAATAAATATAACCCCTGATAAAAATAGCTCAGTGCTCTCAGAGAGGTTAAAAATTTCTGGTAAAGGAAGAATTACATCGTGGGAGTAATAATGGCAAGATTAAATAAGAAGATCATATGCATAAAGATTCTGGGATCACTGCAAGGGATGTGAGACAGAGGCTTACTAAAGCCCTCGACTCCATTTACATTTTCTGATAGCTATTATATTTCCAAAATATTGTGAAATAGAGGCATCTGAAGAAAAGTTTCCTCATGGCATTTTTTTGTTGTTGTTAAAATCTTTGGAAATGATATACTGTGCAACAAATTTGGTCTTTCTAACAAAAGACACTTTTAATTTATGGGCAACTATTTAAAAACCATATTCTTTATAGAAATGTAACTCTTATTATATTAATAAGAATTATATTAATAATAATAATAATTATTATTAATATAATCTTATATTAATAAGAATAGTAATAGTAATTTATAATTAATATAATAAGTAAAGGACCCAAGTCCAATATAGAGTGCTTGTTCTGTTGTTGAAATATTCAACTGCTTTCTAGATAAGTTAATGAAATTTCACTTTAGAGACCACATCCAGTTTTCTATCCAATGTCTACTGTCCTCTTCTTTCTCACTAAGAGGATTCTAATTGAGGTAGTAGTGACACAACTGTTGTGATTGAGTTCCACCAGTAATCTATAAAGGAAATGCTACAAGAGGCTTCAGAGAGTGACAATGTATCTCTGATTAAAAAAAAAAAAAATAAAATCCTCCTGTTTTTCCTTCTTCTGTCTGCTTGGCAAATAGATTAATACTGGAAGGAGCATATTCAGACTGTTAGGAAACAACCCTTTCCTTGTTTAATCCATTGATCTCTGCATTCCAAATACAATCACTTATTTGCTGTGTTTTAACACGCCAACTGTTTTTCCAGGTTAGTAACAAAATGTGGTGTTGGCGTTCTCATTTCTTGAATAAGGGTTTCAACCCTCCTTTTGAGTACAATAAATGACTTCCAGCTGTCTTTTCCATTACCTCCATACTTATAAGTACTGAATCTTCAGAACTGCTGCTCTGTCCTTCAGGCATCTGGTATTTAACTAAGAGTTGACACTCTATCTAGGATTATCTTCTAGTGATGCAGGAAAAAATTGTGGAAATCATTCTTAATTATGGTGTGTCATACCAGGAATTTCTTCATGTCTCCTCTTTACAAATCGGTCCTAAATAATGGAGAAAATGTGAGAAAATTCCCTGTGGTATATAATTTAGATTTGTTTCTCAGTGCAGTAACAGTCATCTGGATGATTAATAGACTGTCTTATCACACAGTCTTGATCCCTGAATTCTATCATTCTCATGAATGACATCCTTGGCTTCCTTCACATTTTCCAGGATCTTTCTTGTTACTATTTCCTCTACTACAAGGTACTTTGGCTTCTCTTTCTGAATACCTTCCAATATGTCCTTTGTAATATAAAGCATCTGATCATACATATTGATGGATTGTTTTAAAGATGATACAAGAGTATGATGAATAGGTCTCCAATATGTTTTCAAATTTAAAATGCTGAGCTAAGTCTTATGACTGCAAAGTCCTTATGTGGAAAGGGGATAGAAGGAGTGATGGTGTACAGCAGTAAGAACAAAATTAGTGAAATCAGTCAGTTTCCATACTTGCTTCTGGATGACTATTTTATGTAAAAAATATTGAAATTTTATATTAAAACAAAGTTTGATGAGTGACTGAAGAATTCAATTGCCATATATTCCCTAAGCCTCAGGTAATGTGTATGTCAAGAAAAGCTTGCTCTGTTTTGAGGACAAATAAAAAATACTACTTTAAATGTTTAAGAAAGCATCGTGAGGAAGATGCTTAAGAAAAATAGCCAAGTTATGAATATAACTCAAAGCACCTGTTGTCAGATAAGATATTCATGAATCTGAGGTCTTATTCAATATCAAACTTTACTGATAATTTCAAAGTCATGAGAAGTTTTGAGACGTAAGAGGGATATGGAGAACTCATGACTGTCAACACCATACTTCAGGTCCTTCCTTTTTACTTTAGAATGTGCCTAATGCAGATTTAATATATGTGTTCTCAGTGATGATTGTAAGGAATTACTCACACAGCAGGGACTATGCCCATCATGAAATATCTCCATTTCTTAATCAAAAATTATCTAGCATAAATGACATTTTTCTGGAGAGTTGTGTCAGGTTTATTTACAATAAGAAACATACAAAGACCAGGTATATGCTGCTAAAACATTCTAAAGATAAGTTTTTACCCACTGAAAAATATCAATGTTGTGTTTTCCAGAAGGTTTGTCATTATCAGGTTACAAGGTGATTTGACTGGGGCATCTTTCTTTCTTTCCTGGGCATCAAGGTAGATGGAAAAAAGAGATTACAAACCTGATGCAAATCTTTCCTTACATAAATCATGGCATAGAAATACTACTGGCTATATCCAAAGAAATGATCACACAGGTATATATGAGAGAATCAATATGAGAATGTTTTTACAGTGATAATTGTTGTAGCTGGGTTTACATCTTTATGTAAGTGCACAGTTTGCTGTGATGGACAGACACAAATTGAACCAACAGGATATATGGACAGAAAGATATATAGCTCTTGAACATCTAATGTAAAATGAAAAAAAAATCTGAAACTGAAATCTATAAAATGTTACCATTATGTAAACAAAAACACAAGAACTTAATATAAATACCTGCTTTAAAAAAGCATATACAAAAAAACTAGTTCCCATATTCAACTTTATAGAATGGATTCCTTTTTGGAAAAGGAAAATGGGAGTGGCAAATGCAGAATAAAGTGATTAAAAAATAAAAAAGAAGAATGTTTGTGGCACAGATCTGTAATGGTAAGGTGCCATAAACTGACAAATATTATTAATTCAACAACCTGCACCTTGATTCCAACTATGAACGTGTATTAGATCCAAAACCTCTTCAAAAAAATTAGGAACAAGGAGATGATGATGGACAATGACCATCCCAAGGAATGGAGAGAGTCTACAACTGCAAGCAAGAGAGTTCCATCCACCTGCCCCATGAGATCAAACCATCCTATCAATTAGAGGGGGAGTAGGCAACACCATCCCAGAATCCTCAGGACTGAGGAATGAACTATGGACTAAAGTAGACACTGGTATCCTACTATAAACTTATCGTAATTCTAGCAAAGGAAGAAACTATATCATTCATGTGGAGGCAGTGGCCACTGGAGGTTCTGAGGAAGGGAAAGGAAAATACAGGTGAAATATGGAGGTATTTTGGGGACTTAGGAATTTTCCTGAATGACATTACAATGACAGGTATGGGCCATTACATATTTTGTCATAACCTATAAAATTGTGCGGGAGAGATGTAAACTACAATGTAAACACTAATCCATGCTTAGTGGCAATGCTCTAAAATGTTTTCATCAATTGTAATGAATGTAACACACTAATGAAAGATGTTAATGTGAGAGGTGTAGGAAGCAGGGCATATGGGAATCCCCTATATTTTTATGTACCATTTATGTAATGTAAATACCTTTAAAAAAATAAAAATATAGTTTAAAAAAATACCAAAAGAACACAATAAAAAAAAAAAAGTGTATTAGAATGACAATACAATTCAGAGAAAATTCTGATCTAAACCTCTTAAATAAATCTTAGCATCACAAATATAAAAACATATTGTACATTTAATACTCAGGAGAAACAATTTTAATAATACAAGAACAAAAGTCCAAGTTCATTTTAGAGAGCTATTTATATATATATAAAAAAAAAAACCCAAAAATTATACTACAGATTTCACAGCTGCTATTGATAAATATATTTATTAAACATGATTTTTGAGTTTGAAAATTTTATAGGAAAAGAAAGGAAGGGGACAAGGATTGTGAGGAAATTGCTTCAAATATCAAATCCAAAGATTTTTGTGATCTACTTGCTCTTAATACCGGAATTAAGAGAGAATTCAACAATGGCGCAAACAAAAGCAGGAAAAGCATTTAAAGATGTTGTCAGCAAAAAGGAAGAAAATAAGCAAGTATCCTACCTGCCTATTTATTTATTGTTTATTGTTTATCTTGCCCACAGGACTATAAACTAGGAAGTCAGAGACCTTGTCTCTCTTTATCATCCCCGTTCCCAAGCTTCTAGCCCAGGACAGAACTGTGCTTGAAACATCTTGTTTACTTAATAATTGTGGAGTATGTTTATGATGCGGAGCAAATGAAAGGTTAATTTTATCAACTGGGTTGTAAATCCCCAGTAAGAAAGTAGAACTATGTGATGTGAGAAGAGTCTCTTCATAAACCAATAGCTCAACTTACTCTCTTAAATGTGTCCCAAGGCATTGTGGTTGGAATATGATGGACCGGTAAAACCTTGGCTTCTTTGGTTTCTCTGGTTAGGAGATAGCATGGTCTCCATTGTTATGTTTTTTTCAAGTCAAATAATTATATGAATAAAAGTAGATGGTCTCTTAACCTTCATAACCTTACATGGTGGATTGAGATTGCCAGCCCTTATATTTTTTATTTTTTTAACAAGCCAATTTTATTGATACTTATTAATAAAGAATAAATTCATTCAAAGTGTACAATCAGTGGTATTTGGTATAATCACATAGTTGTGCCATCCCTTTTTTATTTTAAAATTTCCCCTGAAACACACACGACAGGTGTGAAAGTGATAGGTTATCTATACATGTATATGAATGTCATCCCTCCAGTTATTTGGAATTATAGGGTACTTCACATGCAGAGTATTCATCCTAGTCTATTTAAGACTGAAAATAATATTTTCTTTACTTGTGTGAAGTGTGATAACTCACTTGGAATTACGACACAGTCCACGGCCATTAGGTTTTAACACAATAGATCAAATATAGGTTGGATTTATTTTTCAGTTTCTCTTTGATGGCTGCTTTTGGGGGAATTAGGAGAATGTGGAGAGCAGCATTAACTCAAGACACAAAAAAATTATCTTTGGATAAGTATTCGGTATTAGAATATAAAGAAGCCTACCATTTGCAAAGATAAATTTGGCAGTATGTAGTTATAAGCCTCTGGCTATTGCATAGTTTATTACCATGGCTGTGGTTTTCTCTGGCTTACTGTAGATACTTTAGAGTAGCAAGAACTATATACAAACTTTATAATGCAAACATTAAACACACACACAAACACATTACAAGCCATCATGTCTAGTGCTTAGACAGCACACTTAGGCCAGAGTTTTTGAAATTCTATCCAAACTCTATTTACTCACTCTGTAACCATATACTTGTAAGCATATACTTGTAACCATATCTGTAAGCATGATACTTAACCTGTACATGCACAGAGTAAAAACTGAGTAAATATTAGCCAATATTATATATATATATATATTTATATATACATACGCATATGTATATATTCATGTATGCACATATAGTCACTTGTTTATGATATAGTTGTATATTATGCAACTTTGAATATGGCAGAATTAAGTGGAAGCTTTCAGGTGAATTTCATTAAGGTTAAAACTATAACATTTTCTTCACTCTTTTTACCTTCACACTTGTGATGGTTAGGCTAATGTGTCAACTCGGCCAAGTAGTTGTGTCCAGGTGTTTGTTCCAGCAAGCACTGGGCTAATTGTAATACAAGAGCATTTATGGACTTCAATCACCAGTGAGTTGACTGTGTGGATGGCTGATTACATCTGCATCAATCAGGGAGATTACATTATCAATGGGTGGTGCTTTTACCCAATCAGTTGAATGACTTAAAAGTGGAAGTGATTTCAACATTCAGGGAGAATTTCCCAGCTCGTCCTTGGACAGGCAACTTCTCCCAGAGACTCATCAACGACCTTTCATCGGGCTTTCATCGGAGCCCCTGGTTTGCAGCTTGCCTGAGGAACCTGGACTTGTGAGTCCCCATGGTCGCGTGAGAGACTCTTTTAGAGTTCCATATTATTCACAGATATCTCCTGCTGATTCTGTTTCCCGAGAGAACCCTGACTAATACAACACTTAAGCTTTTTGTTATAAATTTTATTTCCAGTGCATGAGTATGTACAGATATCCATACATCATAGGTAAATAGAATATGCAAGAGGGCTTTAGCCTCTGAGAGACAATGCCTCAGCTTCCTTATGCCTTATAATTAGGGTGATTATATAACTTATAGTCCAAGCTAGGGCAGTTTAAGAATGAAACTTATGTGATTTTAATAGTAACTCTAGAAATGCAGGCTTCAACTGGGACTCTTCCAGACAAACTAGGAAATATCGTTATCTTACTCAAAACCCTGGAAAATACAATATGTAAGAAAAGCGGTGGCAACTTTTCTTTACAGTGAAAGAGTGTCATCTATTTATGTCATCTGCACAGCTTAGGCTGAATTTGTAACTCAGAATTGTCAAGTTTTTATTTTCATTTTTTCATCATACATAACGGTTTGTACTTCAGAGTTTAAAACAATTGTTCTAAACTTCCAAGTGCTGCTAAGATATAGCTGCCAGGAATTACTGTGGCTCATTGTTGGAGGCGTTTGTTCAGCTGTCTGTTGAATCCCCTGAAAGTAATGCTCAGTCTATATTAATGTCTCAGTCCCGGGAAACCTGAGCCTATTCTCTCCTATAATTAATCTTCAGGTACTGCCTTGACATTATTGGTTCACCAACAGAGCAGAACTGCCTCAGCCATCAATAATAATTCAACACATTAAGATGAGGCCTATGTACTGGCCACAGAGGTAGCCAAATTGCACAGTCTCCCACATTCCTCTCCTGTTGCAGGGAAACTCTGCAATTGAAACTAGTTGTTTTGGTGGTTAGATAATTTGTAATAGAAGGGTCTTGGTGTTACTAATTGTTTTGCTTTATGCTTTTCTCCAAATGTAGCCACTGCTTGGCACAATGGGAATGATTGCATGTTTACTGAATCTTAATATTGAGGCTGTTACAAATTGTCTTTCACAGATGGTGGGAGCTTTTCAGATTGAGAGAGGCAGGGAATTTATTACTCAATATTTCTGTATTACTGATTGGGACGTGAGGAGCATAGACAATCTGTCCTACTGCAGAGTTTTTGCCGCATGGTTTTTTCCTTCTGCAAAATTATGGCTAGCTGTAGACATTTTTCTCATTTTGTAAAGATAGCAGCTGTGTAATTTCAAGCAGAATGTTTGCTTTGATCCCCCTTCCTTTAATTGAAATCCACAATTATGAGATTTGTTTCTTTTATGTTTGTGAGTTTATTGGTTTAATCTACAAAATGTGCTGTCTTGCTGTCTTACATAGTTAAAGGCTACAGCACAGTTGGGACTTAGATGACAAACATTGGAAGGAGGGGCTTTTTTTCCTTCTCTTTTTTGTTGGCTGTGGAAAGAAACCAATAGAGATTCCTCCCCTCAGATTGCAGGCCATATGACAATTGAATACATGGTCTCTCTGCAGAATTTGAAGCTCCGTCTCGAGTATATATATGTGATTAAGCTCATTTCTAAAAGTGTATGAGGTGAGGGGAGAGTGCAGGTCTGGGTGTGGGTTTATAGAATGAAAGGGAAGCAGACTGACATAGAGGCGTCACTTTTATTATAGTAACTCATATCATTTACATAAAGTCAGCTTTATCAGCACATTTTAGAGGAAAGAGAAAAGGATTATGAAGTAGATACAAACGAGAATAGGATTGCTTGGCCTCTGAGATAGTTTTTCAGATAATTTCATTGGTTCCATGCCAATGTGCTCTACCAGAAGAATGAGCCACAATTTTTCTAAAATGGTAAATTTCCAGGCTTTTGGAGTTAGTTATTTTTTTAACAAAATAGAAAAAAAAGAAAACAGCACATGGAAAAGAATGAGATTTTATTGCTAAATTTACATTTCTGCCATTTATAATCTGTCATAAACTATTTTTTAAAAATCAATTTTCCTGCTAATAATTAGTACATCTATTATATGCATGGCATGGTGGATTTTAATTTGAGATTCTGGACTCTGTCTATAGAAAGGAAGTTATACATTAACTAGTATTAGGCCAGTTCCTTTGTAAGCAAATTAAACTTTCTTTGCCTTACCCTTATCCTACCCCAACATATTGAATTGCTTTAACAGCGTTGGTATTATTTGGGCATGTCTTTTAAATGTTCATTAATAATTAATTTATTTTGGCTTTATAAAACAAAGCATTCTATAAAACATATAATTCTTCCCTTTGTTAATGGCTCTTTCTTAAGCAAACCAACCAAGTGATCATATGGCTAATTTAAAATACTTCAGAACAGCCCATTATAAACTGAAAGTATCTCCAATTCATTGTGTGGTCTCCTGCTATTACCTGATGAGGTCTAACATCATGTAAATGTGAAATATATTCTTTAAACTATACCTAAGCTGGGTATTTATTTTGAATTCAGAAGCTATTTGGATATTTCCTCAAATTCCAAGGTAATATTTGCAGGATACTAAGAAGGAAAATTCACCTGAAAAATAAGTCATTTAATAAACTATTGCAACGGCCTGGTAGAAAAATTTCTTGGTGCTCTCTGCTTTTTCTTGACAGTTATAATTTAATTAAGTGTCCACTCTTCCAAGAATTTATTTGTATCAAAAACCTAAGTTAGTTTTAGATATTTTCATTTTACATTTGAAAAAAACGGAGGCTAGTGGATTTTAAGTAACTAGTTCAAGAACACCTAGTCTACTAAGCAAAATAAAGAGCATTCAGATGCAAATCTTTCTTCAAACCCTGTGTTTTCTCTAAGCTAGTCATACCTATTATTCCAGGATATTTAATGACTTGCAAATCTAACACTAGACTTTGAGATATGAGATGACTTGCTTTGTTTCCATGGAGGAGCCAGAAAACTTAAGGCACTGAGAACCTAAAGGATGCGTGGAAAGGAGGCAAGGAGAAAAATAATAATGGGATCTGGAAGCAGAATGGGAAAATAGGGAAACAGACTGGAATGTGAAGAAGGCTGAGGATAAACTACCTCCTTCACAATGTTTTCAAGGGTAAATTCAGCCCTTAAGTGAGTAAGAAATAAGAATGAGGTATTAGATTTGAGTCTTGTTCATCTTTTCCATTTCCTCCATACAGTGTGGGTTTCATTTATGGGGTGAGATATCAGCAATTATGCACTCAATTTGCATGTATGGTAGCTTTGTTCTGCACCTCCCTTTATTTACTCTATCACAGAAAATACTTTGTTCCTCTCTTGTTTCTTCATTGGTTCTTAGAGTAGAACATTTCCACTACTATATTCTCCAAAGAATAGAGTTTGGAAGGTAACTATGATTCTTCTTGTCCTCTCACTTCCTTTTCTCTCAGGGAGTAGTGTATAATGTGAATGGTGAAATTGAGAGAGAAAACATCCTAATGTGTGTCTCAGTAGCTGTCTCTTTTGGAAGCACTCTTTTCTCAGTTTATTTTAATACTGTTTCTTTATTTATTGAGTTTACCAGGGCAGGCTAATAAAGATGTTCATGTTTATGATTTCTGTTTGTATTTCTTCAGAAATATGACTCAGTCATATAGTCTCAAAATAAACAAACATGTATAGATACATCTCATTTTCTGAGCTGTTGCATAGTATTTGTCCAGACCTCTACATCTGGTTGTTTCCAAGTTGTAGTATATTAGATATTTGATGCAAAAGAGGTAGTGTCAAAATAAACCTCCTTGTTCTTATCTTGGCATGCTTTGGTAAATATACTTTTAGAATAAAATTTGAGATTAATGGTTGAATAAAATGATGTGCACTCTTTAAATTGTGTTTCATATTACTACATTTCCTAGCAAAACTTCCACTTAATTTATATGACATGGCAAAAATATGAAAGTGCCTTTTTGCCCACACCCTCATCAAAACTTGATTTTATAAAATGTTTTAAAATTTTCCAATGTGACAGACACTTATCACTTCTCTTCCTTACTGCTTCTAATTTGCTTCTTCATTTATAACAGCATCATTTTGGCCACAAATATATGTCATTGGCTCTGAAATTTCTCATTTCATTTTAATGTTATTATTATTATTATTATTGCCCTCCTAACAGAAACTTTTGTATTGAATTCTTGTTACCATTGCAGTTTTCTATAGAATTATGCTGGAGACGTTCTGACATTTCCTTTTATTATATTTTACAGAATCATTTCTGAATTTTCTATTTGCATGTTCTTTTATTCACTTGTCTTCTTACTATAGAATAACTTGATACTTTCCATTGTTTTCAGTTTTCCTAGATGGAACATGGACTGCTCTTCCATTCTGACATAGTATAGACAAAATCTCCAACACTTTTTCCTTCTTGAGCTCCATTTTAAGTACTGGGTGTTTCTCTAGCCTGAGTGAGTGGAAAATAGGCAGGTGAATTCAGTCAGTATGCACATTTGGTTAAAGGGCCTGAACTGATTCTTCATCTGTAATTTTATTAAATTTCTCAATATCACGGTTTACTCCATCTTTCAAGGAGGATGTCTTATTTTCCTGGAAAATATAGTCTTGATTTTGGATCATTTCTCAGACAATCAGTTCATTCAAAGCATTTTGTTGTATAAGTTTTCTTTCTTTTTCTCTCTCTTCTTCATCCATTCTTAAGTTGTGTATGATATTCCTCATTTCCTCTTTGCTTTCTTTCCAACTTAGAAGCATCAAAATGATAAGCTCTAACTAACTACTTATTTATTTGTGATAGAAAATGAAAGTTATTTTTTCATGGGAAAAATCAGGTGTCTCCAAAGCTGCACATATAAACCCTTCTGTAGCAGTTTGGCATTATTTATGAATTCCAAAAATAGATATTGGATTATATTTGTAAACTGGCCTGTTCCTCTGGGCATATTATATTATATTTGATTCAGAGGTTTCACTCTTACTTGATTAAATTATGATTAGGGGGAACCGATGTGGCTCAGTGGTTGAGCACCAGCTTCCCACATACAAGGTCCCAGGTTCAATCCCTGGCCTTGGTACCTCAAGAAAACAAAACAAAAATTATGATTAGGGTTTGATTGGGCCACATCAGTAGGATGGTGAGTCCCCACCAACCACAGGGGCAAGGACTCACAGAGAAAACCATGTGTCAGAGCAGAGAGTGGAGTTTTTGAGTTTTGATGTTGGAGTTTTAATGTTGGAGTCCTGGGAAGTAAATACACAAAGAAGCAGATACATGGGGAAGGAGAAAAGCTCTCTTAGACAGGACAGAGAGACGAGTCATTTGCCTGGAACTTTACAGCTGACCTTTGGAGAGAGAAGAGCAGCTGAGCCCAGAGAGGATTGAGGCCAGGGGAGAGACACAAGGCCTAGAGAGACTTATAGTCTACAGCTGGCCTTTTGCAGAGAGCAAAGCAGGTGAGCCTGGAGAGAAATGAGCCCCAGGAGAGAGATGAAAAGTATCCCAGCCTACAGCTGATAATTGGAAGAAGCTGGGACCTTGGGGCCTTAAAGGGAATAGGAAGCCTGAACGCTTGCAGAAATCGGCAGCCATCTTGTTCCAACACGTGGCGACAGACTAGTGAGGGAACTAACTTACTCTTTATGGCCTGGTAACTGTAAGCTTCTACCCCAAATAAATACCCTTTTATGAAAGTCAATAGATATCTGGAATTTTGCATCAGCACCCCTTAAGCTGACTAATACACCTTCTAATTTCTATCTTTAAATACAAGCATTCATGAGATGCTACTGCATTTTTTTCAAAACCCAAATGTCTTATGCACTCTCATACTATACCCCCCACACACTAATTCTATAATAGCCTGAGTTTAAGCAAGAAAGGCCTACTTAAACAATAGATTGTTTGGAGGCATATTTCTTTATAATTTCTGTGATGCTTCTCTTAGCAGTCATTGAGGTAAACCCCAAACTGCCATTCCCTCCAAGTTAAAAGCCAGACGTTTTTTTTTTTTTTCTGGCTTTCAATAGACAATAGAAAATATTCATACATGGATGGAAAAATAATTACATACACAAACAGATTAAACTATGTATATTTACATAGTATAGTAAAAGACAGGAAAACAAATCTCTTATCAGGCCTTATGACTCTTTTACACTCACTCAGAAAAAGTCAAACTACTTTTTCCAATTCTTATACATTTACACAACTTACTCCCTTTTCCACTTGAAGTAATTAAAATAATTGATAATAAACTCTGACATATGCCAAGGTAGAAGTGACCATTCAAACAAGAAACACACTTTCCATTTTGTTCATTTCCCTAAGCCATTTCCTTTATGTCTAATATATTTCATTTTATATAAAAAATATTGTCATTTTATTTAAATATGTGTACAAACACTATACATTCTGAAAAGTGCAGTGACCTGTGATTGTCATATTTTATCTTCCTTGAGAATTTATAGAGGTGCTTTATTTGCTTTTATTCTTATAATTTAGTTGATATGAATGAAATGTTTAGATAGCTGGAAAAGGTTTTTGATCTAATTCACCTATGATAAAATTCCTACTACCTAGTACAAAGTAACTGAGTAGACACATGAATTACTGTGCCAAGAAATTTAAAGCAATAGATTTTTGGATGCAGATATTGACAGAAAACTGACACTATGTTGGGTCTTACCCATTTGATGTCCATGCAAATGTCACCTTAAGTTATGCTTCCTAATGTCTCTGAGAATATTGCCAGGTGGTGATAATTGTTTTATGTAGAACTTAAAACTTAATTATTTTATTTTACCAAGCTGATTTGATTGCTACACATATATTTTAATTGAATTAATACTATGATGATATGTTTGTTTCCAGCATGAAGGAACGTTAGAAATTAGAATTTTCATCATGTCATGTTTTCCTTAATATTTCAATTTTGTTCAAGTTATCTGAAATTACCTGATAAAACAAACATAACAGTTTATGTTTTATTCCATACACTTTGTTTGTTATGCTTGCTTTATTTTTTGAAAAGTCACAACATAGTTTAAGAGTGGTATTATAAAGATATAATGGGAAAAATAATATTGGATACTTGTAATTTAAATAAAAGTTGAAACACTGAGTTAAACAGTACCTACAATTTAAGCTTCTTTCCCAAATAATCAGTGTGCTGCTTACTCTACCAAAAGAGGCAAATGATATTACTGTTAATGTTGCAAAGGCAAACAATGTCCAAAGAATATTTGTTGGAAAATCTGTATATAAATATCATTAAGATATCTTATTTGTTTGGTTTTAGTTTACCTTATTTGAGTAGCACACAGTTACTTAAAACACACATACACAAACATACATACACATACACACATGCATTTATTTGTGCCGTTTATTATTAATATGGAAATTTAAACCATTTACATTTATTGTCCTGAGAGATAAATTTAGTTGTGGGTCTCTTAGTTTTATGCTTTCATATTATGTTCTTTCTTTTGTAGTATATATGTTCTTACTTTTTTTTTTTTTTTTGGTGTTTGTTCTGTGCTGATTTGGCTGTTTTTCTTATTTTTTTAAATTAAGTACTCTTAGATTATAATTTCAAAAATATGCCTTTGACCAAGGAATTTGTCAAATTCTTGTTCTTCTATCAGTTCTAAGGTATTGTATTTTAGATTTTATTCTTGGATATTTTAATTAAAATTTTGTATAATGTGGTTTATATTTCATGACTCATCCTGTGCTTAATATTTTTACATTCATTTTACCCTCTCAGAAGTGCAATAACATCCCTTTTTTCACCTATGTGCAAAGCATTTTGCATTTAGTTCAGCAATGGAGCTTTTTACAATAGCCCTATCATTAAATTAATTTTTCATTGTCAGTTCTGCTCCTTCTGATTAAATTAAATATTTTAATTATCCTATGAGATATATTATTTTATCTTGATATTATTTCTCTTGTCACTTTCACCACTTTTCAATTCATCTTTTTGTTCATGCTCCGTTCCTTATTATTTCCTTGTATTTTGTGCTCCAAGTTTATTTAGGACATATTTTCCCATATACTACTTATTCCCTAAAATAACATTTTGCTTTTGTGATTAATAATTTTCACAATATTTTTCCCTCTGAGTATTGAACATGTCTAATATTAATAGTCTCAAGTTTTTTTTTCATGGTTATAAAATTTTTTTAAGTTAATTTAATGAAATTTACAGTGTATATTGAAAGCATGACACAAATGGAAATTTAAATTTCTGTATTGGTAAGGAAGCCAGTTTTCTAAAAGTAGCATTAATATCATTCACACTAGATTTTAATGTGTTATACAGTGCCACACATTTTATGTGTTTGTTTTTTTTTGTTTGTTTGTTTGTTTTTTTTTGCTATTATTCTTTTTGTATTTTTATTTGCATTTCCTGAAATTGCAAATACTATACCATAAACAGGGAAACTTTATCATAGAGTAAAATATTAGCAATTTTTTTTCATATAGATTAATCATTTATGAAAACCCAGAGTTAAGAGAAAGCATCACTCATTTAAAATTTTCCCTCATAGCTTTTTTATTTTTTTCACAACTCTTGCATGATGCCAAGTACTAGATAGTAAAAATTTTTAATCTAACATCCTGAGAGAAATCATTCAGTGGGAGCATGGAGTATTTTTTAAAAAGTTACTTTAAAAGATAAAATTTTTAGGACTTATAATCTGTTGTGTGTATGTGTGTGTGCATGTGCACACAAGGGAAGAATGTGAGAAAGTTATGGATAATATTCAATTTTTGACCTCAGTAATCCAATTTTGTGAGAAGCTTGAAGAAGTTTTTGAAGAAATACCATAAACTAAATACTTTCATCATTAAACATTTCCAATACCTGAGTTCTTTCATGTTGTTTCTTGTATTCAGACCATTTGAAAACCAATAGGATTTATTCTTCCACTGTTTATTATAAAATCATGGCTACTATCTTTCCACTATATATTTTATATATATTAAATTAATATAGCTCCCTTTCATAGCATCCTTATCTTATTGGGTTTAAAACTGCAGTGTTAAGATTTCTCAGATAAGCCTTTACAGGGCAGAATGATACATGGAAATGCTCTTCCATTTAGTAATTATCATTATTTTCTAGTTGAGTCACTTTGGGCAAGTCTCTTCCACTCCCAAATGTCATTCTTCTCATCTGAAAAATAGTCATAAAGTATAATGATCTCTAGATTTCAGTTCTATATAATTTGTCCTTCTTATGTACATTAAATCAGTGTCCATATTTCCAAAGTCTGTCATTTTCTAGGAAACACCAGGTGGAAATAATATTGAGTTAATTGGCATTATATATTATCCTCTATGTTTGATTGGAAATAGGCCAAAAGAAAGCAAGTATATTTATTTATTTTACTATGAACACAGAAAAGATTACATTAGGAGTTCATGAGAAAGTGCTTATCTAACCTATTCCAACCTTTCAATTGGCCCATTTGTGAAATAGCTCAGCTCTACAATGTATGACAAGTGCCTCATTTTCTTTCTTGTTTCCTTTGATTCCTCTACTTTAATATGTCTTTAGCAGAAAGTTATTGAAATTGAAATATGACACAATACTTAAAATAATAGTACAATCATACTTAAAGTCAAATATAATAGCTTTCCTTAGCTCATATCCACATGATCAGAAACTCATGGTAATTTCAAATTCTGAATTTTTTTTTTACTTGGACCATAAAAGTTAAATTTTACCTAACACTATCACCTTCTGTAGAAAATTAAATTATTATTGTAAAACGATGTGATTTACTGTCCCAAAGTTCCTTTTGAGGTAAATATTTAAATATTTAAAATACATTCCCCAAAATTATCTCCTGAAAGTCTCATTGGTAATAGGCAGAGGAAAGCGTACAACATAATCTACAATAAAAGGTATTTAAAGTTTAGTCAATTAAATTTCAAGAAACAGTTATTGAATGAGTACTGTTTTCCAGGCTCTAGGGTTAAATCACAGTATAAAATATTAATATCTTCAGATACTTACAGTAAATGTGAGCAGTAAATATATAAATATATTTATATAAACATACACAACACAGTAGTAGAATTGTTCACAGGTCTAACTCTGGGTCCAGCATGAAAACTAATACCTTTCTTTGCTCTTATTTTACTCTAAATCAATTCAATTCTCTACAAATAACTTGAATATCTACAATATAGCTGGCATTGTGCTAACATAAGAGATAAATAAGTAAAAAATTTAACAAAACATTCAACTGAATAATAATAATGATAAAACAAAACAAAATGCATAGGGAATATGGAGTTAGGGCTTAAAATGTACAGAGTATCTATTTGGGACAATGGAAAAATTTTGGTAATGAATGGTAGCACAACATTGAGAATGTAATGAACAGCACTGAATTATATACTTGAATGAGGTTAAAAGGGGGACATTTTAGATTATATATATATATATGTTACTAGATTAAAATGTTTAAAAAATCCATGGATCTGCACAACACAAACCGTGAACCCTAAGTTAAACCATGGACTATAGTTAATAGTACAATTGGGAAAATGTACTTTCATCAGTTGTAACAAATGTATCACATCAATGCAAGGTATTAATAATAGAGTGTATAGAGAAACCCAGTATTTTATTCAAGATTTTTCTGTAAATCCCCAACTTTTTCTAATTAAAAAAAATAAAACTGCCAAGTAACATTGATTATGCACTTTGGATGAATTTATGTTTTATTAATTTGTATCAATAAAATTGATTTGTTTAAAAAGGAAAGAATCAAATTCAAAAAACATTGTATGTGTTGAAGCTAAAGCCATGCAGAAAGGAAACTTATAGCCTTAACTGTATATATCAAGAAAGCAAAAAAATGCTTAAAATCAATTAAGTGTCCATTTGGGGAAATTAGGTAAAGTTGAAAAAATTGCACCCAAAAGAAGCAGAAGTCACAAAATAACAGATTTAGAGTAATAATTGATAAAATAGTGAGCAAATATACAAAAGAGAAAGCAGGTAAAGCCAAAAGTTGGGTATTTCAAAGTGGGTAAAATCTCTAGAGAGACTCATCAAAAGAAAGAAAAAGAAAGGAGGAACAAGAACGGTCAAAATAGAACTTCAAAAATAGAAAAATAAATAAAAAGAAACACTATTACAGATTCTTGGAAATCTAAACAGGTAATACTAATATATATTGAAAATTTTTCTTTTAATATATTTTTGAACATATAGACAAATGCCTAAAAATTAAAATTCCTAAAAATTAAAAAAACTGGACAAATCCAAGTAGTATATTTTATCAATCAACTATCTAAAAGAGAAGTTGAATCTGTATTAAAGAATATTCCCTAAGAAAATTTCTTGGCCAAGGTGGGCTTCAACACAGCAACCTCTGGCAAATATTTAAAGAAAAAATAAAATCATTACATAAACTTCTTAGAATTACAGTATAATAGGAAATAATTTCCAGCTTGCTTTTTATCAGGATACCACTATGTTACTGGCAAAACTAGGATACTGCCAAGGAACAAATTACAAGCCAACCTCTCTCAAGAACACAGATGATAAAAATCTCAAACAAAATAATTAGCAAACAAAATCTGACATTTGATGAGAGGATAAAATCACAACCAAATATGTTTAATCCAGGCTTCAGAATTGGTTTTCCATTAGAAATTAAAACATTTCAACTTGCCACACTAAAAAAATAAGGGAGAAATATTATATATCTTCAATAAATTGAGAAAATGTATTTTTCAAAAGTTCTACATCTATTTACTATAAAAACTATTAACCAGAACTAGAAGGAGAATTTCTTATCAATAAATGGCACCTTCAAAACCCTACATATACCTAGAAATTAAAAGATTAAAGAAAAAATAATTTTTTTTACATGAAAGTGGAAGAAGAATGGTTTGGAGGTATCATTGAGGAGCCCTAAGCAAATTGGAGGTAATGTTATGCAGAAGAATCATCAATATCTAGTTGAGTATTTTGGCTAACTCTAGAGGGGATTATGAAATAAATCCTGGCAGATAGAATTCTAGTAGCACCTCTCCATTTCACAGAATCAGAATCCAAGCAGTACTAATGGAGCGTGTCCATATTTTAAGCATCAAATTTTTCTTTAATTATTTTGAATGTCAAAATTTTTTGTTGTTTGATGCATATTTCCTGGACTTTTTGAAAAGTGTACTGTATGAATTTCACTATTTTCCTTTAATTAATTATTACCTATCAAGCCTTTTGTGTCTCTAGAATACAGGGAAAGCCTAGAGATTTGGCTATTTGTACAAGATATGGTATAAGTCACTGTTAATGTATTCATTCGTTGCATGAGTGTTTAATAAGTCCCATGATGCATTTACCTCAACGAAGTTTGACTCTCCCCCAACAAGATCCTATAGAAAAAAATAAAATTCAAGCAGATTACTGATACAAATATAAAAGAAGAAACTTCTAATGCTTCTAGAAAACGCCAAGGGAACAAATTTCCGAATTGTGGTGGAGAAAGTTTTGCTAAATATGGTGCATAAAACGCTAACCATAAAGGAAAAAATTTAAGACGATTTAAATTAGTAACGTCTCCTCAAAAGACAGCATTAAGGAGAGTAAGCATGCAAGCTATGAATTTGGAAAAATATTTGAAATGTATGTAACTGAAGAATAAATTATGGGAAGCGGCTGTGGCTCAATCAGTAGGGCTCCCGTTTACCATATGGGAGGCCCCGGGTTCGGTTCCCGGGGCCTCCTGGTGAAGGCAAGCCCGCCCGCACGGCGTGGTTAGCTGACCCAGCGAGCACAAGCAGCAAGGGGGGGATAAATGAATAAATAAATAAAATCTTTAAAAAAAAAAAAAAAAAAAGAATAAATTAATCAACTCAGGAAAACCTCTCTGAAATTCAAACACATTTACACCTAAGGTCAAATTTTACACATTTCCAAAGTTTTGGAAGAGCTCTTCTTTAAACTTTACTTCTGCTCTCCTAAAAGTAGATCAAAAGTACGAGTGCAGATTAAACCGTATAATGAGCAGTTAACTCAATAACTTTTAATGACCATAAAAAACGGATATGTCCAAGACTGAAGCACAATCTCATCCAGGGTCATAAAAGTCTATTTTATGTGCTGTAAATCTCGTGGGAGCTGTGAAGTATACATTCTCTCTCCTAGTCTAAAACCTTGTGGTTTGTCTGATTGCCCTTTACAATGAGTGGAGGTTAATATCTCTTACCTATAAAATCTCTTGCCTATTTTAGAAGAAATGCAGATAAAGAAAAATTGTGAAATAAACCTATAGATATTTCTCAATTCCCTTTATTTAAAAAAATCTTATTCCAAATCCTTTGTGTTCTTAAAATAATCAACTTTATGTTTTATCATACATTTCAGGTAAAAAAAATTCCAGTTCAATCCCATGACATAGTTAGTATAATTTAATATTACCCATTCTTACCAACTACATGGAAAGTGAAAAAAATCACATTATTTTTTTTAAAAACTGAACAATTCTGTACCAAAAAATGTAAACAATTAAGAGAAAAATTAGGATTTGTTTTACTCTAGGTACTATCTCTGATTCTTTATTTCACTTTGCTTATGTGGATACTGCTTGTGAAATTAAGCAGGCAAAAGCATACATGAAAATTTGAAAAACAAAATTCATAGTGAGACGTTTTAACAACTCTTTTGTTCTGTTAGTTAAATACAAACATTCTGCTAACTATAGGAGGAGAACTCTCTCAGTTTTAAAATGTGTATCTAGACTAAGAGAAAGCTGTATCTTTGGCTATTATTTCCCATAAAAATCTCTTTAACTGTTGTTTCTTATAGCTACTATTTATGATAATGCTGTTGTATGCATTATTACAACCTGCATTTTTGTAAAATGTCCAATAAATGCATTTTTTAATGCATTCTTTTCTCACAGCTTGAGATAAAATGTTGCTGTCATTTTACCGAACTGCACAAGCACATAAACATGGCAATAATAAATGTTTTAAAGTTTCTAAAGCACTGAATGGTAGGAAATTAATCTGCATCATCACAGCCTCTTTCATAACAACATTTCTTAATGAGTCAGATTCATCTACTCCACTTTGACAGCAAAAAGTGGATCATTTCTTAAAGAGATATGTCAGCACACAAAGCAATATGAATTTGCCCTGTACTTTAAAAGTCTGAAAATAGGGACTGAAACTTTTCAATTTAGTACAGAATATAACTCTTTATCTACCTTGGATTCTTCCCAGATCACAGATTCATCATTTAACCTAGAACTAGATGTTCTAAATGGAAAAAGGGAATCATTCTAAAATTAATGTTACAAGGTGGTATTTCTTCCAGTGAATTTAAACCGATTCCTTTAATCAGCATATGCCCTGGTTTTTCTGCTGCAAAGAAGAGATGGTACAGCCTAGAAGTCTAAGAAATATAATACTATTTATCACATTACAAAGATATTTCAGCACAAGAAATATAGTTCAGACTAAAATCTTCTAGTACACTTTAAATATAATCACATTATATGGATAAATTGCTATACAGTGTTTTTAGTTCTTTTTCTATTTGGAAGAAGTCATTTACTTTCCTGACAAACATTAAAATTTCTTCATGTTTTTCTAATGAAATAGTTCAAAGAGTGCTTGAAAATCTTACAAATGCAATGGATATATTCCTTTACATATAATTTGACAAATAATTTCAAAAAATTCAAATACACTCACAATTCATTGGGCAACCTAGGGGTTTATGTGTCCTGTTAACATATTCTGTTCTAGAGATTTTTTTAGTACCTTATATAATCGCTATTAGGGTTTTTCCCAAAAATTCCAATTTCTTTCTCCTTATGTGTGCTTGGTAGGGGATTAATTGTACTTCTTCGCCCTCTTTGAAGTTAAACTTGGCCACAGACTTGCTCTAGACCAATAACTGTGAAATATTTGAGAGTCAGATTCCACACTTTCCTACCCTACCCGTTTTTATTTCTCAAAAAACTGCAGGAATATGCATTTTGAAACCAATATCAGCTTGGACCATTGAGTTGTTTACATTAAGTAAAGTGCATTGTGCATATAGAAATAAACATTTACTATGTTAAGCCTCTGAGAAATTATTTTGTGAGGAGCAATTCTTATGCAGTATTAGCTTTAGGCTATCTTGACCCAACTGTATGCTTTTATACCCTTTATAATGATAATAAAATAAGAAAGTAGTGTATTTCTAAATTATGTTTTTTTCCGTAGTAGCTATAGGGATCCAAATAATAAAAACAGGCATAAGATACTACTTAATGATAACAATGTTCAACATAAAATCTGTCACTGGTATTTAATGTAAAAAATATATCTGACATATTTCTAAGCATATAAGTGACAACTCATTTATCCATCAAACATTTCAATTATGAGAAAATCCTTAAAATTGTTCCTCAGACTGGGTACTCTTTGCCTATGCTTCAAAATATCTTTTTTCTTTGGTTTCCAAGTCTAAAGCTAAAATATTGCAAACCATAAATTAGGATTGATCATGCTTATTGACAATTGCTAGAAGGAACATATGATGAAAGGGAGATAAGGGGAAAAAATACAAACATCAGTCAAATAAAAAAAGGACACCGAATTCAGGGCCATTTTTACAGAAGCAATAGCCTTAAATATTTCAATAGACATTTGATACTTGTAGCAGTAAAACAAGTATGATTCTGCAAAGAGCACTTTGCTTGGATCAAAGCTACTATGAATTTAACTTCCCCTCTTTCACAACACCCTACAAGTAAAAGGAACTCATAACACACTAATGAACAATCATAGGTAAATGATACACATTGGTAAATGTTTAGATTTTCACTCTATATTGGCAAAGCAGATATGATATGTGTAACTAGTTATTATGAAATTATTAAATCTGGGCATAATACATTTGAAAAAGACAGGGAAGTATATATTCCAGTAGAAAAAAAAAAAAAAAACAGCCATCCAAAATAAATTAAATAAAATAAAATGTTGACATTTAAAAGAAAGAAACACCTCCTTATTTTGGATTACATGTAGATGCAAAGTATTAGAGAGACTACTTAAAGTTCCAACAAGCTAATTTCCTTAAGCCCCAATTCTTTACCTAATATTTTTAGAATTACCTACAATATTTAACTAAACGTTGATCATTCTTACACATTTCTATAATTTTCATCTCTACCATGCTCCCCAATGTTGCTGCTAAACGATTTTTTTCTTCTTTTCCATGAAAAAAACCTGTTTTATTGAGCTGAGTTGTGCCTCCATCAGAGGTAAAGAGAAATCAATACTTCCTGCCTCTAAATTCCTTGATTTCACAAATACGAAGACCCTCAACTGCTGCTTTCATGCACCAATTCTCCTGAGCTTACCCTGAATCCATAGTCATCATAAAGTCAAACACTTCCCTCCTGGATCACAATTTTCTCCTCTTCTGGATATCATTCAGTTACTGAACTCACACCAAAGTGAACTCATTGTAACCACAAAACCCCTTGATTCCTCTATTAAGTCCTGCCAGTGTTTCTATTCTTTTCATAGCTCCCTTTCTATGTGTGATATCTTCACGTATGTATATCTTCAAGACCACTTCAACAATTCTCCTGACAGCACCACTAAAATCACTGCTTCTATTTTGTCCTCCATATGATTCCAACTCTGGATTATATCTATGGTAATTAATAAAATCTGGCATCTAGGATTGAGTGCACCAGTATAATCATTGTAAATCAGTATAAATACTTGGTTTTCAGCATACAAAACCTGCACATGTTTTGTTCCATTTACACGTATTTCATTTTTAAGCAGTTATTAATGGTATTGTATGTTAAAGTTTGGTTTCCACTTGCTCATTGTTAGTATATAAAAATAAAAATGAGCATGTCACTCATGTACCTTAAGAACTTGCTGGACTCTTGTTAGTTCTAGTAATAGCTTTGTAAATTTCCTGGGATTTTCTATGCAGACCATCACTGCATCTGCTAATAGGGATCTTTTGATTTCTTCCTTTTAATCTATATGCCTTTTATTTCATTTGCTTACTTTATTTTGCTGGTTAGAATGCCCAATATTATAATGAACAACAGTGATATAAATAGGCATCCTTACCTTGTTCCCAATCTTAGGGGAAAGCACTCATTCTTTCTCCCTTAAGTATGACATTAGCTGTAGGTTCTTTATCAAGTTGAGGAAATTTCTTATTTTTCTGAGAGTTTTTATAATTATTATTTTTAGTAATGAATAGATATTGCATTTTCTCAAAGGTTCTTCGGCATCACTTGATATGAATATATAACTTTCCTTAGCCTGTTAATGAGGTAGATTACATTGTCTTATTTTCAAATATTGAGCCAGACTTGTATCTATCTACTTGGCCATCATATTTATATATTGTTAAATTCTATTTGATAATATTTGGTTCAGATTTTTTTGCATCTATGTCCGTGAGGGGTATTGGTCTTTAATTTTTTCCTTGTGATTTCTGTGTTCACTGGCTTCATAGAATAAGTTAGGAAGTGTTCCCTCTTTTTTTTTTTTTTTTTTTTTTTTCTGGAAGAGATTGTATAGAATTGGTGTTATTTCTTCTTTAAGCATTTGGTAGAATTATCCAGTAAAACTGTCTTGGCATGGAGATTGTTTTTTCAGAAGGTTTTAATTACAAATTAAATTTCCCTAAGCTATTAATAGGATCTATTACAGATTTGGTGAGTTATGCTACTTTGTACTTTTCAAGGAACTGCTAATTTAAGGTGTCAAATCAATGTGTATAGAGTTGATTTTTGTATTCTCTTAATATCTTTTTGATGTTTGCAGTGGCTGTAGTGACATCTGTTGTTTCATTCCTCATAATAGCAATTTGTATCTTTTTTCCTGCAGTCTTGCTAGATGTTTGTCCAATTTATTGATATTTTCAAAGAAAAATGCCTTTGTTTTATTTATTTTTTCTATTGATTTTCTTTTATCAATTCCCTCATTTTGAGCTCTTATTTTTATTATTCCTTTTTTTTCTATTGTTTTTGTTTTATCTTGTTCCTTCTGAAGTTTGTTGATGTGGGGGCTTAGAACATTGACTTGAAATTTTTCTTTTATCATAAGCCTCTAGTTTTTTCCTATAAGCATTGCTTTTGCTGCATTGTATAAATTTTTATGTGTCACATTTTCATTCGGTTCAATGTTGTTGTTTTTTCTTTCTTTGAGACTTTCTTTTTGACCCATGGATTATTTAGAAGTGTGTTGTTTAGTTTCAGAATCTTTGATGATTTTCCTATTATCTTTCTGTAATTGTGTCTTAGTTTAATGCCATTGTGGTTAGAGAACACACATTGATTTCAAATTTTCTAACATTTTTCAAAGTTTCTTTTATGGCCTAAGTATAGTGTCTTGCTATATGTTCTGCTGGTGATTGAAAAGAATATTTATTCTGCTGTTGTTGTGAGGAATGTTTGGTAAAAGTTGATTAGATCATTGGGTGATATTAGTTTTGAGTTGTCTATGTCCTTGCTGATTTCCTGTCTAGTTGTTCTATAAATTGGTGATAGAAAGGTATTAATGACTCCAACTATTTTCTTTATTTGTGTTTTCAGTTTTTGCATCAGAAAATATGCAGCTATCTTCTTTGGTGCAAACATTTAGGGTTGCTGTGCAATTTTAGTGGATTGAGTGTTTTATCAAATATAGCGTTCCTTTCTCTCCTTGGTAATTTTCTTTGCCCTGAAGTCGGCTTTATTTTTGTTAACATACCCACTACTACTTTTTTTGATTGATAGTAGCATGGCATATTTTTTTCATTATTATTTTACCTTCTACCTACCTATATAATTACATTTGAAGTAAGAGTTTTATAGACAATACATAGTTGGCTCTTATTTTTCTATCCATTCTGCCAATTTCTGTCTTTTAATTGGTGTATTTAAATAATTTACATTTAATTAAATTATTGATATTTTAATACTTAAGCCTCCCATTTTAATATTTTGTTTTATTTTCTGTTTTCTGTTTTTCATTTCTCTGTTTTCATTTTCCTGCCTTCCTATAGTTTAATTGACCTTTATTTCCCTGTCTATAGTGTTTTTGAGTTTATCGCAAGCTTTTTCAGTAGTTGCTCTAGGTATTATATTATATATGCATAAATTCTCAGACTCTAATGTGTGGGCATTTTGCCTGTTCAAGTAAATTGTAGAAACCTGACCTACCTTTAAGACCCCATACCTTCCCCCATTTATAATACAGTTGCTTTAAATGTTTCCTATATATGCATTGATAATCACTTCCCACATTTTTATATTTTTTTGAACCATCTAACACAATTTAGGAAACTCAAGTGGAGAAGAAGATCTATTGTGTTTACCTTTATTTTGTTGTTGTTTTCCCTTCCCAATGTTGCATGGTTTCTTCTTGATTCATTTCTGCTCATTTAGATAACTTCCTTCAGCCTACCCATTCTTTTAGCGTCAACACATTGTCTTTATTTTTCAACTCAGAATGTTTTGATTTCCCCTTCATTTCTGAGACATATTTTCACTGAGCCAAGAATTCTGAAATTTTTTCTTTTGGCACTTGAAAAATATCATTTCTTTCCCTCCTAGCTTCTGTGGTTTCTGTTGAGATATATATTTTTATTTGAATTGTTTATCCTCTGTAGGTAAAATGCACATCTCCCTGGATGATTTTGAAAGTTTTTTTTCTTTGTCTAGTTTTCAGAAGTTTGATTGTGATATGTCTTGGCATATATATATATATATATATATATATATATATTTTTTTTTTTTTTTTTTTTTTTTTGGAGAAATGTTATCCTGTTTGGTGTTTGCTCAGTTCTTGAAACTGTAGGTTTTTGTATTGTGCCAAATTTGGAAATTTTACAGCAATTATTTCTTCAAGTAATTTTTGAGTCCCATCCTCTTTCTCCTTTCTTTATGTGACTCCATGACTCAGATGACAAAATGGTTGATCATTTTTTTTCATGTTTGTCAGCCATACTATTTAGGCTGTCAATGGCAAATTGTTATTTTGTTGTTGTTGTTGTTTGGTTCCATCACTTGTTGAAAGAGGTATGATAAAGCCACCCTCTCTTAATGTGGTTCTGTCCATTTCTCTTTTTTGTTCTCCAAATTTTGCTTTATTATTTTATCATTTTGATATTGGAGGCATACAGAGTTAGCATTTTTAAAACTTCTTACAACATTGTGTAATATAGAATGGCCATTTTATCCCAAGTTGTGTTCCTTGCTTTAGGTACATATCACTTTGGTCAAATAATATAGTCTGGATGAGTTTAGTCTTTTAAAATGTTGAAGCTTACTATATGACTCTTACATGAAAAATTTAGGTAAATATTCATGTTCACCAAAAAGAAATTTGTCCTCTTACATTCAATTTTGGTTGCACTGTTCCATATTTATCAACTAAAATGAGTTTATGTTGTTCCTAATTATTATTATTTAGATCTTCGTTATCCATACTGACATTTTGTTTTCTAATTTATTATGTGTTTAAAAGATATACAAAAATCCTTAGAATGATGTGGAACTTTATAATGTATATGGCATTAATTTTTGTATTATTTTTTGAAGCTTTATTTTTAAATAAATATGAATATAATAAATATAAATAAATTAAACTCTACAAGTAAAATTTGCCTTTTAGTATCTTGAGATATCCCTGTTTTATCTCTAGAATGCTTCTTGTTTTATATACTTCATCTAATATGATTTTAGACTTTCCAACTTGTATTTTTTTTGGATTGCATGTTATATTTTCCCATCATTTTTTTTTACAATTACAATACTTGTTTATAAGTTCACATTCCAGTTTTTCTATATGAATTTTACTTTCAACACATAATTTGATGCAATTATGTATATATAATTAGCAAATATTGTATTCACTGAAATGATTATTTAGCCACTGAGAGAAAACAATTTGAGTTTTATTTGCTTTTTAAATAGCATGATTATAACTAAGGTAGATATATGCAGGAAAATGAGCACCTTTAAGAGTGACATTGGTACTATTATTAATTAAATATTGATTATGCCATCATAACAGAAATAAACCAGGACTGTATCATGAAAACTAGAAGACAAATATTAGATTTTAGAGCTCAGGAGCTGTAGAAACCATGGCAAAATAGCAAGCATATAATTTCAAATATTAAGAAAAATATGGATGAAATGAAAGAAAAACTGGCATAGTTTTGTACGAGTGGAATTTAGTTTAATTTAGGCATTTATGTAACTGTGCAAAGTGCAAAGATGCAACACACACATCTCTATATCTAAAGATATATACTACATTGCATTTATTGAAGGAATATGCTATGCCAGAAAATAGTATAAGCAATTTATAGGCATTAAATCATTAAATACTAATAGCAGTGTTTTTTGTTACATAATAGTAGCAAATAATGTAGCATTATTGCTACATAATAATTTTATCCACATTTTACATCTGAGAACAATGAGGTCCAGATAGGGTATGTAATGTGCCCAAGAGTACAGAATGAGTATATAGTAGAGCTAAAATTTAATCTTGAAAATACTGGTGCCAGAATCCATACTCTTAAATTGGTATGCTATATTATCTTGCAATACATTTGTGTCTGTATGTGTATATAATATATGGATTGGAATTTTTATGTATGGCTCTTGCTACTGAAAAATATCTGCTGTATACTAGCAAAATCTGCAGCCATGGTAACAAAGATATGTAATAGCCAGGGGCTTTTAGCAATGTGCTGCTTAATTTGTCTTTAAAAATAGTAGATATTTCAAACATACTAATTCAGTATAATTGTCCAAGCATAACTAAGTTTATGTTGTGAACCAATGGTGTTCTTTATATTTCCACTCTTCTACCAAAAGCAGTGAAAGGAGAAGTACAAAAGAAATCTGTGAAAGATTTGATCTTTTGTGTTAAATCTTCATGATGGTAGTGTGTAGTGAAAAAAAAGAGTTATCCATTATCTCTATATGAGTAGAAACAAGTATCATTTCAGTCCTATACAGACAGCAAAGAGGACTCTGCTTGTGAGAGAACACTTAATTCCAAGTTACATGATACATTTCACTTACAGATGTGTAATGATGTAAGATCTCCTTACATCAGTATTCTTACTGGGTATATTTCAGTGGAAAGACTAAAGGTACTGACAATTGGGCTCTATCATGCAAAGTAGTGTAAGTTAAGAGATGTTTTGCTCTATTCAAGTGTTTTTTGACCTCAGAAAAGCACACAACTGGAAAACAGATATATACTAATCAATGAAGATGAGGGGGCACTATTTTCTTTCTGCAGTGTCTTAGGTAACATTTTTAAAACTAAGTTCAGGAAACAGCTTAGAATTTCCAACTTCTGGTAAGGGCAATATGAAGAGGTCAAGTAATTTCCTTCTGCAGAAAAACCTGGCATGCAATTTTCTAAAACAACCACTTAAGGGCACTTGAAATTGATCAAAGGAGGATAAAACTATGAGAGGAATTTATTTTTTAAGTTGCTAAATATTTGGGTAAGAAATATATTGAGCCTTAGGCTCAAATTACCACCAAAGCAGACCATTTCCCTCCTGCTCCCATCATCTCAATTAGTTCTTGGCTGGTAAAACAAACAAACAAAAAACTGTAGTGGCCAGGGGTGGAGGGGTCAATTCAAGATGGAGGAAGAGGTGTAAAACCCAGTGGTACCAGTGAAAATAGAGAAAATTTGAAGATTTCTGGTCTAGTTTGAAGTGATTGGCAGAGCAGCCAGAAATTTAACGGGAAGAATCTGCTTGTGTGAGGGCCATGTAATTGAGATAAGGTCTTTCCCTCACCCACAGGTGACTGAAAAATTGCCTGTGTATTGGGGAGACCCAATAGAACCCAGAAACATATGACATTCTGGGTACTCCTGAGAACTGACTACAAGTTTGAATGCCTTCTTCAAATAGTATGTAGCTCACGCAGCAGAGCTTAAAATATCTAAACATAACATCTTTTCAAACATTAGTTAAATTATTAACTAACCACTGAATTATGCCAACACAGGGTTGACTCCTTGAGAGTCAAGGTAAAAATACAAACAAAAGTTTATAAATGTGAGCTAAAACATCAGATTGGTGGAAACAACAGGGAGAATTAATATCACAATTTCAGTCTAGACAAGCTGGTAAAACAACCAAAAATAACCTTCAAAAATGAAATAAATAATATTGCAAAAGTGTTAAAATATATGAGATATAAAATACCTTATTTTATGAAAAATAATAGACATATAAAGGAAAAGGAAATTGCGGTTCATACTCAGGATAAAAAAGCATTCAATAAAAAATGACTTTTAAATTGCCCAGATGTTGGATTTAGCAAAAAATTACTTCAAAGCAATTATTATTGATATGTTCAAAGAACTGAAGTAAAACATATTTAAAGAATTAAAAGACAATATACAAACGAGTCAACAAATAGGGGTTATTAACAGAGAAATAGAAATTATGAAAAAGAATCAAAGGAAAATTTGAGAATTGAAAGGTAAAATAAAAGAAATGAAAAATTCACTTCACATGCCAACAGCAATTTTGTGGTGGCAAAAGAATCAATGAACTTGAAAAAGGTAAACGCAAATAAAACAATCCTTAGAACTAGAGATGAAAAATCATTGAAGAAAAATGAAGAAAGTTTCTGAGAGTATTAGAAGGAAAGGAGAGAGATAAATAAGCAGACATACACAAACACACAGACATATGTATATGTAACTAAAGGGAAAAAAAGAAAAGGGAGTTCAACGACCTTACCCTATAAGGAGTAAGGAATCAAAGAGAAAGAGAACAATCAAGGTTAAGTCTTCAGACAACAATGAACTCAGCCAGTACCATCTTTCCAGCATTTTGAGTGAGTCAAATTGGCAGTGGCTAATCCAGCCCATTTCTGCCTCGCCTTATCCTACATGGAGCAAAGAGCTGCCAAACCCACTAAGCTCAGACAAAATTGCATAATTGTAAGCAAAATGAATGATTGCTGTTGTTTTCATCCAGGAAGTTAAAGGTGGTTTGTTCTCACACAATAATTGATAATTGGAAAATATAAATGATTATTTAATTTATAAATCATCCAGTGATAAGTTTTATCATAAATATATTGGCATCTACTGTTCTGAATAGTTTTTAACATTTTATTTTGAAATACTTTCAAACTTACAGAACAGTTATAAAAATAATACAAATCTCATTCAGAGGACTCCAACATGCCCTACCTCCAAAATAACCAGATGCACCAATTTTAACATTTTTTTATATTTCCTGTTATCATTTCATCTATCCATCTATCAATGCATCTTACCTTCCTATATATCAATGTATCTCTCTCTCTCTATCTATATTTGTCTTTCTATTTATCAAGTCCTTATAAATAGTTCCATCTATTTATCAATCTGTCAAAGCTATACTTGAGTTTAAATTATATATATCATGTTCCTTGAACATTAAATACTACCATGTACATTTCTTAAGAACAAGAAAATGCACTTATGTAACCACCTATGTGCAGTTATCAAGTTCAATAAATTTAACATTGATATAAAACTTTCACTCTGTATTTCAATTTTTTATATGTCCCAATACTATCCTCTTGAGCCTTTTCTCCTCCCTTATTTGATCCTGCCCAGGATCATGTACTGTATTTGATTGTCACTGTCTCCTTAGTTGCTCTTTCTTTTGTTTTGTTTTTTATTGTGGGAACAAATATACAATATAACCTGTCCCATTTCAATCATTCCCAAGCATGCCATTCAGTGGGATTAATCATGTTCATGATGCAGTGATACCATCACCAACTTTCAGTACTAAAACTTTCCCATTTCCTGAAACAGAAACTTATACCCATTATGTATTAACTCTCCATATCAATGTCCCCATCTGAAGGAGTTCAATTAAAGGCCATGACTACTGACAGAAAGCAGGCCACCTTGGTATGTATGGGACAGGCATCTCTAGTTTCAAGACACTAAGATAAGATCTGGGAGGAGCCTGGTGGAGAAGCATTCTGTGCTTCTAAGAGTGTATTTAATATATGTAAGATAATGATTAACAAGGTCTGTTATGTGCAGGAATGTAAAGAGAACTGAACCATTAACCCTAAAAACTTGCTGACTTTAGTAAAGTGTAAATCGTCATGTATCTATTACCCTTGAGCATGCACACACGTATTTTCTTTGTTCTAAAGCTAAATAAAAGCCACGATGTTTTATGCAGCGGCACTCTCCTCCTTTTGGATGGAGGGTCCCTTTACCCCGGCTATTTCTTGTCTCTGTCTCATCTTTTCTCATCTGCGGCACCATTTTCACAGACCCAGTTCATGAACATCAACACCCACCCCTGGCAACTTGTACTCTATTTTCTGTCTCTGTGAGATAAAATTCTCTGATATTTTTTTATAGTTGCCATGAATGACTTAAATTTAACATTCTAAATCTATGACAATCTAGTTTGTTTGATACCAAATTAGCATCAATAGTATATACAAACTATGTTCCTGTAACCCTCCACTCTCCACCCTCCGCCCTCCAGCCTCCATCCACCTTTATATAGTTCTTGTCCCAAATTCCATATTTACATAATAAGAGTACCAAAACCACTGAATTATCATTACATTTTAGGAATTTGCCTTTTGGATCCTGAAAGAAGTAGAAAGTGGAGTTACAAAACAACCCAAAATACTATTGGCATTTATATTTGATATAAATATAAGAGTAAGGAAAAAGCCATGCTGTTAACCTTACCAGAGATCTTTATTTCTTCATGAGGTTTCAATCTATTTCCTATTCCCTTTCCTTTCAACCTGCAGAACAGTCTTAGCATATCTTGTTGGGCTGGTCTGCTAAATCTCTCACATTTTCTTTATCTGAGACTATCTTAATCGCTTTCTCATTTGTGAAAGACAATTTTGCTGGATACAGAATTCTTTGCTTGCGATTTTTTTTTTTTTTTTTTGGCTTTCCTTACTTTAAATATGACATCCCATCTCCTTCTTGCTTCCTTGGTTTCTAAAGAGAAATATGCCCCTACTCTATTGATGCTCCCTTGTAAATGGCACATTGCTTCTGACTTGTGTATTTCAGAATTCTCTCTTTACCTTTGGCATACATCAGTTTGATTACAACATGGTGTGTTGTGGGTCTCTTTGGGTTTATCTTGTTTGAAGTTTGTTGACTACCTTGGAAGTGTATATTTATATCCTTCATTCAAAGCTTAGGGGCCTCCCTGGTACTTTATGCACATGCATCATGTCTTGGACATGTAGAATTTCCCCATTTACATGGATCCAAATGTCTCCTCTTCCCTAAGAAATAGTATCCTCAGAATCCCAGGCACTGCACTCTATATTCCAGGGCCAGCAATCCCTTGCCCCCCAAAGCCACAAATTGACTGCTTTCCCGCAATATTCTGGAGGAGATTTCTGTGAACTGCCTCTGCCCAAAATGCAAGTTCTGGCACAGTGAGCCTGAAAAAAGTGTCCTGGTTCAATTACTCAGGCTTCCAGAAGACAGACTGATCTGGACATGGATGCTCTAGGTATGTGCAGGAGGCTTACTCTGATCCCTCTGGAACCAGAACCCAAGGGACCATGCATGGACCAGCTTGTGCCCAGCAGGTGAGGGGATGGAGGAGGCACTTTCACTGTTACTGCAATCCTTTAACTATTTACTGGAGCTTTGAGAGAGATGTTTCTGCCAGTTCTTGCTGGTTGCTCAATGTTTCTATGGGAGGATAGAGCCCTAAATCTTCTCATTCCACAATCCTGATCAGGGAGGACTAAAATTTGTCTGTTCTGGACCTTTGAATTTAGAAGAGCCTAATAAACTGCAATGATCAGGTAACTATTGATTAATATATACTACTATAAGCATAAACATGTATTCCTCAAGGAATGTAATTCATTAATATGTGAACAGTTTATCTACACATATGCCTTTTTTGAATTTTATGGCATTTCAATTTTTACAGAAAAAATAATATTTCACTATGGACAATAATGCAATGAGAATGATCTTATATCTAGAGTTCATTTTAAGGTATATTTGAGATAAACCCTAGGTTCTTCTACTGAAATAACATAATGAGTGAAAGTAGCATTTTTCCTGACACTATATGGACATTTTGTCTTAATTCTATTTTATTTTATTCATATGAAGTTTTTTAAACAAATCAATTTTACTGATACATATTAATAAAGCATACAATTCACCCAAAGTGCACAATCAATGGTATTTGGTATAATCACATAGTTGTGCAATTATCACTTCAATAGGGGGAATAAAGAGATTTTCTTGTTTGTTTTACTGATGAAGTATTTTTTCTCTCCTTTTTTTATGATTTTCATATCCTGAAGTAAAAGGTATTACCCATATCACTTGCTTTTATTTTTAAAAATTCAATTACACTCAATCATTTTGGAGTGGAATTGATATAATTTGAAATTTGTATGAAGCATGTTCAGAGTTACCTGTCTTCAGTTTAATTAAATTTCTATTAAAATTGTTAATTTTATTATCTATATATAGTTTCATTATATGAAGAAACCAGTATTAATTTAAATAGCCCCCTTTATTTACTATAAATGACAAGAGTAAATGCTTTTGTAACCAAATATGTGTTCTTTTCCCTTAGAATACATCTTGTATGTGAATGACATTTTATCTGCTGATTGTTCTTCTTATTATGAAATATGTTTAATGTTACTTCTTTTCCTTCTTAATGATAATATTCATAACTGTGTTGCCTTGGAAACTTGTGTTTTGTTTCACTTTAATTTTTCTTTTCTTTTTTTTTTAATAAATCTAGTTCAGCAAACTATTATGTAAACAGAAAAGTGAGAATTAAACTAAAATTTAACTAATTTAAATAGATTATTTTTGAGGAACAGACATAATGAAATGAAGGGTATTATCTGATCTTTGACAAAGGAGCAAAAGCTATTCGATGTAGAAAGGAAAGTTTTTTCAACAAAGGGTCCTAGAACAACTTGGACATCCACATGCAAAAAATGGTGTACAGATCTCACATCTTTCACAAAAATCTACTCGAATGGATCATAATGATGGTGCTGCATCATTTTGACTATAATTAACACCACTAAATTATATATTTGAATGTGGCTAAAGGCAAAATTTTAGGCCATGTATATGTTACAGGAATAACTTTTTAAAAAAAAATCTGTGGAACTGCACAATACAAACAGCAAACCCTAAATTAAAAAAAAAAAAGTGGATCATGGACCCAAATATAAAATTTAAAACTGTATAACTACTAGAATTTAACATAGAAAATCTAGGGTAACTTGGGTTTGGTGATGAGATCTTAGCTACAACTCCAAAAGCACAATCCATAAAAGAAGAAATGGGTAAGTTCAACTTTTTAAAATTATAAATTTTCTACTCCATGAAAGACACTGTTAAGCCCCATACTGGGAGAAAATATTTGAAAAAAGAAACATATTTGACAAAATACTTGTATATATACCAAAAACTCTTAAAACTCAACAAAAGAAAACAGATAACCCAATTTAAAAAATGAACAAAAGATTTGAATGGATGCCTCACCAAAGATACATAGATGTCAAAAAGCATATGAGAAGATACTCAACATCGTATGTCATTAGAGAATTTAAAATTAAAAGAACAATGAGATACCACCACACACCTAATAGAATGGGTATAACCAAAACACTGACAACACTAAGTGATAGCAAGGATATGGAGCAACAGGAACTCTTATTCATTGCTTGTGCAAAATGGTACAGCCAATTGGGAAGACAGTTTGGCAGTTTCTTACAAGGCTAAACTTAGGCTTACCATATGATCCAATAATTGTGCTCCTAGATATTTTCTCAAATGAGTTCAAAAGTTATGTCCACACAAAATCCTGCTCTTAAATGTTTATAGTAACTTTGTTCCTAATTACCCAAAATTGGAAGCAACCAACACATCCATCAGTAGGTGACTAAATAAACAAACTCTGGTAAATTTAAACACTGGATCATTAGAGAGTGACAAAAGAAATAAGCTCTCAAACTAGGAAAAGAAGGGGAAGCACCTTAATTGCATATTGCTGAATGAAAGAAGTCAGTTTAAAAAAGCTGCAAACTATATGATTCCAACTATATGACATTCTGGAAAAGACAAAACTATAATTCAGTGAAAAGATCAGCAGTTGCCTGTTTTAGGGGCGTGTTTTAGTTTCCTGGATGCTAAATCAAATACCATGCAATGTGTTAGCTTGAACAATGGGAATTTATTGGCTCACAGTTTTGAGCCTAGAGGCAGCTCAAAATCAAGACATAATCAAGGTGATGCTTTCTCCCAGAAAACTGTGGTGTTCTGTGACTGGCTGCTGGATCCTTGGTCTTTGGCTTTTCTGTCACATGGCAAGGCACATGGTAGCCTGCCTTGGCTTCCCTGGGTTCTGTTGACTTCAGGCTTCTTCCCATGGCTTTCTCTCTCTGTGTCTGAATTTCACTCTGCTTTTAAGGGACTTCAGTAATAGGATTAAGACCCATCCTGTGTCATTTGGGCCAGGTGTTAACTAAAATAACTTCATCAAATGGTCCTATGGATTCACACCCACTGGAATGGGATAAAATTAAGAATATGTTGTTTTCTAGCTCCAAGCCATCACACAGGGGGGAGGAGGCATGGGATAAAACATTGGAGAACAGGGCATTTTTAGGCAAGCAAAACTATCCTGTATGATATCACAATGTTGGATACATGAGATTATGTATTTGTCAAAACCCACAGAACTGTACAACACAAAGAAGGAATCCTAATGTAAACTATATACTTTAGTTAATAATAATGTATCCAGATTACTTATCAAATGTACCATACTAATGTCAGATATTAATCATAGCAGAGAGCAGAAGAAAGGAAGCACATGGTAACTCTGTATCCCCTGTGAAATTTTTCTGTAAATCTAAAATTTCTCTAAAATAAAGTTTATTATAAAAAATGGTAGTTATAAATAGAGAGCTATCCTCTCCTCCTCTAGGAAGGTCATTTCCAATGTAAAAGATGATAGAGAGATAGATGATAGATGATAGATTAGCTAAAAAGATAGACAGAGATAGTAAAAAAAAAAAAGTGTACTAAGAATATACAGTAAATACAAATGTTTAGAATTTCTTTAAATTTTCTAAACCAGTATACTTGTTAAAATATACTGACCAAAGATAAAATTGTATTAGTTATATTCATATCATTTATCAGGGAATGTAATTGGTAATATAAGAATATCAGGTCAAGTGAAAAGGTGTTATTAAATAAATAACACTTTTAAAATATTTTATTCAGACAGTACTTCATTAAACTTGCAAAACGCTCAAATTATGAGCAAGTCCCATGTTTTACATATGCTTATATGTATTTTTCAATAGGTGCTAATTAAAAGGAGTGTGGTATATGCGTTGTGCATACATATATCAAAGAAATTCCACAAAGTGTGCAAAAAGTAAAAGCCAAAGATGTAATCAAATAGCATTTTTTATTATTTCAGCTTAATTAAGTTAATTAGGGTAGAAATAAATCAGGATACGTAAAACAGCAGTCAAGGATCAAAATGTAATGACATTTTCTTTATCAATAAATGCCTGAAAAGACATTTAAAACAATTTCACAAACCCAAAAAGGAGTAGTAAACAGCATGCCATTTGTTGTCTGTTTATAATTGCTCAGTATCTTTTTAAAAGTAATTTATCTGCTTTGAATCCTATTCACCAATAAATGATAAAAAGTCCATAAAGGATATATTTAAAATAACACTGAAGTTAAAGCTTTGGATATCTCTTTCATCTAAATGTTGCTTCCCCCCCCCCCAATATAAAACAAACAAACAAACAAAATCCCACAAATCAAAAGCACCTGAAATAATTTTTATTTATTAATTTTTTTTAGGAAAGCTAGTTTCGTGATATCACAATGTACAACATGCAGGCATTTGGGCTTCTCCAAATAAAAATTAAATTTTCAAAGATAATTTCTTCAATATGGGGAAAAAATAAACTCAAATTGCCTGTCAACTGCATTTAGTTGAAAAGTGATTATGTTGAAACTTCCACTTCCTACCAGCTGACCCTGCTTGAATATCTACATTTCATGCTGTGCAAATAGAACCTCTTTTGTGCTGTTTTCTTCAACATTTTCTATATTTGTCTAATCTGGATAACAACAGACCACTTTGCTATGTGCTATTTCTCTTCCTGGACAAAGAGTTTTCAGTTATCTGAGAGAAGAAATTCAGGAACTAGTGTTATTGACAATGTGACACCAGTACATTTAGTGATTTAGGTCATCACTCTCTGCCCCCAGAATCTTAATGAGAAGCTTCTTATGAAATTACTCACATGCTTAAAGAATACAACTTCATTTTCTCCTCGTTTAAAAAAGAATAAAACTAATATATAAATATATTCTGACAAAGAACCCAACTATACTGATAAAAACCAGTAAAATGTCCAGCTTCAATCTCCTAATACACACATTCTCTTTCCTGTCAGAGCCTCAGGCTCTGCTTAATTAGTCAGATTGTGTTAACTTAGTCTTTTTCCTGTGCATTTAATGAGGATAATTATGTCCCTATATCTCTTCAAATAAACATATTTATATGAAGATTGTATAAGTTTATACTTATTCTACCATGGCTTGCATTTTTTTCCCTTAACAATATGTCTCTGGCATATTTTCTTATCAGCACACATAGGATATGTTTACTCCATTTTTTAAATCAAAACTTCACAAGTTAATGCAATCCCAATAAAAATCAATACTATATTTTTTAAGGACCTAGAAAAACTAACCACAAAATATATTTGGAAAGGTAAGAGGCCCTGAATTGCCAAAGACATATTGAAAAAGAAAAATGAAGTTGGAGGTATCATATTACTGGACTTTAAAACATACTACAAAGCTACAGTGATCAAAACTGCATGGTATTGGCACAAGGATAGATCTACTGACCAATGGAACCGAATTGAGAGTTCTGATATAGATCCTCACATATACAGTCATCTGATATTCGACAAGGCCACCAAGCCAACTAAGTTGGGAGAGAATGACCTCTTTAACAAGTGGTGCTTGGAGAACTGGATATCCATATCCAAAAGAATGAGAGAAGAATACCATCTCACACCTTATACAAAAATCAACTCAGGATGGATCAAAGATCTAAATATAAAAACCAAAACCATAAAGACCTTGGAAGATAATGTAGGAAAGCATCTACAGTACCTTGTAATAGGAAATGGTTTCATGAACTTCACAGGCAAATCACAAGCAGCAAGAGAAAAAATAGTAAAACGGGATTTCCTCAAAATTAAAAACTTCTGCACCTCAAAGGACATTATTAAGAAAATAAAAAGGCAGCCTACCCAATGGGAGAAAATATTTGGCAATCATATATCTGATAAGAGCCTAATATCCTGCATATATAAAGAAATCCTACACCTTGAAAATAAAAAGACAAACAACCCGTTTAAAAAATGGGCAAGTGATCTGAAAAGACACTTCTCTAAGGAAGAAATACAAATGGCTAAAAAGCACATGAAAAAATGCTTGACATCACTTGCTATTAGGGAAATGCAAATCAAAAGTACAATGAGATACCATCTTACACCTATCAGAATGGCAGCTATTAAAAAAACAGCGGACTCTAAGTGTTGGAGAGGATGTGGGGGAATAGGAACCCTCATCCACTGCTGGTGGGATTGTGGAATGGTCCAGCCACTGTGGAGGACAGCGGTTCCTCAGAAAACTAACAACAGATCTTCCATATGATCCAGCAATTCCACTGCTGGGTATATACCCAGAAGAATTGAAAGCAAAGACATGGACAGATATATGCACACCAATGTTCATAGCGGCATTGTTCACCATTGCCAAAAGTTGGAATCAGCACCGGTGCCCATCAACAGATGAATGGATAAGCAAAATGTGGTACATACATACAATGGAATATTACTCAGCTGTAAGAAGGAATAAAGTGCTAAGACACGGAATAATGTGGATGAATCTTGAAGACCTTATGTTGAGTGAAGCAAGCCAGGCATTGAAGGATAAACAGTACATGACCTCACTGATTTGAACTGAGGAAAGTGAGCAGACTCTGAGAACCACTGTCTGAAAGATAGGTTAACAAGGGAGAGAAAGAGAAGAGTAGGCTGTGAGCCATCACCCATATGAACATAATCTATGGTAAAGGGATAGAGTATAGTTGCATATTGAAGGATAGGACAGATGGATAGTGATATTACTGGGTTTGGTGGTGCAGGGTTGACAGGTGGGTAGATTAGGAAGGGCAGGTTGGAATACTCAGTGCATGTAACTATGAATCTTGTCATTCCATGAGTCAAGACAGGGGAGTGTCATATGCCCCAGGGGGATGGGGAGGAAGGAACAGTTAAGATCAAATGGGGTATTTAGTGGTCATGGGAAAGATTTTTCATTATCTTATAGTAATGGACAGAGGACATGGTAAATACCATCAAAAATTATTAAACTGTACAGTCTAAATTGTAAACTATACTGTAAACCATGGATAATGTTAATTTGCTATATTTTACTATCTGTATAACAGTTATAACAATGCTAACATCCATTTTTTTAAAAAGTTTTAATATGGGGTGGGGAAGGGGGAGGGAGGTTAGGTATGTGGGAGTCTCTAGTATTCTGTGTGTGACTTTGCTGTGACCTGAAACTTCTTTGCAAATTAAATGAAAATTTGGGAGACACTGGGGAATGAGAGGGGGAAGGTGTCATGATTTACTGGACATCTGATAATACAGTGATAAATGGAAAAAAGAATAATGTTTTAAAAAAGGAATTTTTTTTTGTTTTTTTTCCCATTTTTTTGAATGTCCCAATCTGCTAATTATATTTTATTTTTAAATTTTTTTTTCTTTTTCTTCTGAGTTTCCTTGTATTTATCTCTTGCATTTAAGCTTATCATTATTATTTCTTTTTCCCATTAATTGTATTTGGTTATTATATGGGCTTCGTGTTCAAGGAAAGTTTAGATCACAGAAAGGTTACAACGGGGGCTGCAGAGGAGCATTGGTGGGGGGTGTCTGGGATGGGGGATTCATGGGAGTAAGTTCATCTGAATATACATGAAATATATATAAAATTGTTCAAATGATCAAGGGAGGGGGCACGGTCATGGTGGTTAGACAATCACTCAATAAATGAGGGAATCTGAATTCCCAGTCTGGAGAGCTCTGCCACATTCTCCAAGGGAGCAGCAACAGTCCCATGAGTGCAGGGGCAGTGTCTGGCAAAAGAGGATGGCCCACTGATGGGTTCTTGTTATTGATGACTAGCCTTATGAGTCTTTCCTCTTTTTTTTTTTTTTTTTTTTTAAAGATTTTATTTATTTATTCATTTATCCCCCCCTTGCTGCTTGTGCTCACCGTGCGGGCGGGCTTGCCTTCACCAGGAGGCCCCAGGAACCGAACCTGGGGCCTCCCATATGGTAAAGGGGAGCCCTACTGATTGAGCCACAGCCGCTTCCTGAGTCTTTCCTCTTGTAATTGAAACTTAGCCTACTCTTATGGGGTGCCTAAGGGTTGCCACCTGAGAGCTCGAATGTGGCCTCTCTCTAAGCCGAACTCAGCATATGAATGCATTACCTCCCCCGGCCCAACGTGGGACATGACTCCCGGGGATGAGCTTCCCTGGCAACGAGGGATTAATACCAAGTGCCAACTGGCAACACGACTGGAAAAAGACCTTGAATAAAAGGGGGAAAAGGTAAAGACAAATGAGTTCATGTGGCTAAGAGACTTTCAAAGAGAGTCGGGAGGTCATCCCAGAGGTAACTTACGCACATCTCAGTAGGATCTCATAGAACACCAAAGTGGATATCACCCCACACAGAGGAGCTCCTGAGGGCTCTGGAGACACCCAGGTCCTATATAAGGGGGGATAGCCCCAGAGATTGACGCCATATCAGTAGGCTCTACTTTGGAATCTGTGCTCCTGAGAGTGACAGAGTTAGACTCAAATAAGTTCTCCCTGCACATGGTCCATCAGTCCCTTCTATTCAAACCTATATGTGATGCAGGAGTTTTTAGATGTACTTCCAGAGACTGGAGCCTCTGGCATACCTATGGGCCAGCTGTGCCTGGAATCTCAGTGGAGTTGCAACTCCTACCCTACAGCTCAATGGACTCACCCAAGTCACCTGGCGAGGAGATGGCGATGGGCAATGGCCATCCCAGGGAATGGAGAGGGCCTGCAGCTGCAGACAGGATAATTCCATCCACCGTATCCATGAGATATAAGCTCTCTCTAACATGGAGGTGGAGTGGACATCACCATCCCAGTCCCCTCAGGATTGGGGGAAGAGCTATGGACTAGAGTGGGCTTAATGGTATTCTGTTGTAGACATATTGTGATTCAAGCAATGGAAGAAATTATAACAGTGAGGTGGAGCCGGTGGCCACTGGATGCTTTCGGGGCAGGGAGGGGAAGGGCAGTTGAAATACAGGGGCTTTTTCGGGACTTGGGTGTTGTCCTGAGTGGCGTTGCAGCGACGGATGTAGGCTATTTTACATCAGTATATACCATGCAGAACTGTGTGGGAGAGAGTGTGGTCTACGATGTGAACTGTGGTCTATGCTTGGTGGCAAGACCCCAGGATATGTACATCTATTGCGGCTGATGTGTCACACTGATGAAGGATATTTGTGTGGGATGTTGTGGGAGGTGTGGGAGGTGGGGAACATGGGAATCCCTGTAATTTCTGTGTAATATTTAGGTAATCTAAGTACCTTTAAAAATATAAATAAATAAATAAATAAATAAATAAATAAATAAATACAACACAAAACAAAACCAAAAAACTTCACAAGGAAACAACAAAAGTATATAGGTAACAATCATTGAGCATATACTTTTTACCAAGTACTGCCGCAAGTATGTGCATGAAAATGTCTTTTAATTTCCATAACCTAAGGGTTTGATAATTGTTCTTATATTATTTTATTTTAAAAAAAGAAATTTAGAAACAATGAGGTTAAGCATCTTTTCCAATGTCACAGAGTTAGTGTCAGAGCTGGATTTGAAATGAGGCAATTTGGTTCCAGAGTTGATCTTTTAACCACTACACCCCCATAGATTTCATAATATAGTTCTCTTCCCTAAAAGTTCAGACTGGAATTAACTATTCTCCTACTGATAAATTTAAAATATCTTCACTTTTTATTTCAATGAAGATTGCATTTCTGAAAATAGTTTTTTTAAGAACATTTATCATAGAAGCACATGTTCTTGTTAGACAGATTTTCAAAAGTATAATTGCTCAAATGAATATTGCATATGCAAGTGATATAACCTTTAAAATAATTATTACTATGCTTTTCTCCCTGGACTTTCTGATTACAGAGCACTTACCTTAGTTGGTCTGAGTATTATCTATTTGAGAGGTAGGGCATTTTTATCAATGGAAGAATAGGAATTGTTCTAGAAGACTGGAAAAAAATTCTGATCTTCAAACCTAGGATAATGCAGTAATATATTAACAATGAAAACCAGGATTCTTTTTTTGAGAGAAGATTTTCCTAATTCTTTTAACACTCATTTATCATTTCCACAGTCAAGGTGTAGCACCAATCTTATAGAGTTACTCTGTAATGTAGACAACATGCTCCTTTTATCTTTGGCAACGAAGCTTTGAAACATGGTATTGTATGACATTAGGATAATGCCATATCCTAATAGGGAAGATGAAAAGGAAATCCAAAGACATCTCTAGACTTGAGAGTGGCAGAGCCACAAAATCTGATTTGGTTACTGAAAGTAAGATTGAAGGTAAAGCTGCAGTGAATTAACATGGTACAGGAAAATCAGAGAAAATTTGTCAGCACATGTAGTGATGAGGGAAATGCCGGGACCCCAACCCCACCCTCAGCAGAAACCCACAGCTTTAAAAAAATAAACTCCCCTCTGTCCCTGGTCCCTCTCTCCCCTCCTTCCTCCCCTTGTCTCCATGGAATCCATGTCAGGAAGATAAGCACCCCAGGCTGCCCCTTTGATTTGAAATTTACAACTCTATACAGATAATGACTCTTTTCCTCCCTAATGGCCTTCTGCTTTTAGAAAGATAAGCAAACCTTGCTTCTCTGCCTTTGTAACCTGCAAAGCCTGCCTGCTTGCTCAGGAATTTGCCTGCTTAATGTACCTATATAAACTTATGAAAATCAGAAAACAGGGCTCAGAATTTGGAGAGTGAACTCTCCTCTGGGCCGGCACGTAATAAAACTTTGTTCATCCATGCTCCCAAGAGTGCCATTTGGGTTATTTCTGGCTGGTCGCAACATTTGTTTCCCTGACTAAGAAACCTAACCAAGCAGGCCCATTGTGCCTCTGGCTTGGGGCTGACGAGCACTGCCAACAGCGATTTCCGAACGAACACGGTGGGCACCACCTGTCCTCTTGATGGGACCTCCTTCTGAGGCGGTTCCCACAGGCTGTGTCCCTACACCCCGGCCTGACTTAGTGGGAGGCAGCCTGACTTAGTGGGGAGGCGGAGAAGACTCCAGAAAGGTAAGGCCCCAGATGCCAAGCTTTCAGTCAGGCACATCTCCGGACAGAAGAGGAGACTGTGCACCTCCTGAAATCCAGAGTACCGAGATTCCAGAGTAGGGCAATCCCTGTGGGAGGGACTGCATAACCTCTGAGTGACTGTGTGAGTGAGTGAGGATGGCAGAGGCTTGCATCTGCCGTACCAGTCTGTGACTTCTCGGCGTATGCTACGGAGCCAGTGTGGGCCCTAACCTGTTTTCTGCGGCTATGTTATACGGCATAAAAGCCAACCCAAAATTTACCTGGGCGCCTTAGCTAAGAGGAGCCCAAGTTCTCGCAAGAGACGTGGACAGGTGGGCATCTGAGTGGCATTGAAAGAGGCTACCCCGTCCTTTGTCTGTCTTGCGCCACCAACGCAGGGTATGGGCTCATCACAGTCAAAACCTACTGCTTTAAACTGCATGCTCAAGAATTTTAAGAATGGTTTTTCCAGGAATTATGGCATCGGGATGAACCTCGGCACCCTCCGAGCCTTACGTGAAGTAGAGTGCCCACTTTTAATGTTGACTGGCCCTCAGAAGGGACCCTGGATATAGCCAGGGTCCATGCAGTGTGGTTGATGGTCACAAGAACTCCTGGCCACCCCAATCAGTTTCCCTACATTGACTCTTGGTTGGAGATAGCCCAGACTCTGCCCCCTTGGGTTCGATTGTGCGTTGGAAAAAAGGGACAGAGCAGGGTCTTGGTTGTACAAGGAACGAGGCTCCTAAAGCCAGTCATTCATCAAGGGTCCTCAGAGGAGGACCCACCACCACTCCCATTGCCATACACTCTGGCTGCTTTAGGACTCCTCCTGGCCTGGGAGTGCAGGCAGATCCCCCAGGAACACCCCCGCCTTCGGTCTCTCCTCCTAGCCCGGGAATGCAGGCAGATCTCCCAGCAACACCTCCACCTTCAGCCCCTCTGGGAACATTGACCCCCTCTGAGGAAAGCCCTGCAACCCCACTAGCAAGGAGACTCCGGTTGGCACAACCCTCATTACAGATGCCCCTCCGTGAAACACAGGGTCCAGCCCAGATCAGGAAAATGGGACCATCCAACCTGGGACGCCTGTATTATACTACCAGCCCTTCACAACTACAGACCTCTTAAACTGGAAGCACCACACCCCCTCCTACTCGGAAAAACCCCAGGCCCTTATTGGTCTCATGGAATCCATTTTCCAAACCCATCGCCCTACTTGGGATGATTGCAGCCAACTCCTCCTGACTTTAATACGGAGGAGACATGACGAATTCTGACTAAAGCCCGAAAGTGGCTGCAAGAGCAGGCCCCTACTGGCATCTTAAACCTGGAAGATTGGGCACGAGAAGTGGCACCAGAAACCCAACCAAACTGGGACTTCAACACTGAACAGGGACTGGCTGCACTCCAGCAATACTGGGAAGCGCTCCTCCAAGGGGTCCAAGAGGGGGCAAAACGACCCACAAACATGAGAAAGACAACTTTAGTTACTCAAAAGCCCAAAGAGTCTCTGGGAAATTTCTATGAACAGCTTTGCAAGGCCTTCAGAACGTACACTCCTTTTGACCCAGAAGCTCCAGAAAACCAGAGGATGGTGAATGCCACCTTTGTTGCACAGGCAGCAACAGACATTAAAAGAAAGCTCCAAAAATTAGAAGAGTTCACAGGCATGAACATCTCTCAACTACTGAAGTTGCAAACAAAGTATTCGTCAATCGAGACGAAGCTGCCGAACGAGAAACCAAGAAGCGAATAAAACATCAAGCCTCCCTACTAACAGCAGCCTTAGGAAATCCTGACCCTACCAAACAAGAAGGAACACCTCGAAAAAGGGGGATGAGCATCAGAAGTGTGTCCCTGGCCAGAGACTAAAGTGCTTACTGCAAAGAGAGTGGACACTGGAAAAAATGAGTGCCCCCAAAAGACTCAGGCACATAGAGGGAACATACTAAAGGGAAATACCAACCTAAGCACCAAGACCATCTGCTCGGGCTGGCTGGACTCAACTCTGAATAGGGGTTACCGGATCACTGGAACTTGGCCCCCAGGAGCCCATGGTCAAACTACAAGTCGGGGGCCAGTCAATGACTTTCATGGTGGACTCTGGTGCTGAACATTCTGTGGTCACAACCCCCATCGCCCCCTTTAGTGGAAAAACTGCTAATATCATAGGAGCGACTGGGGACAAGTCAAACCAATGGCCTTTTGCCAATCAAGAACTTTGCCAGCTCGGTGGCCACGAAGTAACTCATGAATTTCTGTACCTGCCTGAATGTCTAGTTCCCCTGCTTGGTAGGGAACTCTTAACCAAACTGGAAGCCCAGATTACCTTCAAACCTGAAGGGCCAGCAAACTTAAACCTTGGGACCAGCCTTACTCTCTTCGTCACCGTGCCCCGAAGCGAAGAATGAAGACTTTAGGCAGAAGAAAGTTCAGGTCAGAATCCAGAAAAACTGCTGGAACTTTTTCCCCAGCTTTGGGCAGAAAAAACCCACCGGGAATGGCACGGAACCATGCACCCATCATCATCAACCTGAAGCCTGGAGTGATCTCGATCTGGCAGAGGCAGCATCCGATCCCCCGCGAAGCACAATTGGTCATAGCCAAATATATAGATCGCCTGAAGAGAGAGGGGAACCTAATCAAATGCCAGTCACCTTGAAACACCCCATTATTGTCAGTAAAAAAGCCAGATGATACCGGATATCGACCAGTGCAGGATTTACAAGCCATTAATAATGCCACTCTCACCTTACATCAGGTTGTTCCCAACCTGTACACCTTGTTAGGACAGCTGCCGCCTGAAGCTGCCTGGTTCACTTGCCTGGACCTGAAAGATGCCTTCTTCTGCCTGCAGCGTGCTCCCCCAAGCCAGCCTCTGTTTGCCTTTGAATGGGAAAATCCCCAGCCCAGCAGGATGTGGCATAGAACCTGTGACCCCATAAAACTCACCTTATTAAACATAACCAGCAGATCAGAAAATACCTTTTTAAAGGCCCAGGCAGGACTAAAACTAGGAATCAGAATATACAAAACATCAGGGCCAGACCCAGGAGACCCCATACTGGTCCAACTGATCCCAGTAACCCAACCCCCAGAGAAAGCTCTGATAAAAAAATATCAGTAAAGCCATCCAGACGCTGAAAGCCAAGTTTAAAACAACCCCCCACAACATTCTTTTGAACCAGGTTCGAAATTTCCACCAACTTCTAAATAAATCTCGACCCGATATAGCTGCCTCCTGCTGGCTATGCACTTCCTCCAGTCTAACCATCTTCCCTGTACCTGTCCCAAGGAACGTAACGCCCCTAACCCATGACAGCTCTGCAGCAGGAACCAGGCCCCTCCCAGTCTGCATAACCGAACCCCCAGGAAAGCTGGCTAACTGTAAAAACATAACTACCAGGTCTCCTTCAACCATCCTCTCTCTTGGAAGGGCCAACTGTGACACCACCCGCCCACTCAATGAGCCTGACTGATGCACCGCAAACTCCACCATCTGGGTCTGTGGCACTAACACCTACTGGTGCCTACCCCAAGATGGCCAGGACATCTGTTACCTGGCTTGGCCAGTACCATCGTTTTTGGTGTATGGAGATGAATTGCCTGGAGAGGTCTCCCGAGCCAAATGAGCAATACAGACAACTCCAATATTCTTAGGACTAGGAGTAGTTGGGAGTGCAGCAGTAGTGGGGGCTTCTCTTGCAGTTGGTCAGGAGGGCTTACAAACACTAGCCTGGCAAACATCAAATGGCCTCGGAGAAATATCGGGGCCTTTCAATGGGTTGCAAGACCAGATAGACTCATTGGCAGAAGTGGCTTTGCAAAAACAGACCGGGATTGAACTTGCTCACCACAAGTTCAGGGGGGATCTGTCAGGCCCTGGGGGAAGAATACTGTTTCCATGCAAACTCCTCAGAAATAGTTAGGGACAAAGTAGCCCCGCTAAAGGAATGAGCCAAAGACTGTTTAAACCATGTATACCAGGCATCTGCCAATGGAAATTGCTTTCAGTATCTCCTCTCCTGGATTTTGCCATTTAAGCCAGTAATAAGCTCAGTCTTTTTCCTCTTAACTTTCGGGCCATGCATTCTATGGTACCTAATACAACACATCACTTCCCTCTTAAACACTTTAAAACACCAAGTAATGCCTCGTGTTAAATATCAGCCCTTGGGGACTGTAGAAGAAACCCCATGATAGCAAGTGATGCCCCATAAAAAATTATAAAGGCATCAAAAGGGGAGAATGATGAGGGAAGTGCCGGGACCCCAACCCCACCCTCAGTAGAAACCCACAGCTTTATAAAAATAAACTCCTCTCGGTCTCTGATCCCTCTCTCCCCTCCTTCCTCCCCTTTTCTCCATGGACTCCATGTCAGGAAGATAAGCACCCCAGGCTGCCCCTTTGATTTAAAATTTACAACTCTATACAGATAATGACTCTTTTCCTCCCTAATGACCTTCTGCTTTTAGAAAGATAAGCTAACCTTGTTTCTCTGCCTTTGTAACCCTGCCTGCCCGCTTGCTCAGGAATTTGCCCACCTAGTGTACCTGTATAAATTTATGAAAATCGGAAAACAGAGCTCAGAATTTGTAGAATGAACTCTCCTCTGGGCTAGTGCGTAATAAACTTTGTTCATCCATGCTCCCAAGAGTGCCGTTTGGGTTACTTCCGGCTGTCCACAACAGTAGAAGGAGGTTCTAAGTGTTAGTGCCTTAATGTTTCCTAGCCACCCTCAGGAGTGGCTTCACCCAGAAATGGCAGAAAGCATATCTGCAATCTTGCCAATGGAGAGCATGCCAGCAGGGTCTTGGTTGCTTTGTCTTGAGGCAGCCCTGGTCAGTAACCACATAAGTCACTGCCAGATCTTTGAGATATCTAAAGTGCTTCAGGGGCTGGGGTGCAGCCAAGTCCTCTAGGGACTTTCACTCAGACTCTGACCAAGACAAACCACAAATTACGTCCTTTGCACAACTTCAGCCTTGAAGGCAATAACGCAAGCAACAGCAGATATTGCCCCAGAGACCACAGAAGGATTGGATATTAAATGACTCAATTTTTGTGTTGGCCTTTATATATTTTTTGTTATTTATTTATGGGTTTGTTTTAATTTATCCCTCTCAAACAGAGAAAATAAGAAGATATGGAAATTTTTATATTAAAAATTATGTATTGCTCTGAAAAATTTTTAATTTCCATGCCATGAGCAAGTTTTAATTTAAATGATTCTGCACATTAAGAAGACAGTTTTAGCTGAATGGGTATTTAGTTCATTTTTACTACCAGGAAGTAAGATAAAGTTTAAGGGATAGGTCAAATTATTGAGGGGAAAAAAAAGAGTTTTCATTATTTTTTCACATCCAAATTGTTGCATGAGCTAATTTACTCAAGAAGTTGCATTTCTCCTTTTTACTTTTGCTAAGAGTAGTCTTAGCATCTTATTTGTTTGTCTTATTCTGATTTCATTTTATTTTTCTATTATTATTATTTTTAATTTTTTTTTTAATTTTTATTTTTTTAACTATTTTGTACATTTAATATTCAGGAATTTTTGTTGGGCTTTGATAAATGGTTTTGTTTCAGGATTGTTGGAGAAAAAAATCTGTTATTCATTTGTTTGTATGAATTATTTTATATTTGGTTAGCATTTCTTAAACTGTGTTTTACTAACTGCAATTCATGAATATGTAAATCCAGTACACCAGAAAGAAAAGTTTTCAGAGAGAGACTAGTTAGTTAAAAGATGGACAAGATAATCCCATTTGAGGATAATTCGCTTTTTTTGAGGGGTCAGACTCCTCATGACTTTGGTTAGTCCAGGATGTCTACCCGGTCATTAACTCCAGGGTTAACTGTACCAAGTGGAAGGTTGTAATTATTCCAACAATGGGGATGCTAATCCCCATCCTCTCAACACTATCCCTGAGAACTTTTAAGGCAGGCATTATTTATAGAGATGAAGTGGTTAAAAAAAATATATATAGTAATCCTTGCTGTTCTAGGTACATTAGTGATATTACATTATAGGCTTAAAAATATTATGCCATGTACATTTTGGTAATACTTATGTAGCTTCATGGTTTGTAATGTTTTATAAGAATCTTCTATCAACATTTTACGGAATAGACAAACCCTATTATAAGAAACTATTTCAAGAAGGTTTTTTTTAAATTTTTTTGTTTTTTAACTGTAACAAACTATATAATAACATTGATAACAAAATCAGTCAAGAACAACAACAGAAATAAAAATTTTGGCCAATTTCACTTGGGTTTAATGGCATGTTTTGGTTCCTATGGCAAGATACTTTCCATCATTATTTTCCTTGATGTCTTAAACTCTGTTTTTTAAAAATGTTCAAAACAATAATTAATATATATTGATTTTACCACATCTATATATTGTACATGCATTCTTTCATTTTTTTACACAACCCTCAAAGTTTAAGATCATTAGCTCATTCTACAGGTGAGGAAAAAAACACTTTAAGCTTTAGGTCTACGAAATAAATATCACATATTTAAACAAATAATACAAACAAAATCCAAATGCTTTCTTAGACAACTCTTGAATCAAAAGGGATATTGAAAGTGTAGAATTTAAATGTATACCATTTAGTAACACTAAATTTTAAAAGAAACAAACTGTTTTGCCTAAATCTATTTCATTATTAAACAGAAAGGGATTAAAATGTGCTGATAAAGCAGTCAGAGCAATATGTCAGAAAAATAGTAATAATTATACTCAAATGAAATCTAAGTATAAAAGAAAAATGACTTAGAACACAAGGGAAATATCAGAAAATCAGAAGATAAAAAATATAGCCACAGACAAAGGAAATAAAATAAATCTTAAGAAAATATTTAACACACATTTTTAAATCTGAAATTTGTTCAAAAACATCAAGAAACTTTAAAGAAAATAATGGCAAATTAAAATTACATTAAAATTTAACTTGTCCTACCATTCCCACTTTCCCCAACTATTACAAATTAAGTTCATTCTTAGAGAAATTCACTGGTGTGCTCTTTCAGACTTTCAAGGAAGACTTAATTTCTGTTGGTTACCTTTCCCCAGAGCAATAGAAAGAATCTTGTCTTCTTAATACTTTTTATTGAGCCAATAGCTGATAATAATAACATCAAAACTGGAAACAATATGTCATTTTTTTTTCAGTGAAATTGTTTCAAAAATTCTTGAGCTAAAGAGTAGATTTTATTACTTGTTCAGTCCAGTTGTTAGTGGGTCAGGAAATGAGATACATGGCAGCAGCGAATTAAAATCATGGTATATTTTCTGCATGTCTATTCCCTTCAAAACTAACTCCTAACTCAGAAACATATCTGGGAATGTGGATGAACTCCTCACAGCTTTCAATCATTGCACTAAAATTTTAGGGGCCATCAGTCTAGTTACTCTGTTACTATGACCAGGAGTCAAGACAGCAGAGCTGCAGGATCCACTTGCATTTCATTTCTCCTCAATTATCTTTAGTTTAGAGCTCCGGAGATAAATGGTAATGCTTTTTTCAAGTGTTCTTCCATGTATCTAGACCACTTGATTGGCAATCATTGTCAATGGAGATCAAATTGGTCTTTTAAAAAAACCTGATCTTCATCCCCTACATAGCCATTTTGCTTGGGAGAATTTGAGTTGAGGCATGATATTTCCTGTCTCCCATGGCGTAGAAAGATTCCATCCCAAGTAGAGTTGTTTGTATACTTCTTGGTAAGTGAATCTATAGTGCTTTGTGGTTAAGAGAATAGGCTCTTTCAGTCTTAGCTCAACCACTTTCTAATGCTAGAACCTTGGGCAATTCACTCAATCTTACTCAGCTTCAGTTTTCCCCAGGATAAAATGGGAGTAAAAATGCTTCATAAGAATTAAACTGTAAATTTGTACAAATGGCCTCGGCTTTTTCAATTTTTGCTTCATCTGGTGAATTTCAGGGAAAAGAAAGATGCAAATATATACATTTTTGAGAGATATAGAGAAAGCAAATTAAAATCTCTTAATATGTGTGTAGGCAATGGTTCTAAATACAGTACTGGAGATAGTTACATGTATGGACAAAGCTGATATGACAACTAAAGAACAGAAATGCTCTCCATATTCATTGAAAATATAGAGCCTAAGTGTTTTAAATAAGCAATTTTAGTTACATAGCATTTCAAATGTGCCCTTCCAATAAAATTATAAACTATATTCTATTTTAGGGGTTGACTGGCATTTGAAGTTGAATTTTTTCATAGAAAGCTAATATCTTCCATTAATTGGCTTTTTCATCAGTTGTGTTCAATTTCTGTACAATTGTGTGGGTATGCAGAATTGAGGTTTATTAGAAAGAGCCTCTTCCAATATGAAGTCTTTTATAAGAAGGGTAGGAAGGGAAAAATAGTGATGCTGTTATTTTTAAATAATCTTATCACCTAGTCACATCAAAGACTTCCTGTTAAATTTACTGTCAACACCCAAAGTAGTTAACGTGGCCCCAAATTAAAGAGGACAGTCAAAATATTTTTAATACCTCTCTTGGCAAAATCATTAACCAATAAGAAAGTATGCCTGACAAAACTGAATGGGAATTTGGCTTTGAATGATTAGTAAGACAATACTGCTCCATATCTGATGAATATCAGCCACGTCTATTAGACACTGCATGGCCTAACCCCAGTGTACTTCACCAAAGACATGCCACCCCTTTCTCTCTCTGCTCTGCTAAATGGACTTTTAATTACTGGAATTACATGACTCTCCCACAACTATATCTTTGCTCTTGCCATTTTGTTTGCCTGGACCAGTCTCCCACACCACTCTACAACTCCTTTCCTGCCCCTCAATCCTTAATCCCATGCTAGTTACTCCTCCTCACTCTCTCAGGTCTGCTGGCAACTTGCGCAGGGAAGCTTTATATAACATAGTATCATAGTAATATGAATCTCTCATCTTCTGTATTTACTTTATTTTAATTTTATAGAACATTTGTGATCCTATTTGAAAGTCTGTTTTACCTACTAGACTGTAAAGTTATGAAAGTGAACACTGATTTTATTTTATGAATATTATAATATCTGTCATTGACTAGGAGATAAACGGACTGGTAATTGTCAGTCAATAAATACGTGTTGAATGTATGTATGTATAGCACCATAGTTTTAAAAACTATGTTAAAGGTAAATGACATATTTCCTTCTGGAAAGTTTATATATGTGTCTTCACCTCCTACGTTATGGCTATGATTATTAAATTTTTCCATCAAAGCACCATTAAAACTTGGTGCACAGTTGAAATGTCTTTGAGTAGTTATGTTTTATCTTGAGATATTTAGACAAATTTGATGCTTACTCCTTAATATAATAACACCTTTTTTACTGTATTCTATAATTTATATTTATTATCTAAGGACATTCCATTGACTAAATTTTATGTTTATGTAGCAAATGCATTTATCCATGGCTTCTTATATCTTTGGAACAACATTTTTATATCTGAGATTAGATATCCCAATTTAAAAAGCAGGCTGCTATGAACTTTGTACAGAAGAGAAATCTGCATATGTTACCCTATATATCTTTATTGTATTAATATATTCAGAAAAAAACTATTTTCAAATTGAATACCTCTGTATATATTAAACTCGAGTATTTTTCCTACATTAATTTTACCATTTTCTTCTTAAAAATATTTTGGTTTTCTGTTTTTGAAATTCTTGTAAAGTGCCTCTTTAAGGTACAAAACAGTATTCATTAATCTATATCTAGCTACAGTAACTTTAATCCATTTGCATATTTTTATGTCACCTTTGTCAACTTATAATGGCTGAATCATTGATGCAGGTTTTATACTGACAAATGATGAAAATGAAGCAGAGAGCACTAGTACCATTTATAACAGGAGCCAAGAGTGTAGTTGGAAATATTTCTCTTCCAAGGCCTTCATTTAAGACATCAGACAATACCTGGGTTTCACAATCATGAGGTTTGTAACAAACGCATTGTATCATCACAGTGAAGAATGATACATATAAAAAGATCTTTGAAAAGTTTTGGTTTATGTGTATAGAATTCTTCTAATGTGAAATGTCTGTCAATTTCTAAATAATGTGCCTCTCCTAAATTTTTCATGTTCTTTCTTATAGCCTATAAAGTTACCCCGCTAGAAGAGACCAGCTGGAGCAGCCACAGGCATCACAGTTTGGTTTGCCTGACTTGTTTGTTATTCATGATTTTTGCAGGCTATTCGCTCTGTAACCTAACAAGGCCCAGCAGGAGTCAATATCAGACCAAGTTTACCTGAAAGCTTCTTTTTACTCTCCGGTTTGAAAAAAAATGACACAGCAAGCTCTTACTCTTTATCCACTTCTACCTCAAACTCACACCTACAGAGATCTGGGGAATTGATTCAGTTTCATTGTTCCTACTGTTTTCTCTAGGTCACCTGGCTTGCACAAACTATCTTATAAGACAAGGAGTAGTGTGGTCCAAGTTTAGGTACAAGGGGTTAATAAAGCAAAGTAAGTACAGCAGCATACCTGGTTTGTACAATAAACTACTTTATATAATAGTCTGAGAGTCCAACTTGTGCCTGTGAAACTGGCATAGTCAATAAATTTCCCATTGGGTTGTTTACAATCTGAGTCAGAATTTAAGACTATTCATGGGTATATGGCCACTGAATATCATAACACAGTTGGTATATGTTTGGGTATAGTTAACAAACAATTGGACAATTTTCTTAATTCCCAACAGAAATCTTAGTGTTTGCTTCTTGACTATAGTTTAATTAGTTTTGAATTAGAATCACCCAACCTAAACACACACAGTATAAGTTCCAGTATTAATTTTATTTTGCTGACTAAAAATTGACTGTTGTAAAAGGAGACAAATATATTTTTAAATGATCATGGTTTATAATAGGATTTAATTCTGCTTCAATTTCTTAATATTTTTCACTGGTTACAAAAGGAATAGATAAGGCAATAGATATTTAGTAAATAACTATATTATTAACAATTTTAATAATATAAATATTTGATCTTTGGATTATTGGAGGAGGCAAAACAGTTTTATTGTTAGACATGGATTTCAGCAAGGAAATGACACACAAATAGTATATATTATGTTTGTTAATAATAGTTAAATATACAGGTTATTTTCTCATTCAAACAATCTCCAGTAGGAGGTACTGGGATTTGAATTCCAGGCCTTCTATATGCAAAGCAGCCGCTTAACCACTAAGCTCCACCAGTACCCTCATGTTTATATTTTAATAATGTGATTGTATATCTATAAAGAGTCAATGTTTCTGAAACTTTGATAATTAAAACATTTGTATGAAATAGGAAAATAATGTTTGCCTATATCCGTATAATTATTAGAAATGAGATTTAATGGTAAAGGCAATTATAAAGTATGTGATCACAAAATATGCAAAAAGTTTGCAGTATCTAATCAATTCTCTAAACAGATTCATTGTTTCAAAATCCACAACTTTTAGAAAGCTGGCTTTGATACAGATTTGAGACTGAAGTTTATGTAAGATTAAAAAGTTTTTGTCAAGGGTAAACTTTTAAGTATAAGGGGAGAAACAAAAAAATTCGACTTATGCCAACATATAATGTGCTAATTAAATAATTGTATAAGATTATATTTAGTTATAAGTAAGAGTAAAGTGGACTAAACATGGATTAAAGAAAAACATGGGGTTAGAAGTTAGAACAGAAGTTGCCTTTGGAAAAGATCAATCAGGAAGGGGGCAAAGAGATACCTCTGGTGTATTGCAGCTATCTAGATGTGGGTTTCAGTTATATGAGTGTATGCATATAGAAAAAACCATCAAATTTTACATGTAAGATTTGTGCCTCAGTATGTATGTAATTTAAGCCTTAGTAATAAAAAAAAGAAGAGAGGAGCAGGAGTTTATTCCTGTGCAACAGGAACTCATATGTTTGGCATCACTCTCTCTTTGCTATTAGAGGATATCATGATCTCTTGGACTGTCTTGGACTTCATATTTGCATGATGACTGCACAAGTCAGCCACCTTGTGCATTTAAAAAGAAGGAAGAAGGAACAAACTGGGTATGTATGTAGACAAGGAATTAGGAAAACAAAACTTTTCCAGAATCACCCAGAAAATTCTGCTGAGGTTTCATTAGCTGGTCTAAGCTACATGGTCAAATATAGCTGCAAAGAAAGGTGGAAAATATATTTTTCATTAGATTCATTTCTTCCTACGGGGAAAATTGGGTTCTTTAATAAGAAACAACATAATGGATATAGTGCAAGCAGTTAGCACTGTTTGCCATACTAATTTATGATTTTATTAAAATTATGCTAAGAACATATTTTCTATACCAAATATTGATTGAATGAATGAAATGTAGGCATGGATGATTTTAATTTCCTTATTAATTTCAATTAAATATGCATTTGAATATTACAAAATATTATTTCCTCAAAAATCTTTTTGTTGTTCAATTTTCATTCCTCCCAATTTGTCTCCTCTAGCTAGTTTGAACAAGTGACATTGCCTGTTTTAGTGACAACTATTTATTTATTCTTTAAATCACTAAGAGAAGTCTTATGACAGGCAGTGGAACAGTCTAAAGGCGATATAGATACGTGTATTGGAGGCCAAATCTCAGATGTTTGTGGGAAAAAATAGGAAATTTCTACCCATATATGGTGATTCCTATAAAACCACATGGTTCAAATTCTAATTTAAATCTGGTTAAAAATTTTACTTAAAAAACTTGAATTTTATTTAATTCTACTTGAATCTTATTTCTTTAAATTAACCTAATACACAGATATATGGATAGAATTCAGAATTGAAATGGCAATGAAAGTGTCTGAAACCTGATGGCATAAAATAATAAGTCTCAGATTTATGCTTCCATATCATCTGCCAGCCTGGCAGCATAATTCCCAAACCTCCTGGCAGAAAATCTTTCATTTGAAGTGAGCTTCTGTTATGTGATCCCTTCCCCCCTGGCAGATGATGTGTTAAAAATGTACTATCTGGGAGACAGACCAGAGGCAGGTGCGCAGGTTTTGATTTGGAAGCCTTAGCAGGTGTGACCCAAAATAGAATATATTCTCCTCAGAGAGCCACATTGAGATCAATGCTCAAATTTTTCTAACATGCATGTAATTATTTCTGAATGTGGTATTGTGACCTGGCTATAATTTGCAAACCAGCAAATACGTTTAAGCCATGTTAATAACACCTGAACTATGATGTTTCTGGATCTGTTAAAATATTTAATGGTATTTCCAACCATTGATCTACTTAAGTTATGCAGTTAGTAAGAGGGTTAATTAACTGCCTCAAATAAAAGATAAACATACTAGATAGTAACCTAAATCACTTTTAATTTCTGCCTAATGCCTCTATCTAGGTTTTTGTGCAACATGATCTTGTTTCCCTTTCACTCTTTTTCACAGTCAACTTTATTTCCTTTCTCAATCACATACCCTATATGCAAAACTTCCTTTTTCACTCGAGAATTTGGTTTACACCCATTTTCATACTTCATCTTTCTACAGGTGAAAATATATTTCAACTTTTGGGATTTAAATATAGTTCTACCAAGAGTGTTGCCGGTATGTAAAGTGATGGGAATCCAGTAAAAAAATTTTAATTAAAAATGTCTGTATAAAACAAAAACAGACATTCACCCTGCTGAAAGATAAATCAGCCTCTCTCTGTAAATTTTCCAGAATGACCCAGGCTCTCTTTAGCATTGAAACTATGTATAAAAATATGTTATCAAAAATTATCATGGTATTACATAAATTCTCATTTATATTTGCAGAAATAAGTATAATAAACCACAAATAATTTGGTTAGGCCATGGTTAAAATTATAGTTACATTATTGGCAACAAATTTCAAAGGAACATATGTGGAAAGAAGTTGTTGACACAGTCCTTGTTAGAAGGCAAAGCACTATGTTGTTACATATGATATGTAAATAATTATTTTAGAAGGTCAATAAATATTTTCCAAAGAAATATATAAAAAGATATTAATTTATAATTATTTTGAGTCTTTTCATCACATGGTTAAGTTTCTACCTATTTATTTAAAAGAACAAAATGCTTTCATCTGATATTGAAAGGGTATTTTAACCTTAAACCTCCAAAGATTAAAAACTACTAACCTTGAAACTACGTATTTGTAAAAATATTTGTTAAGGTGTTTGTTTTGTAGAACTATTTTTATTTATTTAAAATTGTATGACACGATTGTCAGTAGTAGTTGAATGTGCTCACTTTTCTTGGTTTAGTTAACTCTTTGATTTGATTATAACTCATTCTGTCAGTATAAAAAAACTATGTATCTCCTTCTAAATTAGGAATAGTGTCATAGAGCAGATCTTTTTGCATAAAGTTTATGCAAATTAAAATTTAGCACCTGGCTTTAAAAGAAATTTTAAAACAGCAAAACATTCATTTTTCCACATATGGATGTTGAATTTTCTGATACCAACAAAAAAATTAGATTCATATGGCCAAATGGCAATTAAATGTGTTGTTTGGGTGGAGGACTAAAATTTCAATAATCACATTTAAGGCTTGCATATTTAAGGCTAGTCAATACCCAGCTATATTAGGGCTTAAAGCAATTCTTCCTTTGGCAGTTTGTACTTTGTTTTTCCATTTACAATTATTTTTTAAATATTCTGGAGTTTATGTCTACGTCTTTTACAATACTCTTCCTCTTTCTCTTGCCAATTAATGATAGAAGAGAGAAAAAAAATTGCTACCTTTATTTTTTTGTACATCTAGTTTATTCTTATAGTTATTTTATGTTTCTGTTTTATGTTTATTTTATTCCTCATGTCTTATATCACATATCAATAGGTATGGGCAGAGGTGTTATTATTTACAGGACATACGGAAAATACTTTTCTTAGTGGTTCCTTCTGATTGGTCAACAAATAAGAAAAATTGCAACTTTTTTCATCCAAATTTTTTAAAGGTTAGCAAGAGATCAGTAAGAGTTGAGTACTGATATGAACTGAATTTCATGAAGTTACATGCTTTTTCATTAAAAGAAGCTAGTAACTATTAGGTCAAAGAATGTTAAACAGAAACGGCACTGATGAGGTCAGTTTCTAAGATGGCCCCCAATGAACTCTGCTTCCTGGCATTCATACTCTTGTACAATCCTTTCCCTTTGAAGATGGACTGGACCTTGTGATTTACTTCTAACAAATAGAATATGACAAAAGTAATGGGGTGCCACTTTGAAGATTAGGTTATGAAAAAACTGGTGTCTCTCTTGTTTGCTCTGATGATAGCAGTTGTCATGCAGTGAATGGCCCTATGGAAAGGTCCACATCACACAGAACTGAGATTGGTCTCTGTCCAATAGCCAGTGAGAAACTGAGGCCTTCGACAACAGAGAACTAATACAGGCACAGAAGAGTCTACACAAAGAACTAGATATTTTTTGGTTTGTTGGTATTGTTTTGTCTTCATTGCATTAATCAAGATTTTGTGGCTAGTTTGTTGCAATATAAATTTCAGATTTATATCAGTGCTCTAGTGTATTAGAATATTTTAATAAATATTTAAATTATTCTATATTTGATAGTACTCTAATCTATTATTATGGGCTATTAAACTACAACAATAATAACAAGAACAGCCTCAGAACTCTTTGAGGAGTATTTCTGTTATCTCTAAAATCTCTCATGGTGTCCTTTTTGTACTCTACACTATGCTGTGTCCAGGAAGTGGTGAGCACTAACTGATGTGGGACAGGGAATCCAGTGGAGATCTGGGAGCTGGACCAGGATTTGTGATAATATAAGAGAAGAGAAGGAATTACAGATAAGTAACAGTAATTCACAGGGAAGTTGCTCATAACTTCTTAAGGGTTTTGATGCCTTTATATATTTTAATCTCTGTACCTTTAACACCCTTCCTCATTCCTCAACCTATTCCTTATTCCTTTTCAGTCTTTCAACCACAGCTTAATATTTTCTCTTGAAGCAATTCCCTACTCTGTGCTCTGATTTACATGTGTAAAAGTATGAGTGTAACAGTGTGGGAGTATTCTTGCATCATTTTCTCCTAAGGCTCTAATGATAACTTTAAATTGAGCTTGAAATATGTAGACATATGTAGATTTTCATTAAAAATTTCAATATAACCAGTTGACTGGTATCCTCACCAGATCAAGGCTTTTAGAAAGGATTGGAAAGTGCAGATAAAGAAAGAAAAATGATTGATGCAAAAACATCTGTGGAACCAGCTTTTGCTTGGTTTTGGATCCTATCCTATAGTAGAGTTTAGAAATGTATTTCCTTCAGGGGTGATATGCAGAGCAGAAGACAGTGCAGACCTAACCCGTGAGATTCTTGAATGGACACTGGACTAGGCACTAATTTTTGTCCAAGGGACTCTAGAAAGCAGAGAAAATCTGACCAACTAAATTGATGGAGGAGTCAGCAGATAACTTCCAGAATTTGGGGGAGAGTTTCCCATGGAGTAGGTAGAGGTCATGTGGGAAAAACAGCCAGTAGGGCTTAAATCTCTTGCAATAGGGCTATGTGGATGGGCAAAAATTCTTGGATTAGAGGTACCTGGATTCAGGGGATTTTAGGAGTGATGAGTCCAGTAGGAACTTATGCAGAGTACATGAAAACTTCCGACAAGTAAAAGAACTCCATCTTTAAACACATGCCAGCATCCCAAAGGGCAAAGCCAGCTAAGGAAATGTTCAGCATAAGTGAGAGCTTACCTTGCTAATCCTCCCCATGATTTCCAAAGGATAGGACTGGTAGTACTGAAGCCTTAGGAAGCTGGGAGTAGCAAAATGAGGAACAGTGAAAGTAAACATATGCATTTTCCACAGCAGATCCAGCCTGAAGCCAGTCCAAGGAAGGGGAGGGAGATCATGTAATGCTTGTTCAAGTTTTGAGTTTTAATTAATACATGATATTGGGAATTTTAATTTCTTACTTGAAACTATGCTTATGACATAATGTGATGGTAGGACCTCCATTACCTAAGGGTAAGCAGAAAAGTTTTGGGCTTGCTAGACTTGAAATTCAATGACAGGGTAAGATTATCTGCACTGAATAAAATTTAATGAGATGACAGAAGAAACTGAATTTCATTTTGATGACAGTCCTTGTGTTATGTTTATTTAACATACCAGTTACACATGCTTCTCCACTGCTTCCCTATATTATTCAGTGCAAAAATTTGTCATAACACTTATTGCTGATTTACTTGTCTGCCTCACTTAGAAGATGAATGGTAAGCTAGAAACTCATTCTAAAGAAAAGCCAGTAATAAGAAAATAGTTACGCTTCAAAGGAAGTTTTCTATCAGGAATCAGGCTTGCTTGAAAACAGGAAGGAGATTCTGATCTGCAGATATTTTCAGTTAGAAAAAAATTACATTTCTTATATTTGTCAGAATGTAACAAAAAGGGATTTTTAAATGATTGACAAACAGATGTTTCTTGTGTGTAAAAGTTTCCTAATATACAGCCTTAGCCTCAAGTATTCTTCCAGCAATTGTTCTACCATCCTGCTTAAAAAGATGCTCAAATGAGCAAGTAGTCATTATTTCATCTTGTATTTAAGTTGTAAGGATAGATATAGCAGGCTGATTTTCTTGGAAAGTTTTATGATCCATATCAACTGACTTTGTATTTCAATACTACTGACAAAATCAAACAGTAAAATGGAAAAAATCAATGATGCAAACTCTTCAACATTATAAACAAGTTATTACATGTCTACATCATTTTGTGTACTTGAAAATGAAACTATTTGTTCAAAGCAAACAAACAAAAATGACTCTCCAGCATAGTGGCAGTTTGAAATTATTTTATGTATCCCAAAAGAGAAAAAATATGTTTGTGAACTATCCATTCCTTTGAATGTGAGACCTTTTCAATTGGACTACATCAGTGAGGTATGATTCAGGTCAAGTCTCTGCCCTTTTGCTAGGCCTGATAAAATGGAGACACAATGAGAAAGAGTGACATAAACACAGCTGTGCCATATTTAATCCTGCCATGTGAGGGACTGGAGAGGCTCAGAGAGCTGAATCCCAGGGAGAGATGAGCTTTATGCCTGATAACTTGCAGCTGAACTTTGGAAGAAAGTGGAACACCTGAGCTGAGAGAGGAGGCCCAGTAAGAGACAAGCCCTATGTCTGATTGCCCACAGCTGAGCTCAGGGAGATGGTACAGTCCAGAGTTGAAGGCAGAAACCTAGGCAGCTTCAACATGTAACAGCTGACCTTGGTGAGAAAGCACCTCTAATGGTGCCTTGAGTTGGGCTTTTTTCAGGTAAGCTTTTACCTGAAATAAATACACTTAATTAAAGCCAACCTGGATTTCCAGGAAGATGGTGCCCGATTAGGCAGGCAGAGCTCAACTGTTTCACAAAAACAATGGAGAAAGGGCCAAAAGCTGTCCATGGGACCTGATTTGGAGATCAGTGTACCAGGAGAGTGTTGCACAACTCCAAGAGGGTGAGGGGTAGAGAGACAACCCAAAACAGCAAATGTGAGTTACTAAACCCCCATGGTGGCCAGGAAGGGCTCCCATCCCACACCCTCAAGACATTAAGCCTGGATAAAATCCCTGGCTCACTGTAGCTGAGTGAGAGGGGAACAGACTTCTTCTCTCTGTTAGCTGTAACAAGGGAAGAGGGAGGGTGTTTTGGAAGGCTTCCTTTCAGTGAATTGAGCCAGCAGAGTCCACTTTAAAGCTCAGCTTTAGCCAGACCAGAAACACAGAAAAGAGGAATTTGATAGAAACACCTCTGTGATTAGGTCTGCCAGTGAGCACCATTTGCTGGCTGGCCAGGAAATTGCAAGGAGAAAATCTGCTTTTAGATCTTTCTTTAGCCCAACCACAGGGACTCATTAGTGAGTCCCTGGCCCATTTTGATAGCTTAAGCTGGGAAATTTTAAAGACCTAGAATAAGTTGAACCAATATCAAAGAAGAGCTGTTAAAAAATAAAAACACTAGGCAAGAGACAGAAAATGACAATCAGAGTAAATTCACCAACATTCAGATGCCTAGACATCAGCAAAAAATTGCAAGTCATACTAGGATACAGGAAGAGATGGCCCAGCCAAAGGAACAAACCAAATAACCAGAAAAGATACAGGATTTAAGACAAGTAATCAATGATAATCACATAAAGCTCCTAAATCAATTCAAAGAATTGAAGGAAAATATAACCAAAGAGACAAGGGATATTAAGAAGACACAGGATAAGCGTAAAGAACAATTTGAAAACCTGCAAAGAAAAGTAACAGAGTTTATGGAATGAAAGGCATGATGGATGAGATAAAAAATATATTAGAAAACACAGAAAGACAGAACACAGAGATATAAAACTTGCTAGTTCATGTAACTTTGGATAGATTTTATGGTATGTGAATATATATCAATAAAACTGCTTTAAAAATACATTAGAGGCACATAACAGCACATTTGAATTACTTGGAGAAAGAATGATTGATTTCTAAGACAGAACATCTGAACTGGAAAAGACAGGAGGACAGAAAGAGAAGAGAATGGGAAAAAAATGGAACAGTCTCAGGGAATTCAATGACAACACAAAATGCACAAACATTTACATTACCCCTGTCCCAGAAGGAGAAGAGAATGGAAAAGAGGCAGAAAGAATATTGGGGAAATAATGGCTGAAATCTTCCTAACCTTATGAAAGGCATAAATATTATTATCCAAGAAGGATAACACATCCCAAAGAGAATAAATCCAAACAAACATCCCCTGAGATGTTTGCCTACTATTCAGGATGACAAATATCAGAGGTAAAGAGAGGATTCTGAAAGCAGCAAGAGAAAAGCAAAGCATTATATACAAGGGAACCTCCTTAAGATTAAGTGCTGATTTCTTATCAGAAGCCATGGAAGCAAGAAGAAATTGGTATGATGAATTTAAGGTACTGAAAGAGAAAAACTTCCAGCCTAGAATCCTGTATCCAGCAAAATTGTCCTTCAAAAATGAGGGTGAGTTTAACATCTTCACAGGCAAACAAAAACTGAGAAAGTTGTCAAAAGACCAGAAATACAAGAGATTCTAAAAGGAGTTGTTGCAGCGACAAAAGGGAAAAAACAAGGGCAAGAGACTTGGAGAAGAGTGTGGACATGAAAATTATTAGGGAGGGTAAATTAAAGGGTAAAAAGACAGACAGTAGTAAGATATGACAACAGAAAGACAAAGGACAAAATAAATGAAGTAATTAATACACTTACAGTAATAACACTGAACTTTAAAAGCTTGAACTTCCCAATCAAAAGACATAGACTGAAAGAATAGATTTTAAAAAATATGAGCCATCTATATGCTGTCTACAACAGACTCACCCCAGACATAAGAACACAACAAGGTTGAAAGTGAAAGGTTGGAAAAAGAAATTGCATGCAAATAGTAACCAAAAGAGCTGGAGTAGTGATACTAATCAGACAAAACTGATTGTTTTTAGGAGGTACTGGAGATTGAACCTGGGACCTTATACATGCAAAGCAGGTGCTCAACTACTGAGTACACCCACTCTCCCAAAATAGATTTTAAACGCAAAACTATTATAAGGGATAAAGAAGGTCATTATATATTAATAAGTCACCAAGAAAAAATAACCATAATAAATATTTATGCACATAACCTTGGTGCCTCAATATACATGAGACATACACTGGCAAAACTAATGGGAAAAATAGATGTCTCTACAATAATGGTTGGAGACTTCAATATACCACTTTCAATACCAAACTCCCTAATGCTACCAAACTCATCCTGTGAAGCCAACATAACCATAATACCAAAACCAGATAAAGATACTACAAAAAGAGAAAATTATAGACCAATTCTCTAATTAATATTTGTGCAAAAATCCTTAACAAAGGATTTTGTTCTGCAAACAGAAGCCAAAAGCACATTAAAAGAAATATACACCCCAATCAAGTGGATTTTGTCCCAGATATGCAAGGGTGATTCAAAACAAGAACATCAATTAGTGTAATATACCACATTAAGAAATTGAAGAAGAAAAATCAATGAGCCTCTCGATTGATGCAGAAAAACCGTTAGACAAAATAGAACATCCTTTCTTGATAAAAACACTCTAAACAATAGGAGTAGAAGGAAGCTTTCTCAATATGTTAAGTGCATATATTAAAAACCTATAGTTAGCATTGTACTCAATGGTGAAAGATGGAAAGCTTTCCCGTTAAGATCAGGATTAAGACAAGGATGCCCACTGTCACCACTGTGATTCAATATGTCCTAGAAGTTCTAGCTAGAGAAGTTAGGCTAAATAAAGACTTAAAAAGCACCCAAACAGGAAAGGAAAAAGTAAAAATTTAACTGTTCACTGATCATATGATCCTATGTCTAGAAAATCCTGAAATATCCACAACAAAGGTACTGGAAATAATAGACGAGATCAGCAATGTGGTGGGATACAAGATTGATACGCAAAAATCAATAGCGTTTTTAATACACTACTGATGAACAATCTGAGGAGGAAATAAGAAGAAACTTCCGTTTATAATAGCAACTAAAAGAATAAAATATTTAGGAATAAATTTAACCAAGGACATAAAAGACTTGTATTCAGAAAATTACAAAACATTGTTAAAAGAAACAGAAGAATAAAAATAAATGGAAAGACATTCCATATTCATGGACTGGAAGATTAAATATCATTAAGTTGGCAATTCTCCCCAAAGTGATTTACAGATTCAATGCAATCCCAATAAAACTCACAACAGCCTTTTTCAGAAATGGAAAAGACAATAATCAAATTTATTTGGAAGGATAAGGGACCCTGAATAGCCAAAAAAAAAATCTTTAAAAAGAAGAATGAAGTTGGAGGACTCTCATTTCCTGACTTTAAAGCATATTATTTAGCTGCAGTGGTAAAAAAACATCATGGTACTGGCATGAAGAGAGACAAATTGACCTATGGAACTTAATTGAGAAGTCAGAAATAGACCCTCACATCTACTGTCAAGTGAGTTTTGTCAAGGCTATCAAGCCCTCCCAGCTGGGCCAGAACAGTCTATTCAACAAATTGTGTTGTGAAAACTGGATATCCTTACACAAAAGAAACAAAGTGGGCCACTATCTCACACTTTATACAAAAATTAACTCAAAATGGATCAAGGAACCAAATATAAAATGACAACCATAAAACTCTTAGAAAAAATGTAGGAAAACATCTTTAAGGTCTTGTGGTAGGTGGTAAGTTTCTTAAACCTTACATGCAAGGCATGAGCAACAAAATTAAAAAAAAAAATAGACAAATGAGATCGCCTCAAAATTAAACACTTTTATACCTCAATGGAGTTTGTCAAAATGGTAAAAAGGCAACCAGTTCAATGGGAGCATATACTTGGAAATCACATAAATGATAAGGGTTTAATATCCATGATACATAAAGAGATACTACAACTCAACAATAAAAAGACAAACAATCCAATTTTAAAATGGACAAAAGACTTGAATAGACAATTGTCCAAAGAAGAAACATAAATGATGAAAAAATACATGAAAAAATGTTCAACATCACTAGTGATTACAGAAGTTCAAATCAAAACTACAATGAGATATCATTTCACATCTATTAGAATGGCTACTATTAAAAAGACAAAAATGTATTTCTCATAATAGTAATTGTAATGAAGTGTGATTTGTCTAATACTTAATAAAGCCAATTCATCTTACTTTGTTTGATAGTTTCATGACAGAAAAAAAAAAAAAAAAAAGACAGAACTACAAGTGTTGCAGAGGATGTGGAGAGATAGGAACACTTATTCACTGTTGGTAGGAATGAGGAATGGTAGAGCCACTGTGGAGGACTGTTTGGCAGTTCTTAAGGAAGTTAAATATAGACTTGCCATGTGACCCACCAATATCATTACTAGGTATATACCCATAAAACCTGTGAGCAGTGACACGGACAAACATCTGCACACTGATGTTCAGAGAGGCGTTATTCACAATTTCCAAAAGAAACAACCCAGGTGTCTGTCAACTGATGAATGGATAAACAAATTGTGGTGTATATACACATGGATTATTATGCAGCAGTAAGAAGAAATGAAGTCATGAAGCACATGACAACATGGATGAACCCGGAGTACATTATTTTGAGTGAAGCAAGCCGGACACAAAAGGGCAAATACTATATGATTGTGCTATTAGGAACTAAACATATTGTGTAAACTCATGGAATTAATAATTAGAATATAGGTCACCAGAAAATAGAGTGAGGGTAGAAAATGAAACCTAATAGTTAATCTTTGCAGAATTGGGAAAAAGATTGTTTTTAAATATTTGGAAATGAATAGAAATGGTGAAAGCACATATAGTGTTTGGAACTAGCAGAGCTATTATATGAGTATGATAGTGGTTGAAAGGGAAAGTTTAAGGGCATGTATGTTACGAGAAGGAAAGCTAATAAAATGTAACATGGAACTGTGTAACATAGTGTAACCTCATGTGAAATATAAATATCAGTAATATTGCATATATAAGTCTGTTTTTACAAAATATAAATACAAATAAACTAGAGAGTTGGAAATAGAATAGCAACTATGTACGGCAAGGGAAGTATAGAGAGATTGAGAGGCGATGAGGTTTTGTTTGTCTGTTTTTTATTTATTATTATTATGGAATAATGAAAATGCTCTAATAAAGACTGAAGTGATGAATGCACAACTCTGTGATTATACCAAATACCACTGATTTTACACTTTGGATGGATTTTTGCTTTATTAATATTTGTCAATAAAATTGATATGTTAAAAAAAAAAAAGACTAGGGGTACCTCACACATGGCTAGTAGGAATGTAAAATGGTATCACTGCTGTATAAAATAGTTGGGCGGGTCTCCCAAAAGTTAAATATAGAACCACCACATGATCCCACAATCCTACTTCTAGGTATATACACAAAAGAATTGAAAGCAGGGACTGAACAGATATCTGTCCGCCAACATTCATAGTACCATTGTTCATAATAGCCAAAAGGCGAAAGGTAGAAGCAACCCACGTGCCCAGAAACAGATGACTGGATAAACAAAATGTGATATATACATACAATGGAATATTGCTCAGCTGTACAAAGGAATGAAGTTCTTATACATACAACAATATGGGTGAATTTTGAGGACATCATGTTGAGTAAAAGAAGTTAGACACGAAAAGACAGCTATTGTATGATTCCACTTACGTGAAGTAACTAGACTATGCCAATTCATAAATACATTAAGAAGAGTAAAGGCTACCAGGGATCTCTGAGTAGAGAAGGGGGATTGTGCAGTTAATGCTTAACAGGTACAGTGTTTCTGTTTGGAGTTATGGAAATATTTTGGTAATGGATGGTAGTAAGGGTAACACAATATTGTGAATGTGATTAATCCCACTGAATTATATGCTTGGAAGTGGTTGAAATGGGAAATTTATTGTAATATATGTGTGTCCACAATAGAGAAAGAGAGAGAGAAAGAGAGAGGGAGAGAGGGAGGGAGAGAATAAGAGAGAGACTAAAGAAACAATGACAGTTCAATGCAATATATGATCCTGGACTAGATCTCATAATGGAAGAGAAAATTCCCAAAAGGATATTATTTGGACAATTGAAAATATAGAATGACTTCTTGCTTTATATCAATGTTAAATTCCCTGCACATGTAACCGTACTTAATGAGAATACACAAGTGAATATTCTTGTTCTTAAGAAATACATATGGAAATATTGTAATCAAGGAGATGATATATATGACCTACTCTTAACGGTATAGATAGATAAATATAACAAATGTGGCAAAATGTTTAAAGTTAGTAAATCTGGATATATATATAGGGGTATATTTTGAGTTCTCTGTATTGGTTTTGTATTATTTTTGCAACTGTCCTGTAAGTTTGAAAGTATTTCAAAATAAAAAGTTAAAAAAAAAATAAAAGCAAACTATTTCTGGCACTTTGCATTGGCAGCCCTTCGGCAAACTAAAACAAGTACTATAAACCTATCTTGTTTTGAGATGAATTACTATATCGACTCATTTATTGGGATACTTATGATGATGTGCTACTAAAAGAAATGTTGATCTCAAGTGAAGAGTTATGTTTTGTAGGTTGGATTTTCCAAAATTAGACACGCTGAGCGGAGCTGGTTTGTGTGATGTTTATTACTGATGAATACCTGGAAAGGGGATGGGGAAAGATCAGGACCAGGCATTGGAAAAGGTCAAACTGAAATAATCCTGACAAACCTTCCCTGAGGGAAGCTCTGGAGCAAATATTGACCACCAGAGTGCTTCCAATTAGGACAAAGTGGCCAGGTCTTTATATCTCCATTTTGCTTATTTAAAAAGTGTGCTACATTGGGAAGGGTATGACTTTTGGTGTGGAAGTTCTTTGTATCTGAACCTGACCCTGAAAAAGCTGACAGCTAAAATCTATTTACTGACCATCCCCCTTGCAGCTGGGCACAAGTCCTTTCTTGATGATATATCTGGTCAATGCATTTATTTGTCTACCATATTATATGTTACAAGTTTTGGTTGCAGGAAGTTGAAGTAACATAGACATGTGCTCATTGAAGATGTTTCTGTGTATTCAACATTCACAATAACTGAATATCATATTCTATGAGAATTAGGAGTCTTGTTATTTAGAAGTGTCTACTTGGGGATTATATGAAGATGAGTAAATAAATGACGCTCTTATACCTCCCTAAACTCAAAGTGTTCATGACTTCATGATATATTTGCTCAAAGAAAAAAAAATTGTAAAGATAGAACAAACTGGAAACACATGGCAAAAGAGAGTTTGTGTAATAACTGTGGACCATTACAGTCAGTTCTGCTATAACATGATATATGTGTTCCTAAAAATCATTCTGTTATGCAAAATAACACAATAAAAACTACATACTTTATGGAAAACATGGGATTATAGATACAATGCTCAAATACTTTGTCAGACACATAAAAAGCTGGACTATAATAAAAACATCAGCACAATTTTACACATGCCAAATGCTTAAGAAATACATAAATACTACAATAAATATTGCACTTTACTTTGAAAGGATCTGAAGTTTGCTCCTAGAATTGGGCTTCAGAATGTAGCAGCTTGTGAGTTATTGGTAAGTCATAAAAGGATGGTTATCTGAAATCAGATGGTGGTTCGCTACAAATGAGGTGTGTGTGTATATATATTTTGTGCATTCCTATGTGTCTGTGTTCAGCTGAGTACAGTTTTCTGCATTCACCCAGAGGACACTCTCATGGACAACATTGTATAAGCAAGCATGAAATACCCATTATTATAAAATTGTTCCAAAATATCAGTTTCTTTGGAATAAATTTGCGTTTCCAAAACAGGCACTATAGCAAAACTGACTGTGCTTTTTAAGATTTTGTTGTTGTTGTTGTTGTTCTTTGATGGGGAAAAAGAGTTAATAATGTGCTGGATATTTTCACTTAACACTCTTTTAATCACCTCATCTCATTGAGCTTTCTGGACAGCCCTGAGAGGTAAGTGTTATTATCTTCACTTTTTATAGATGGGGAAATAACTGAAAGAGCCTAAGGAAATTTCCCATGGTATTACAACCAATCAGTGGCGGGGCAGAAATACAAACCCAAGCCTGTCAAATTACAAAGCCCATGTTCATTTGTCAACATTACTCCATTATCTAAACTAAGAGAACCATGAGGCAAAAGTAGTAAAAAGTTTTCATTTTCCACTTGTATGAATCTATATTTTAATATAACTTTATTTTCATACACTATAAACATTAGCATAAAGTAATAATTTTTATGTTTCTTTATGTTCATTCTTAGCTATTTCCAAAGAGGTTACTATTTCCCCAAATGATATTAAATATTCTTCTGCTGAAAATACTTTTCCTTATCTATTCAATTTACATAACTCTTGAAATAAAATGAAATAATAATAATAGACAATATATGATATTCCTAAAAAGGAAGTCATACAACACATATATGCATTTTACTAAATTTTAGAAATTATAGATAAGTTGCATGCTACACTGAAAAAAATGCTATAAAGAGAGCATTTAAAAAACCATTATTAATAAAGCTGAAATGGTTTGCAAATTTCTAAGTTCCTCACTTCTCATAATCTAGTCTATAAAATATAATGTCCCTACCTTACAGCTAGCATATTTCCTTATGTGTTTAGGGGCATGATTTTAAGAAATGATAAAGCACTATTTTTCATGCAATTTGAATTAAAAAATGATTGTCAAGGCCATAATTATGTCCAGTCTTTTGCTGTGGAGCCATGTCACAACTTCAGAAAACATTTCTTTCTTCCATATATCAAAACCTGAACATAAACTGCTTCTATAAATGTGTCTCTCACACACACATACACACATGCACAGAAAGCCAAAAATTGCAATAGGCAGATTGGGGATATTTGGCGTATACAATATCAAGAGTACAAGTGAGACTACATGTCTCAAAAATAAATTTAAACATTTACCAACTAAAATATTCTAATTGATACATTCTTCTGAACACACATATTTATGTGTGTGTTTTCTTTAAAATAAAAATTGCTCTAAGTGACTGTAACCCATTAGTAACATTATAGCATATACCTTGAGAATCTGCTTTCCCTCTATTCCTTTCTTTGTTCTTCCCTTCCTCTTCCACTCTCTCCCTCCCCTCTTTTCTCTTTTGTTATGTGAGTTCATGTTTCTACATGAATGTGCATGTGTGTAAACATACCATTATATGTATACACACAGTTTTGAAAGTGATTTTCATCTATAATACATCATGACAATCTTTTTTTATTAGGGAAGTTATGGGTTTATGGAACAATCACACATAACATACAGGATTCCCATTTACCACCCTATCATTAGCACCTTGCATTGGTGTGGTAAATTTGTTCCAGTTGATAAAAGCACATTTTTATAATTGTACTATAAACTAGTCCAAGATTTACCTTAGGTTCACTGTTTGTGTTATGCTGTTCCATGGACTTATAAATAAATTATTCTAGTAAAATATATACAACCCAAAATTTTCCCTTTTAAGCGCATTTAAGTATATAATTAAGTGTTGTTATTTAATTTCACAATGATGTGCTACCATCACCACCATCCATTACCAAAAGTTTTCCGTTGTACCAAATAGAAACTGTATATTTTAAGCCTTAATTTCCCATTCCTTACTTCCTCCCCATCCCCTGGTAACATATTCTAGATTCTGACTCTATAAGTTTGCTTATTCTAATTATTTAATATCAGTGAGATCAATGTAATATTTTGTATATGGCTTATTTTACTCACTGCGATGTCTTCTAGGTTCATCCATGTTGCCTGCATCTATCAAAACTTCATTCCTTTTTACAGCTGAATAATGTTCCATTGTATGTATATACCACCCTTTATCCATTCATCTCTTGATGGACACTTAGGTTGCTCCCATGTTTTGGCAATTCTGAATAATGTCGCTATGAACATCAGTCTGCAAATATCTGCGTGAGCCCCTGCTTTAATTTCTTTTGGGTATATACCTAGAAGTGGTATTGCCAGGTCATATGGTAATTATGTACTTAATTATCTGAGGAACTGCCAAACTGTCTTCCACAGCAGCTGCACCATTTTATATTTCCAAAAGCAAATTCCTGCTTTTGCATGTGGATAACCACTTGTCCCAGTACCATTTGTTGAAAAGACTATCATTTCCCCATTGAATTGTCTTGACATACTTGTAAAAAAAAATTGACAGCAAATGTAAGTTTTTATTTTTGGACTCTCAGTTCCATTCCATTGATCTATACACCTAATCTTTTGCCAGCCCAACACTTTCTTGATTACCATTGTCTTGTACTAAGACAAAGATTACCATTGTCTTGATTGTATCATCGTCTTAAGTTTTGAAATTGAGACGTGAATATTTCAACTTTGTTCTTTTAAAGACGTTTTGGCTATTATGGGTTCCTTACCTTTCTAAATGAATTTTAGCATCTATTCCTGCAACAACAACAAAAAGGGCAGCTGAGATTTTGATAGGGATTGTATTGAATTTCTAGATCAATTTGGAGAGTATTGCCATCTTAACCATATTAAATTTTCTGATCCACAGATTCAGGATATCTTTCCATTTTTTTAGGTCTTTTTTTTTTTTTTTAACAATGCTTTGTAGTTTTCAGTATACATCTCCAGGTTGCTACATCTAGACTAGATGTTTTTCTCTGTAATAGATTTAGCAAAGAGGCACGTGGGGAGTATGTTCTAGCTCGTTTAAGCTTTGGCTAGCAGTGATATATGCTACTTCAGTCCACAGACTATTAACCATACTATATGAACCTAACTAACAGCACGAGGGCTGGGAAATGGGAGGGAGTAAATGGAATGTTTGGTGAGTACCTCTGTCTCTGACACAGTATTGATGTGGGAAAGAAAGAAACAGCAGCTTCTATTGCTAAGTGAGGAAAAAGAGATGAGGAGCAATGTGTTTATTATGCAAACATTTGCATGAAAGAAAGAGTGATATGTGTATATTGATATGTTTGAATATGTTTAGAACATAAACAGCATGATACACAAGAAACAGGCAACTACATTTCCTCCAGGGAAGTAAACTTGGTAATTGAGGGACAAGACTAGAAAATAGACTTACTTTTAGCCTATACCACAGTTTACTTTTGGAATTTTGTGTTTTATAGCAGCAAGGAACATTTAAAAAGTTTTAAAATCTTACATCATTTTCATTAAAATCAGAAACAACCCATGAGTATACACTATCTTTCAACATTATAGATGTTTGAGGTCATAATATTCAATGAGAAAGTATGTTAATCAATATTAAAAAATGAAAATAAAAATATTTATTTACATAATGTGATGGTTTTCCCAGAAAATTCAAGAGTTTCAAAAATAACTTTTATAGAGTTAAGTTTTACTTGTTGGTAATCTTCCTAAATAGAAGATATCTATCAGCTTTTTCCATCTTTAGTTTTAAAAATGTAAACTTATTAAAAATCCATATATCCAAGTCATAATAACTACAAAATTTATTAAATTAGCTAGGTATATAGTTAAGACAAAATTTATAGTATCTGTTTGGTTAAAAAAAAAAATTAAAAATATAAACAAAATTTGTTCAACTATGTCAACATATCATATTCCTGAAGAGGAACTTTGAATATCATATAAATGTCAAATTTGAGTACTAAATATAGATCTGAAGTAATTTTACTCAAAATTTTTTCGGACTCTTTTTAGGAGGTTAGAAAGGCTTTTACTCTTCAGTGGTTTGAATATTCAATTAAAAGTCTGAGAATAAGAAAAAGTGAAAAAGGAAAGAAATAAGAGATGTATCTACCCACAAACCTTGGGACAAAACCATAGTAATCAAAATTATATGATACTGGCATACAAATTTAAACGTATACTAGTAGAACAGCAAACAGACCCCAGAAATAATTCCAAGTATATCTAAGACTTTAATATATGATAAATTTTGTTTGTATTTCAGAGAGATATGGTGGCTAAATGTAATAAATTGTTAGAAGCATAACTGGCTCTCCTTCTGGAAGAGAACAATAAGTATCTATTTAACACTATGCATTGATTTATTTAGCTATGAATGATACTTCCTCAAGACAGTAAACCCAGAAGCCATTAAGGAAAATTTGAGAGACAATGGACCAATAATTAAAGCTCATCCAAATCATGCTGATTATTAATTTTTAAAAAACATTTTTTACATCTAAAAAGCCACAATTTATGTCTGATTAAAACTTTCCTATGAGATTTCATTTTACACAAACCAAATGCCACAGTTGAATTTGTAAAGGGAGGAAAGTCTACCAAAAAAGCTTCTGTGTAGACTATCCATCAAATCATAATAAAAGAATAAAAATTGCCAAATATATTTATCTCCTTCACTTAATAAGCTGAAATCTATTAATTATAATGTCATAGTACTTTATTTTTGTCTAACTATAGCAAAAATCAAAATAAATTTTGCAACATTATGATAATATACCATAAAATCAGTTTAGACCTGTTTATGTTTTATTTGCATTTTGGAAACAGTATTTTTGTAATTAATATTAACATTTGAGAAAATCATTTCCTGGTATCCTTGGTCTTTAATTCCAGTTGGAAAAAAAGATATTAAAAATTCTGTAACTCCTACTTCATACCAAAAAAAATGGAAGAAATATCAACACAAAAAAATTAGAGTACAGAAAGAAACCAGCTTACACAGTCAATTTATTTAAGACAGAGGTGACACTGCAGGCCCTGAAGAAACAATGGTTTTTCAGTAAGCAGTGCTGGGTTAATGAGCTTTCCATATGAAAAAAAAAAAAAATGGATTCCTACCTCACACCCTATACAAAAATCAATCTCAGAGGAATTGCAGATCTAAATGTGACAGGCATAACAATAAATATTTTAGAAGAAAATATCTTCATAACCATAAACTGTACAACATTTTCTTAACTAAGATGCATAATTATAAGCAAAAGCAAATTAATCTGTTCTACTATATTAAGATGAAGTCCCAACAGTAAGAGAGTGAATAGGCAGTGCACAGAGTAGGAAAAGATATTTTCCAAAACATATCTACAAATGACTTGTCAGAATATAAAACGAATCCCTGGAAATCAATACAAAAAAGACAGAAAGAAAATTAAGCAAAATACTTGAACGGGCACTTAAGAAAAAGGATATTCAAAAATTCATTCATTTTAAGAAATTGCAAAGAATAACTACAATGTGAGGCCACTACCATGAAAATGAAAGAGAAGCTAATGCCACCTGTTGGTTGGTAAGGTTATGGGAATGTAAATTTATAAAATGACTTTGAAACCGATTTGGCACTATTTACTGAAAGTGATCATTTACATACTCTATGACCCAGCATTTTCATTTTTAATTATATATCCAAAAGAAATGTGTACATAGGATTACTAAAATGTATTTGTTAGGATATCTATATCAAAACTGTCAATAACAGTCCAAAAAAAAAAAAAAAAAAAAAAAGAAGCTAACTAAATATTCACAGCAGTAGCATGGATAAATACATTATGGTATATTCACACAGTGGAATACTATACAATGAGAATGAACAGAAACTCTAATTGTCCACAACAATTTGGATGAATCTTACAAATACAGTGTTGCACTTAGGAAGCCATACACAAAAGAGCTCATACTTAGAGTTCACTTATATATAGTTCAAGAGATAAAAATTAAAAAGGTGCCCTAATTGTGTTAAAAGTTAAGAAAGCAGTTAACCTTTGTTAAACGATTAACTGCAAGGGTGTCCTGGCCATCAGTTGCTTGATCTAAGTGCTAGTTACAATGGTATGTTCAGTTTCTGAAAAGTCATTTAGTTCCATACCTAAACGATGGTGTTTAGGTGTACTTACCTTCATATATTTTATCGTTCACTAAAAATTTCAAAAAATCTTTAGGTCTGACCCAAAGCAATTTTGGAAAAATGTGTTCTGCACATATCTATGTCAGTCATACAGAGGTTTTAGAATATTTCAGACAAAAGGAAAAATGAGAACATTTGGAACTATAATCCTCTGCTCATAATACAAATTTTCATTTCACATGGTTAAATTAAATGGAAATATTTGTCTCAGATTAGCCCACTGTTCCCTTTTGTACTTAGCATTTCAGGCTTACTTATTGATTCATAAATCTTTATGTATCTTTCAAGTATTTGTGCCATCTTTTCATTAGCTGTGCCATATCTGCAGCAAACCCATCCATCAGGACAGCAGATGTGTGTACTATTATGCATTTAAACAATGATCAAACATAGGAAGCCAAAGCATAAATAAATAGATAAGTCTTGTCATATCAGGGCTCTTACATCAAAACAATTTTTGGAATGGAAACAGTTCTTAATAATCATTTCATGTTCTGATCTATGGGTAAAATTCCATTTACTGTACAGGTTATGGGTATGAATTTTCAATCTGACTTTTACATTAAGGCTGCAATGAACAGATTCTCTTTAAAGATGAACCTCGGTAATTCATTTCTTGGACCAGTTATAAAAACCCTTTCAAACCTGACTAAATTCAAAGTAACAGTTGCTTGTTTGGTAATCTGTATTCAAAGTTCTGTGATGTATAGGTTTTTCTAAATCTGATGGCTTGCTTAGTCCAGTAATCCTGGCTTTATATCTCACTGCTAATAATGCTGAGAAATTGGTAGAAAATAGACTTTCTGACCCAATCTACACTAAATAGATGTAGGGATTTTCTGAGTTTCCTTATGCATTTAAATTTGTTACATAAAAAATCATCAATAGTCTCTATTCTAATAGTTACTAGTATACTAATAAGATTTGTTAACAGTCCCTTTATTTTTCTAAGATCAACTCAGGAAAATAAGTTCTTTGAGTCTCCAATTTTCATTAAAATACTGCTAGATATTTATAATTAAAGAATCATGATATAACTATTTGGAGGTTGAACTACTAGAATTATATTTTAGTTATAACGACTAGAAAACTATACTAGCTTTTCTATTTTCAGGAGCAGAAGAATCTGGGAACATGTAACAAACCTATGTCCCCATGAAAGAATTATTAATCATGGCATATGATGAACAATAGCACATCTTTCATATTCTTGTCAAATTCATGTTATGTCTTCACTTCTTGACAGATCTAAAACCTATAGTGCTCTCTCCACCTCAGGGATTTTGTACATTAAAATCTTTCTGTCTTGATTTCCCTAACAATGCCATTTAGCCAAACACCTCAATACATTTTGCCTTCTTGAATCTCCCCCATATTAATGAAAAATATTAACTTTCACCAATATTAAAAAATAAACAAGAGTGACCATACTTCCTGGTTTGCATAGAACAATCTGCCAGGCATATTACTTATACTACCCAATTTTACCCTCAAAAGTGTCCCATTTAGATGCTAAATTATATTGTATCAGCGTCATCTATGATTATCCCAGAACTAACCATTATGTCCTCTCAATTTTATCTGTAAACTGTGTATGGAATCTAACCCCTTCGTTCTTTCTCTACTGCTACATTTTCACTCAGCCACCAGACTACTGAAACAGTGTCTATCTATATTTCAACTTTTTCCATCTTCCAATCTGTAGTCTACACAGTGACAACAGTAATCTTAAAGCAAACAAAGCAAATGCCTGTGGTTTGTCCTTTCCATTACTCTTAAAATAAAATCTAAAATCTGAACTCCCTATGCAAGGCCCTATCTACCCTGGCCCCTGCCTACACCTCTGACCTCCCCCTAGGCCATTGTCTTCTTACAGTTTTGCAAATGTGCCTTGCTCTTTCCTGTTCTGGGCCTTAACACATATGGTTTCCTCCTCCTATAGAGTTCAGACCCCAGGTATCTATATGGCTACTGCCTCATGCTTATGATCTTGTTTGTATCACCACCACAAAGAAGACTTTATTAGTTAAAAAAAAAAAAAACAAAACCTGAATAGATTCATTCTCTATCTTGGCAACTTATTCATTTCTTTCATAATCTTATAATGATTTTGAGGAAAAGGGTCTATATGTTCACTTTCTCTCCAGCTGTCAGTTTCAGGACAGCAAGTTGTTTCCCAATGCACATTTGTCAGCAAGCAGAGGGTCCAGCACAGTCAACCAGCAAGAACATTTAATTTCCCCCCAAATACCCTTTTGGGTACTGAAATATGGTGAGGAAGACAGGTGTAATCATTGCACTCAGCACACATATTCTAATGTGATAAATCATATATATGCTATGAAAGACATAAAAGAGTTCTCTGGTAAAGAGTGACAGGAGGAAGTTTCTGCTTTCATTTCAGTGGTGAAGTAAGGAGCCATTGAGAAAGTGCTATATGTGAGACCTACATGAGTAGGGAAAGCTGTACAGAGAGAGCTTCAGGGAGAAGAAAGACCATGTGTAAAGGCCCTGAGGTCTGAAGAACTTGCCACTTTAAAAACAGGAAGAAGGTGAGAATGATGGCAGCATCATGTCCAAGGCAGATGACAAAGGCAGATGAAGTCGTCAAAGTAGTTATGTCCAATAAAATAAGGCCCTTTACATCTTGAAAGGAGTTTGGATTTCATTCTGAGTGAAATGAGAATCCATTGGATATATGGGAATTATATAATGTGGTTTATGTTTTAAAGATCACCACTGAATGGAAAATAGACTTTAGGATATTGGAGTTGAGAAAGTGAAGCCAATTAGGAGACTGCAGTAGCTTAGATAAAGAGTAATGGTATAATGATGAAAAATGGCAAGATTAGGCATATGTTTTTAGGATAGAACCAGCAGGAAATAGTGGATAGGTAAAATATGGTGGTGAAGGAGAGAGTTGAATGAGGTTTTGTAAGGTTTTTGCTTGACTAAATTGGTTAAAGCTGATATCATTTACTGAGTAAGCAAAGGCTTAAAAGGTAAACAATGTCAACTGGGAGCAGATGTGGGCACAGAGAGATTGTTCTGGCTTGGCCAAGTAAAGTATGGGAGACCTTTTAAATACTCAACTGGAGATGTGGAGTTAGAAGTTGTCTATGAGTCTGAGAGGTCCTAATCAAAGATATAAAGGCATTAGAGTAATTATATAGGAATAATAAATAGCATCTCTAGGTATATGTAAATTCCTATCCCACCTGAACACAAATAATTCTATATTACATATAATTCAACAGATATGGTTTAAAATCCTAAACCTCACAAAGGTAGAGATTTTTGTTAATTGTGTTCACTGATGTATCCCAAGTGCCTGGAGTAAAGGAGATGTTTGGTAAATAGCTATTGAACTATATGAAGAGTAAATGACAGTATTTAATAACAAATTAACTAGATATTTAAGAATAACTAATAGGCAGTAGCACTTTTGATACTCACAAATGAATCAAAGTTTTAATTATACCACATGAACCAACTTCACAGGTCAACTAATGAGTCAGGGAAGAACTAGAAGCCGAGGACCTGGATTGCCTTGGTTCACTGAGTCATCATTTCATTCTGAAGAAATGAGCAGCTTCTTACTCTGTCAGGTTTAGGTATTTCCTGAATTGTCAAACTTAATTTTTTGTTCACCATCTTGCTGAACTAACTTATTTTTACCAGTCTAGTAGCCTTGTCATAAAAGGAAATTGAATGTAGCCTAGCATGTTGATTTCTGTTTGATTTTCCAAGGAACAAGAAACCTTAGACAGAGGAGAAAATTCCAAGCTCATCCCTTTGCACAGCAGTAAAAAAAATAGTGCTATAGATAACAGTGTTATTGAAAGATCACATACCATACTGAAGAAGGTTCCAAAAAATGAATTCGAAGAGGAATGAAAGCATTAACGTAGGCCTGTTCTATGTATGATACTATTATTCCTTTCATGGTCTTACTGCTTTAATAAAGAACTAATTGAATATAGCTAAATGCTCCATTTATTCTACGATGAAAAAGAGATTCAATCACTTTGTTTTGTTTTTTGCTCATCAGGGATCTGGAGGTGGGGCCTGGGATCACTTAGAGCATAGTTTTGACCTGGTGGTCACAGCACTGTTTAGCCTGTACAAAATATACACATACAATGCTTGTTTCATTTTGATTTTGTTTTTGTTTTGTTGTTCCATTGCAGCTGTCTCTTTAGCCAGACAAACAATTACCTTGCAGCAGGGAAATGGAATGTTGATCTGTATTCTCATCCAAAAAGATGCCCATTAATGGAGTCAAATCTATATGAAGGAAATTTCCAAGCCTCATATATGCTCTGATTTACCCTGTCTGTAAATCTGTGAGAATAAGATTGGGAGAGACATTCTGATCAACTATCTGAAATGTGTGGCCCTCAAGAAGGTATAATACACAGGTGCATGTGGCTTCTAGAAGTTATAATTTGCATTTGTGTTGTGTTAGTAGAAATACAACCTTTAGAATAAGGGAGGTGATAATCCTGCTCCATTATGCACTGTCAAATTACCATTGGAGTATTATATTCATTTCTGGAGAATACCATCTAAGAGAGGATTTTGTAAAGTGTACATTATTTATAAGATATATTCAAAATGATTATGGGATAAATTAATTATTGAGGGCTAGACTGCAAGATCCAAAATTGTATAGAAGATTAAATATAACAGAAGTTTTCTTCTAGTTCTAAAATGTTCAACTTGATTCCAAGGTGGGAGTTGGGCTCAGTTCCACACATTCATTTAGGAATCCAGTCTAACAGAGGCAGGATGTTTTTAAGCATGCATGTTTCCATGATGAACTAGAGCATTGCCATATCGGGCAGCTAAAAGGAGAAACTCACAGAAGGGCAGGTATTGATTTTCATGAAGTCTATCAACAGAGACAGACTGAAAAAAAACAGAATGAATATATCTCTCTGTTTTGCATAGTTGGGAATGGCACAGAAGTTAAGCCTGATTATATAGAAGAAATTCCTTTATCAAAAAAAAAGGAAGAGAAAAGTATGCACAAAAATGGACAGGTACAAGGAAAGAAATGTGAACTTTGAGTATTAGAAATTCATTAATTATGCCAGAATCAAAATCATGTTTGCTCATATGGGTCCTCCTCAGGGCAACTGCATAACATCTAAAATAATATGCCATGTAATTCTCTGTAGATATTGATTTTCACCTCAACAAGTGTATTCAAAGCACATAATTCATAGATTTCTATCATTACTGAATAGCATTAATCTCCACTCAGTTATTTAAGAATGAAACCTAGAAATAGTCCTTGATTCCCCCCTTTCCATCAAACTTTTTGTGCAATTGATCAACAAACCCTGCTTGTTTGGTGGATAACTCTTTATTAGCTTCCCTTTGCACAATACTATCTCTCCTTTCTCTTCTACACCATTTCATATCCCTCTCTGTGATCACTTCACAACGGCTCTGTCAGGTCTCAAGCCATTACAACACTCCAACTATTCCCATCCCATGCCCTGCCCCCTCTCCCTCACTTCCCTAGGGGCCTATGCCTACATATTTTCAAATGGCTTTTCCTAAAAAAAGCCTTCACATCTCAGTTCCTGTAGAAATAAATATTTCCTCTTCAAATTGCTCCTTTCCTTACCAATATTCTCTCTCAAAGCATCTTGTTATTTCTTTTATTCACGAATAGTCTCTATTATATTGTTTTCTGCTTGTTTATTCTCTATTTCTTTAGGAAGCCAAATCCTTGAGAATAAGGACATTCAGTATTTTGTCTTCTAAGTCTCCTGTGATGGGATACAGTGCCTGGAACAGTAATGTTCTGAAGATACATTCATCTACAGCGTCCCTGATATCCCAACACATACATACAAACAATTCTCTTCCATCTGGTGACTGTTCTTCGAAATCTATTAATAGGAGGGAGATGGACGTTTCCATCTCCTAGACAGGCAGCCCCTGGCATCTGTTGGGGATTAAATCCTGTCCCACATAAAGAAAGGTTAAAGTCCTGGCCCCTGGTCCTGTGGGTATGATTCCATTTGCACAGAGGACCTTTGAAGATGTTAGTAATTTTTCAGGTGGATCTTTGAAAATCCTGTTTAGATGAGGCCAGACTGAATCAGGGTGGGCCTTAATCTTTATGACCAGAGTGTTTATAAGACAGAGGAAATTTGGATACAATCAGTCAGAGAAAGCCACAGAAGGACACCGAGGAGACAGATCACCATATGATAGAGGCAGAAATGCAAGCCCAGGAGCCCCAAGGATCCAGTGCCAGAAAGTTGCCGACTCTGGGTGAAAGCAAGGCCTGCCAATGCCTTGATGATGGACTTCTGGCCTTTGCAACTGGGAGATAATAAATTCCTGTTGTTTAGGCCACCTAGATTGGGGTCTTTGTCATAGCATCCCTGGCAAACTAAAACAACACCTGAAATCCTTATTTTCTTAGACAAAAAAAATTTCAGGTTAAATTAAGTAGAGTTTAAATTATTTCCATCAACTCCTTCCTTAAAGAGCATTTTGATAAGGATCATATTTAGAGAATTCCTAAATGAGGTAAGGGACACAAAAGAAAAATAACATGAAAATTAGGGCTTAGAAAAAGGCTTTTCTGCCTATATTCAAATGCAAAGAGTCTTGGTTTATGGGACTTTTTATTATGACAATACATTGTATTGATTCTTTGAAGAATATGGAACTGAGTTCTCTTATCACAGGATGAGGAAGACAAATGTCCAGTTTTAACCTGTGAATGTTACAGTTTGCCTGTTAAGCACATATACACAGTGATCTGTTGAAATTTTTAATGGGCATCAATAAGATATATTACGAATTCCTAAAAGGACTTAGAACTAATAAAAGAGAGCACAGTGATAGTAAATAAACAGTAAATGGCAAACTAAAATGTCTTTTTTGTTTGAAAATATGGTATGGTGAAGAGAATATCTAATCAGATAAAAGTATGCTGAATATAAATATTAAAAGGGGTGGGGGCACACTAGGGCTATTGAGTTTTATTTGCCTCATTTTTCCAAGATGGGTCTATGAGCTGATCACCACACACTTTTGTATAAAGTTTGCAGTTAATTCCCCGCTGAAAAATTTGGAGACACTTTTCCTGAGGAAAACTACAGGTTATTTGTGAATTTTCTGTCACTGCTGGCCTCATATTATTCTCTGTCGGCTGTCTCATAGACATGCTGTCCTTCATTTATACAGATGACATAGTTGACCCACTCTCAGTAGGATATTGCATCAATTAATGGCACTTAATTGAGAAATAACAGATTGGGGTTAGGAGTGCAGTCTATGAGTGGGGAACAGAGTTTTTTCAGTCAGAAGTATACTGGCCCATATGGAAATTAAATATGTGACCTTGGCCTTAGTACCACCAGGATCTAATTGAGTTAAATATCTCTGTCACGCAATGTCGTATAAATAACTAATATTCTTGTCATTATCACTCCATGATATCTGTTAATGTTATAAATCTTTAAGTTTCACTCCATATAATACTGTTCCTTGGAGGATGGTGCTGATGCTAATTTTTTTTCATGCTATATAGACTTATTACTGTCCTAGCATCACTTAAAAACTTTTTAAAGTTACTATTAAATGACCATTTTTTTTTCCTCTAGGAAGACACCAGTCTGTTTAAAAGACAGCTACAGAAAATGTTTCTAAATTCTGGCTCATAAGAAGTAATGTATAAAAATTGCTTGTTGTTAATAGAATAATAGCAACCACATGTCAGTTTTAAGGAGATGTAATCTCTAGTCTCTTTCACTGAATTTCAGGAACCAACTGAGAAATAAGACATAGGAACCATTAATCTTACCATGTAAGGTGAGGAGGCCAGCATGAAATTTTCCGGTAGGCAGGTTGATTCAAAAGAGAGAATCTAGAAAGGGCAAAGGCAAACAAACTCAGTTTCTTTACTCACCCTCACCAAATAGAGTGGGGGATGCAAATACCCTCCACAGAGGTTTAGAGGGTCTTGTGCTTCGAACACCGTACTTAACTTCTCATATCCTACGTGCGCTGTGCCTGATAACATGCTAAGCAGTTTACTTGGATGACCTCATTTCATCTTCCAGGTATGTCATGTATCAAGTATTATTATCCTGTGAATGGAAGACGGACTGGAGGCCAAAGAGGTTAGTCACCTTTTTCAAGGTCATAGAGACATTAATCATGAAAACTCACGATTCCAAATCCAGGGATCTCTGATTCCAAAGGCTATATTCTTTGTTTCTATAATTTACTGAAAATATGTTATTATTATACATAATTAGCAGCAGTTGGATGCCTACTTATAGCAAAAAACCTTTCATCTTTTTTGAATTATCTTGTCACTTCTGGTTTGCAAATATGTTTTAAACTGCTAATAGGTTTGATAAGTACAATTTCTCTCCCCCGTCCCCTCTTCTCTCTCTCTTTCTTTTTCAGTTCCCACCTGTAAGAGATCCAGATACAGATCTAGGAAGGAGGTGATAGAGAAAATAAACTCTGTATCTCTCCCACCATTTAGTATTGTTCCAGATACCTGTTCTATATGTATTTTATAAATATGTCACTGTATTTCTATTTATCCATTTGGGCTAGTAATTTTACCAATATAGAGCTTCTTAGATAACTTCAGTGTGAGAGATCTACCTTTAGTTGTTCCTTCCATTGGTTTTTCAACTAAAGTTGTATATTCTTGTAAGTCCCATAGAGTAATCACTAGTCTTCAGGTTCAATCTGGTGAAGACTAACCCTGATATATCACATAACTTCTTCTTCCATAATTGAAAAAGATGTGGCATTTCACATCTCCCTGCACTCTCCCAGCTCTTTCCTGAATGAAATAGACTTCTTTTTTCATGGGCCCAGAAAACCCCTCCTCTTCATTCAAGCCTCAAATATTAAGCTACTAGGTAAAGATTTTAATTTCTTCCTTTTCCACTCTATACCGAATACCTTCTAACATCAGCATGTTATATATATATTTACTCCATAATATAAATATATGTGTGTGCAGTATATATACATAATATTCTCCATATAATATATTGCTCCTTTTTTTTTTTCTTTCTTCAACCTTTTTGATAACCTTGCACTAAAATGAAGGAATTGTCTCTCAATTATTTCTCTATGGTCAGCACATTTATTCTAGCATATTTCTTGACATAAAGTAGGCATAATACATGTTTATAAAATGAATGCCAACACGAACTTATTCAAATCATGAATATTTTCAAATTTTCATTTTAACACAATTGCACTATTTCCCCAAATATATTATTTTTTAAACAATTTATTGAAGCATATCATTCATACATGAACATACATAAACTATCAATGTTCAGTAAACATCATGAACTTACAAAACAAATATGCATAATATCATACAGGGCTCCCACACATCACCCCCCTGCCCCCACAAACACCCTGCATTGTTGTGAAACATTTGTCAACAAATCATGAAAGAGCATTGTCAAAGTATTACTGCCAACTATAGTCTGTATCTTCCTCCCTTATACATTTTTTTTAAGGATTATTTATTTATTTATTTACTTTTATCCATTTTTACTGCCCCCCCCCCCGTTTTTGCTGTTTCTGTGTCCATTCACTGGGCAACTCTCTGTGTCCATTTCCTGCCCTCTCTTCTCATCCTTCTCCTCCTGTCTTCACTGAGATTTGATACTTGGAACCTCCAATGTAGGAGAGAAGCATCCTACCACCTGTGCCACCTTAGTTCCTAGTTTTTCGGTGTGGCTCATCTTGGCTGTCCCATGTGTCACTTTCCTGTTACATCATCATCTTGCTGCATAGCTCACGGGACCTGATGGTGCATCTGCGCACAGGGCCTGGCAGCTCACACGCTCGCAGGGCTTGGTGTCGTACCTGCACAGAGGGCCTAGTGGCCCATGTGCCTTCTATATTTTTCTTTTTTTTAATTTTTACTGGGAGGACCCAGGGATCGATCCCAGGTCCCTCCATATGGGAGACGGATGCCCAACCACCCGAGCCACATCCGTCCCCCTGCTATATCTCTTAAGGTTGAAAAAAGATATTCAAAGTTACAGTCTTTTCCCCTACAAGATGGTCATATAATAAATTAGGCTTAGTTTATCACCAGCATTCCAAAAACCAGACCTAGGGAGAAAAACTAGGTCTGGGACACATGCATAGTTTCTAATATAGCTAATGTTAACCTACCCTGATTATCACAAAATTAGGACAGCGAGAATATTCACATCCAAATATACTATTTACAAATAAAAATGCTTCACAACCAATAGCACCAAATTTTGATACATTAGTCCACACCAAATCTGAAATAATGACATGTTTCTAAAATGTGTTTTCTTTCACTGAGTCACAGGCTCAAAAATGTCAAAGGAATATCAAAAGATGTTGTAAGAAAATATTTTGATTTTTTAAAATATATTTAAATGTACTCTCTATTCCACCATCAGTTAAATATTTGATAATATTTTTTTCCTTTTCCTTTAGTATGCTCTTATTCTATAAGTATCACACATTTGTATTATTTTATTGCCATCGTTTGAGGAAGTAGTCTTTCAACAGTAAAAAAAATTAAGCTATGTAAAATGAACTTTTTCACAATTGTATAACTATTCATTGTTTGTGTATGGATTTACCCCTATTTTAGGCTACTTATTTCTATATTTGACATTGCTTAAAAATAATTTTTTCCTTTTATTGTTTATCCCTAAATGAAATTTTAATCCATTTTTATTATGCTTCACTCAAATATAGCCAATTAATGATCTTCCTTACCATAATTATGTAGTGGCAATATGATAACCTGATGGGGAAAATACAGTACAACATAAATGTTACTACCTCAGTTGTTGTCAAAGAATTCCAGGAGGGCCTTGCAAAATGATTTCTCTGCTTTCATTTCCTGTTTCTAAAACTTCTGCCTATGTTAGGTATGATTCTCAAATTTCATGTGATTTCTGTTCAGTCAGGGTACTTGATGATGCTGCATTCTGAAGATTGTACCCTCAGAGGTTCTCTTTGAAAAAGACCAGAGTGAGGCATAGCCATATCTATTTATATTACTCATCTTTAGTGGTACTGATCATGTAATACATGTACCAAGTTTTGAAAAGTTCAACTTAGAGCAAACAATGGATGATAGTTCATAATTTTAACAGACTTGCCGTACTTCAGTGGTTCCTTTTATCTCAAAAACAAGACGTTATAAATTGCTGCCTTCTCCTGAAACATTGTGGCAGTCCTAGTAAGAACTCTTTTCCTTTTTAAAGTTATTGTGAATTAAGTTCTGCTCTATTCTATCTATTTGACCATAAAGCAATTCTATGTAATCACAAACTCTAGAGGGCTGAAATATTTCTATGGGTTTTTGAGGTCAGATTGTTTTTTACAGAACTTTCCAGCAGGTGGTATGTATTTCAATAGGTAGCAAGAAGACTTATACATTTGTCACCTGCAAATATATATATGTGTGTGTGTCTGTGTGTGCATATATATAGATATAATTTTAATATATGTAAAGCGCATAGTACTACTTCATGAGTGCAGAGTACTTATGAGTACTCTTAAATCAGGCTCCCTGTATTTCTCTTTGTTCCACTCTTATTAAATGTGAAACTTTGAGAAAATTATTTCATCCCTCTCTCATTTTCCTCATCTTTAAAATGCAGGAAATAATAGTTTCCTTGTGTTTGTATCAACATTATAAGAGTAGTATAATTAAAGCAAGACTTCAAACACTGCTAGATATTACTATACTCAGAGGGGACATAAAGATTAAAACATATAATTTCTGTCCTTCATGACTTAAAAATCTATATCTATTAATATAACATGAAAAGTAAGAAGGAATAGTATATATTAGAAAAACCCAAAGTATATAATTGGTAGATGACAATATTTAAACCTTTTTCCAGTACTAACTGCCAATAGTCTTCCTTCCAAATGCTTTTCCTTTAAAACAAGCATTTCAACAAAGCAATGTAAATCCATAAAGTATTCCTAAGTCAAAAGCTTGAATAGTAGTGGAATCAGGCTATCATTATGACTGGATGAAATGTAAATGTTCACAATATGTGTTTGTATTGTTTACACGTGAGGTATTTTGGCTTTTAATAGCTATTATCATATTCTATATAAATATGGTTTCTTAATGAAGAAATGGGATAATAACTTATAAAGAATCAAACTCCTGGCGAACTGTGCTCAATGATATAACTGGATGAATGGAAGCAGAATGAGAAAGCTTTAAGAATATGCATTTTGCTTACCTGAGAGTCTGGTTCAAATCAGGTGCAGAAAGATGAGGAAATCAACAAGAATAGGATAATATGCCCAAGTATGTCTCAGTAACAAAAAGGGAAAACCTTGTCAATGTCAAAAGGTAGGAAAAAAGAATGAAATTAAGATGATTCTGAAGGCAAATGATTGTTATTTCTCAGGTTATTTTTTTCTGACAATTTGAAACAAATTTGTCATGCTGTTTAATAAAAAGCACAGTCTGCCCTGCTTAGTATTAAATGAGTCCTCTCTTAATAGAGTTAGGAAATTTGTATGGAGAGACCACCATTGTACAGCTAAAAGAGAACACAAAGAAAAACCATGGTAACATTCTGTCATTTTCAAATTTCCATGAATTTCATGTGTTTGAAAATGGATTTCCTCTCCTGAGAATATGATACAAGATAGTTGCACAGTGTCTTTCATTGGCGTCTGGCCTTTTATTCTCGTCCTTTAAATGGGACTTTAGGCCCTGGGTTAAGGATGATTATCATGCAATGGTGACTTTGATTAATGATAAGAAGTACTTTAACTGCTTTTTACCTATGATTCAAGATTTAGTTATGTGTTTCTGATAATCTTATAATAATGATGTTGCTACTGATGAGTTTGCAGTGAATAAGCTAATCCAACATATTATATTTGTTTATATTATGACAAGATAAAAAAGAAGTCTTAGGAATCTAGAATCATAGCAATAATTGGGTTGGTTCTGTTCTCAGTCCTAACACTTTCTTGGTGATGAATGTTAATTCAATTGAATTGAAGGTATTTGAGCAGCCTATCAGATGGTGTTTTAAAGCAAAAACCAAGAAATTCTAATTTTTTATTAAGTGATGATGTGATAATGTCACACATGCTTCTTAAATTTTGCAATGCATGCTTGGGAAGTTAACAATATGAGTCCATTGATAATTAGGAATTAAAAATTCAGAGACAGGAAGGATGCATTTCCTGGGTCATGAGGGAAAGTCAGTAACTGTATGTATAACCTCTGGGTGAATTGCTAGGTAGCCCAAAATATAGTGTCTAAAAGATATTCCAATTCAACTTAGTTCAAATCTTTCCAGTCAAGTCCCTCCACCCTAGTTACCATAGATTCTCTATGGTTATAGAGTTACATAAAGGACAGAAATCTATCTCTTTTCTTGGAGAATCTCAGGAATTTTGATTGATTCCCATTGATATTAAGAGAACAGTTGATGTGACATCTCATTTCTTTCAAAAAAAGTAATAACTTCTATACCCAATAAAAAAGAATACATATTTTCATTGTGAAGAAAGAGTAAAAGAAAAAGAAATGAAAAGGAATGGATGTTTCATTGTAAAGCCAAACAAACCAACCACAAAAACCACACATCAAAACTGTATCATAGGGAAATAAATGGCAAAATGGTAGATCTCTGTTCCTTGTTCTAAAGGGCAAATATGACTGTATTATTTGTGTACCTCTGTTTTAAGTCCACCTCAACAAGTACAATACTTAGTTTAAAGCAGAAAAGGTGCAATCATAAATATTCTAGATGCAAGTACTAGTCATTCCAAAAAGGTTAATACAAACATGGAGGAGTCTTTTACAGTGAGTGATGCTCCAAAGAGCAGAATACAGATATGAAAATATTTTGATGAGTCTTGTAGTCTTCAAATGACCAAGTCACTAATCGGGCCTTAATTGTAGGGAATTGATGGAGCAGTGAGCTGATTAACAGAATAATTAAAAAGGAGGTGGCAACTGAGGTAGAGACATTGCTTGGGTAATGTGTGTACCAGAAGGTTGTGACTGAATAATTGAATCTGATTTTCAGTGAGTATCATCAGTCCTAAATTTGTGGAGACACAGAGTTGAGACTGATGAGCTTCTTCTTCTGTGCTGAATGCCAGGAATTAAGGTTGTAGGAAATTCTCAACTTCTGGATAGAATTCCTATTAGGCGTGTTTCAGAGGAAATGAGAAGTCTGAATAAGTCCAAGGTATTCAATAGCAGCAATGAAAACATCATTTCTTTTCATATGGAAGGTACAAATAGAGCAAATGCCAAATGATAATGGGCATCCCCACCTTATCGCAGCGGCACGGCATGCATGACTACTTGTTCAAGGTTATCTTTCTGTCTGCCATATGTTACCTTAGTTAACACAGGGAGGAGACTTTGCTGGTTGCTCTTGCTCTGCAGAAGGTACAATATTTCATTGAGAGCATTCCGAGCAGAATGGGAACTTTTAGCATAAAATAACTGTTACTCAGGATAGGAGATTAACTCCCTTCTGGTTTGCTTTCTGGTGCAGGTTTTAAACTATTCTCTACCTGTTTACGTCTACGTTTTCGAAAATTAAAATGCAAAAACTTGAGTCAATACCTTTAAGTTATAATTCCATGTCTCTATTGACTTGGTAATTAGGAACTTGGTGATTCATTTCCTTATGATTCCCTTTTTCATCTTAGAAGAGGAATTAACTCTCACTCACCTTTATACTGACCTTGTAAAGTATTAATCATTAATAACTAGGAAGCATTTCCCAAACATAAAGCAACAGAAGTTTTTAAAGTTAAAAAATAAAGTCTTTTTCATAATAAAAGTATGTACCACCTATTTGTATTTTGTAGAAATGTTCATTTATTTATGACATATTTTCATGAAAATGAAATATTTAACAGGAAAAAAATACACATCACGAACGAAGAAATAGTTAAAAGCTTCCAGCTGGAATTTTCATTTGTATACCTTTGTGCACAGACCGTACGCAATAGTCCATACTTTCATTTAGTGATGTTCATAACATTGACACATAAATGAAAGGACGTAGAGCTCATATCTTGTGCATATTTGACAAGCTCTAACAGAATTGTTTGCAAAATTTTATTGAAATCCTTGCTTTCATTTATCTTTGTTAGCACAAGTCTCAAAAATCAGTGGTATGGAATTCTTGTATAATTGAACGCTAAGAGAATTAAGTGTACAGATGTTCTGAGAATAGCCTATTTTTCTAAGTAAATAAAATCTTTTGGAAGGAAATATATTATTTTAATTTCTTTATAAAAGAATATTCAATTTTTCTGAAACATTTATAAAGGAACAAACATAAGTTTATTTCAAGGAAGGAGGTGAGAAATCAAGAAACAATAATATAATTAGTTGTCAGTAATTTCATGAACTTAAATTAGTAAACAAGCTGAAATTGCTTAAACAGTTACAGTGAGCAGTCTCAGAGTTGCAATTCTTTAGTGTGCTGTATTAAACAAGATATGTTCAAACTGAGATTATATCTCACATATTTTCATCTGTGGGCATTTTCCTCCTTGCTAAGCATGACAACAAACTCATTACAAATATGCATTAACAATTTTGGAAATGTAGTGAAACTCAGGATAGATAGTCCTTTAAAAATTCTTCGAGTGTTTCTCCTTCCTCTCCAATTGTTATGCTGGGCCTCAAGTAAACTTTCCTAGACAAATGAGTTTCAAGTGCATTTTGAAAGGTCTATACAGAAAGAAATTTAGTACTTTCCATTTTAATGACTGTGGCCTTGGCGGAAGTTCTTTCTTTTAGCCAGCCTAAACACTTTATACAACATTTCAAGCTCACTTACTCTTTTTCTGCCCTCTGTGGCATCAGAGTAACAATCAGCACCTTCTATGTAATAATCCTTCATGTAATTGAAAACCAACTTGTTTCCCCAGCCTATTTTCCAACTTAAATAATATTAGTTCCCTTAACCTTTCCTCAGAGATTCTATTTTCCAAGCTATTAATCATGTTTATTGCTTGTCCTTAAACCTTCTCCAAGTTTTCCAAGGTCTTTTTAACTTAGTGAGTATAGACTTGTACACAGCATTGTGATTATGCTAGGGGAATTATTTCTCACATCCTATACACTGTCCTTCCGTTTATGTGTCCAGAGAGTTAGAATTGCTATTTTACCTTTGAAATGTGACTCTTAGACTCATTATTGCTGCCACTAAATCCATATTTCCCTATAAAATGATCGTATATTTTACATTACCTCTAAGTCTACTACATCTGCATTACCCTTTCTACTTGTGAAAAATATTTTTAATTTGATATTTCTTGTTCAAAATGTAGTTACTCTGCCCACCCTACCTAATTTAGTGTGTGTTGTGTGTTTTTTCTCAAATTAAAATAAGTGTGTTTGATAGTTTAAAATACTTGCAAAATTTTATATCAAAAGAGGGACTGTGCCAGATTTAAAAAAGAGCATTTGTAGCATCTCTTTATTTGGAGACTATCTGTTGCATGTATAGTAAAGATTTGTGCAATTCTTTTAAAAATGAAATAAAATTTAAAACATGGGTACTTATTCCTCACATATCTATAATATCTAAAATCTTTTGCCCCCAATTTCATTATTGCCCCTGCCATAAAATTTTTTCCTAAAAATTTCTCAAATCTACTTTAAACTTGCTCCACTAGCATTGTAGAGCCCATTTAGCTCCCATTAATTTATAGAGCAATTCCAATTCCATGAGTACCATCTCCCTTACATTATTCCCTCCAAATTTTTCTAACAAAAGTTATAGGAAATATAATCTTATTTCATTTCCATTTTATATGCTTTCTTTTACTTGATTCTGAAGATTTTTTTAGCTTCTTCACTTTCCAGTTGTTAGTCTATATTATATGCTATAATAAAATGCACATATATTAAATCAATATATGACAAAAATAATTTTCTCCATTAATATGTTTTTATAAATTAAATTTGTCATCCTTACATTTTACAAACATATCTATATAATACAGTGCATAATTTTAAAAAATGAGTAGTACGTTGTTAATTTTTTTTCCATTGCTACCTAACTTTAAAACTAGTTTAAAACCCATTTGCTTGGGCAGAAAAAAAGTTTCACCTTGTATAAACTTAGAGGTGTTAAAGTGATGAGGTGTTGTTCCTTCCTTGTCATTACCAAAGAATTCTTATTCCATTATCATATCCAGTAAAAAAATCTCTCCTATTTTGCTGAGAAAGAAATAGATTCATTAAATATTTGTTTTATTATCTATTTTAGTTTACTAGGCTGCTGGAAGTAGATATCATAAAGTTGGTTGGCTTTTAACAATGGGAATTTATTAGTTTACAGTATTGAGGCTAAGAAAAACATCCAATTCAGGAATCATCAAGGCGATGTTTTCTTTCCAAAGACCAGCTGCTGGTGATCCTTGATTCCTCTGCCACATGTGTCAAGGCATATGGCTGTGTCTGTTGGTCTCTCCCTTATTTTCCAGGTTTCATTGCTTTCAGCATCTTGCTTCCTTGGCATTCTCTCTCTTTGCCTGAATTTCTTTCTCTTATAAAGAGCTCCAGTAAGAGGATTAGCACCCAAACTGGGCCATGCCTTAACTGAAGTAACTGTATCTAAAAGTCTTACTTACAATAGGACACCCATGGGAATGGGTTGGCTTTAAGAACATGATTATTTTGGCGATACAGTTGCAAACTACCAAATTGTCTATTTCTCATTTTATTTAGTTGATTTAAACAGTGCAAACATTTTGGAATATGCATAAGCTACAGTTTCTCTGAGTTTCTGTCCAATTCTGTTGAATTTTAGAATTCTTCCTTTGACTTTTGGTTATAAATTGATCCTATCTTTATGAGCTTGTTGTTTAAAGCAAATTTTATTAACTTGATATTCAACCATCTACAAGGAATTTGAAATGCTTAAAACCCAAGTATATGGGGGACGGATGTGGCTCAAATGGTTGAGTGGCTGTCTCTCACATGGAGGGACCTGGGTTCGATCCCTGGGACCTCCTGGTAAAACAAAACAAAACAAAACAAAACAAAACCCAAGTATAAGCTGCTGAAATTGAATGTTCGGTGTCACAATTCACAGTCAAAATGTCATTTAATATTCACAATCATTGCTGATATTTACTACGCATATAGACACCATGTTTAAATATGCAGATTACCTCATGGCATATTCACAACAAGCCACCATTAGTTACTATTATCATCATTCCTGTTTTACTGAGGCATGATGTGCTTCTGCCTTTTGACTCCTTACCAAGGTAAAAAATGATGAAGGCAGGATTTCATCCCAGGTACTGAAACACTAGAGCCCATGTGCTTCCATCTGACCCTACTACCAGGTCAGAATTGTTGTTTAAAATGCAATTGACATGAGAAAACATAACTAACTTGTCCAAGATCAGCCATTCAACACATTGTTTGTTAATTCTCAGTGTTTTTCTGCTACAATTATTTATCATTTTTCTAAATGATTTATTGCATCATTAGTTTACAAAATATGGCCGCATTTAGTGTTTACATTTCATTTTAATTGGTCCCACAATAATGATGTATGAGAAAGATTTGACCCCTATTTAAAAATGGGACTATTTGACACATCTTATGTATGATTTTGTAAAATAATATTGTAAGAGTAAAGCATTGAAAGAAATAAGTGTATGTTAAATTAGCTATAATTTTTATGGAGTTATCAGAAAATTTAAAATGATATCTTATGCTGGATTTTAAAATATATATTTTACAGTTAAGAATTCCTGAAAATATTCTAATAATATTATGTTATCTCCAAAGTATTTCAACTTTCACTTTCATTAAAGATTGAAGTCCTCTATTTTCGAGTCCACATGTAAGAACAGGCTAAACCAGTGCTGGACTAATATTTAGGTTCCCACTCTTCCCATCAGATGGTTTTTAAGTATGTATATGGGGAGAGTTATATGACCTTTTATTCAGTCTTTTAATTTAGAGTATTACTATAGGGATTGCTTTGGGATTTGATACACATTGGCAAAAATATAGTGAAGCAGACAGACATAAATAATAAAATCACAGCAGCAGCTGGGCTCTGGGTGTGCCAGCAGACAATCTAGGGCTTCCTAGGCAGCTGGGGCAGGTGTTAGTGATGTAAATGAGGGTGAAAAGACGTTTATTACTTTCCAATGGTTCTGGAAACTAGACCTGTGTTCCTGCCATTCCAGTCCTGGTTCCCACTTTGTTTTCTACAGTTTTCTAGCTGGTTTTTCAAAGTTTTATTTCACCTTCTACAGCTTTACTACCACCTCTCTCTCCAGGCCAGGAGAAGAAGTAAAACACAAAATTGTAGTACTTCATTTTGCAGCATATGTTAGTAGCATAACCGTAATTCAAACACCGAGCCCGGAGTTCTTTTATTAACAAAGTGACCTCAGTCGTAACTACAGACTCTACTTTGTATTATAATAAAAGGTACATAATTTTTTCTTTCTCAAACACTAAATCAACAAAATTGATGAAGTGCCTACATATATAAGACATTTTTGTAATAACTGTTCAGAAATAGTCTCCCTAAGTTTATAGACAGTTTGGGGAAGCAGGCTATAAGCTATAAAATAAAACTAACTGTAAATGTTAGCTTTGACTAGTTCCAAATTAATGGTACAGATAGGTGTTACAGGATTTTCAAGGTGAGAGAAAGTATATAGAAAAGTCATATAAACAGAGAAAAAGTGTACAGAAAATTCCCATAAACCATGCACTTGGTAATGTATAATAAAAATTAGAATTTAGGTAAAATCATCAAAAGAGGTCTATACATAATGTAGAATTGGCATCTTTTAAACAATGAATAATAAATAATATGGGGGAAATAATAACACAGTTAATAATGCATAATAATGATAACAATAATGATAATATTAAAGTATCTAAACTGTGGCTGCTTGTTATGAGCAACCTATGTCATATTACATGCTAAATGTCACCCAGTTTAATCCTGAGAACAAAACTTCCTAGTTGGTGCTTTTATTATCATCTGAATCTTACATATAAGGAAATGGAGGCTGAGCAAAGGCAAATACTTGTCTAGGATACATCTTCTTAGTGGTAAAGTCAGGGCTCAAATCCATGTATCTTTGCATGTGTGCCTGTCACAGAAGCCCAACTTAAGAATTGAAGGTGTGAGGAGAGCTAGGGTAAAAATAAATAAATCTTTAAGACAACTAATTTGTCTACAGTGCTAGTGGACATACCTGAGTAGAGAGAAATGAAAGGTCATTTGGAATATGTGGAGTTCCCTCAACATCTCTTCTCCCACTTTCCCCTTATAAATTCACTCTATTCTTGTCATACTGGCTTCCTTGTTCTTCCCTAAACATGATAGTCACCTTAGTTCCATTATAATGTTTTTTTTCCCTCTGCATGAGAGACTCTGTCTTTGGATGTACACATGGCTATCTCTCCTGTCTCTTATAAGGCTGTACTCAAAAGTCACTTCTAATTGGGATCTCTACCATGAGGCCTCTCTTATTAAATTGCAACCACCTCTCTCCACAAGCATTTCTGATCTCTTTTAAGGTTTCCCTTTTCTTAGCAATTTTAACCTGTTAGTATATTATATAATTAACTTATTTATTACGTGTGTTGCTTACACTCTATCTCCTCTCTCTAGAATATAAACTCCAGGAGGGCAAAAAATACACAAGTACATGATAGGTATTTAATAAAATTTTTAAATAAATTATTATATTACTGAAAATTTTCTTATAAAAACAACAAAGGTACATTGTAAAAAAGTACAATAGAGACACTTAAAAAAACATAAACCCATCTGTCAGTGATAAATACTATTAATATTTATCATTAAAAATAATTTTTATGATCAATATCTTTTTGTTAATAAAATTAGTTCTGAATCAATTCATTTCTAAAATATTAGACACTAAAAATAACAACTCCTTGTTATCATGATTATTTTTCAGAGGCTTTCATTTGGAAGAAGCATTTATTAATTTGCATCTTAGTTATTCAAAGGTCAGCATGACTTTTGTTTAACACAATTTAACATGTATTTTATAATAATTATAAGTCATCAATTTTGAATTCAGAATACAATTAGAAATATGATGATCAGTAAGAGTTTTGCATTGAAGATGATGGCAATGCTTTAAAAAATCATCCAAAGGTTTATAATCCCAAATATTTCCAAGTACAAGCTTCAGTAAATGAGGCAGGAATCAATGACTATAGAAATTATGCTACTGCTGAAACACTCTAAATATCCAGATCAGTAAGTGATAAGTTATACAAATGAAAGCCTTTCAATGTTTCCATAGCAATATTTGTTTACCTTAAATACAGCATTGCATCACGTTGAACAGAATTTATTATTTATATATCCCACAGTCTTTTGTATTATTTTTATCTAAATCAGTTTTCCATATTGAAAGGGGTGTTAGAGCTTAAAACCAAAGTTATGTCACTTTCAGAATATGCATATATGAGTGTAAAGACAAATACATTCATCTATACTTAAAGTTGAACCTAAAACCATAAACTTATACTAATCTATTTCACCAACCTCAACTCACGTTCTCTCTCCTTTGTTCACTGAGCTCTGGTCAGTCACATTTTGTGGACTGCTTTTTCTAACTAAAGGTCCTTCACTCAAAGTTCCCTCTACTTGCAAGTCTCTTCCACAGACACTTTGCTCGGTGCACTACTTCTCCCCCTTCGGTACTGTGCTATAATTTCAACTCCTCGGAGAGGCTTTGCTTGATGGAAAACTCAAACACTTTTCCAGTATTTGATTCTAGAGCAGCACTCTGTCTACATTAATCATAGTACCAACGTTTGTAACATTTAGTTTATTTTCATAAAATGGTATTTATTGTATTTTATTATTATTTAGTTTATGGTTTTAGGTTCAACTTTTAGGTCAATTCTTTGTTTTTTAGAGAATTAAATGACAGTGTTTTCTTAAAATGACTTCCCCAGTTATGAGTTAATACATTTTTACTTTGGCAAAATGTTCTTTTCAAATAAAATCTTCAATAAGTTATGGCAAGTATATTTTTGAGTCCTTAAATAGCTAAAAAAAATTTCTATTTCCTTTGAACATAAAAGTAAGCTTAATTGGGTAAAAAGTCATCAACATGAGTCCTCTGAAGTTGATCTGTTATCCTCTGGCTTCTGATGTTGAGGACTTTTTGAAGACTATAAAGTAATTCCAGTTATTTGTTTCTTTTGTAGGTGACCTATTTTTCTGCCTAGACCTTTGTAGGTCCCCCCCCCACCCCGCTTTTTTTCCTTGAAGTTTAGTAACTTTACAAGTATATATATTACTATGGTCTTATATGTGGATTTTTTTAGGACAATGAGCTATTTTCTCTGGTAGACTAAGAATAGCTTACTTTCCAAAAGTTTCTTTTATTTTGCCAGTTAAGTGTTTTGCTTCAGGTTTGACTGGGCTAAATAATGGCAGTTATTTAAACAAATTATGCCTGTGTTTTGTACACATCCAGGAATTTTTTACTAAATTTAAATTGAGAAACAAGTGTTAAAACTAAACATTTTACATGCTTTCAAAAAATATTCAAATTATTCTATGACTACATTATTTCGAACTGGTTTTAGGGTGATTTTATAGCTTGTATTTTCCTAATTTTTGTCAATAAATATACATTTTATTAATAATTAGAAAATATCAAACAGTGTCCAATAATTGTATTAGCCAGGATTCTTTAGGAAAACAGAATAGACAGAAGATATAAGTAAATATATGAGATTTTTGTAAAAATTGTCTCATACAACTGTGGATATGGGCAAGTCCAAATTTCCTAGGGCAAGCCACAAACTGGGAACTTCAATGAAGGTTTCTGATGAATTCCCCAGAAGTAGCTGGCTGACTGAAGTAGAAATGGAAATTCTGTCTTCTGACTGCTGAAATCATTATATTTCCTTTTAAAGCCTTCAACTGATTGGAAGAGACTTCTCTCAATATTGAAAGCAATCTCCTCAGATGATTGTAGATGTAATGGGCCACAGATGCAATCAAATTACTGATGCTTTAAATCCACAAGAGTAACAATCAAGCCAGGCTTGCTTGATCAAACAAGTGGACACCATAAGCTAGCCAAGTTGACACATGAACTTAACCATGACAATAATAATATTGCAAGATTATCTTTGAATAAATCTGAGTATTTGTAATTTTTGGAAATACTTTGCCTGTTTTTTTTTAAAACATAAGTTTTGTCACAGCCATAGAATTAAACACTGGCCAATTAAACTCTATGTCTAAACAAATCATAAGAATTAAGCAATTGGTCAAAATTAAATGAAATGACCTAGTGTTTTCTGAATCCTTTTTTGTTATGTTTCCATGGAAATCCATGGTTCACTCTATGTAACAGGAAAAAATTTTTGAATGTTTTATAATAAATAGTAGAAAAATAAAAACAAGTTGGAATCCATGATCTGATGCTTAAAACATTTACTCAATATCAAATATATACTAATTACACCAAAAAAAAAAAAAAAAAAAAAAAAGTACATTCCCATCTGTTCCAGTTTCCTGAGAAGAAAACCTGGTAGCTAGTGGTGAGAATTGATTGGTAAGGAGAGATAATAAATCCTCTTGTGAAGTCCTAATTGGAACCCTGGTAATCAAGTTCCTTGCTCAAAGATTATTAATGAATAGAAATTCATTTGTCCATTTGTAGCTATAAATACACTGCTGTTATAATTTTTCATGAAAAATTTGATCAAAATATTTGTAACAGTAGCACAACATAGTTATGTGTGTAAGGAGACATTATCATAGTTATGTGTGTAAGGAGACATTATCATAGTTATGTGTGTAAGGAGACATTATCTCTGGCTAAGGCTCACGCAGATGCTTTAATTCAGGGATTCTTAACAAGGGGTCCATGAGCTTGAGTTGAAATTCAAAAAAACATTATTCTTGTGGAGATGTGTTGGTGCAGGTGTGATATATTTACTAAAAAGATACACAGTATGGTGTGAATTTAGTAAAGGGTCCATAGTTTTCACCTGACTGGAAAAGGGGTCAATGGAACAAAAAAGGTTAAGAACCTCTGTTTAATTTGTTTGCTATATTATATCATTTGGTATTATAATGAGCTGTGTGTGAGAGAAACCCCAAAATAAATGTGACTAAAGTGAGATAGATGTTTCTTACTTAATCAAATAAAGGTCCAGAAGTGGTAGTCCAAGGCTGGTGTAGTATTCTATGGTTCTAGGGACTATACTCAAACTTCTCTCTGTGTACTGCTGGGCAGGTACTTAATTCGCAGTTCACCTCATGGTCCAAGGTGGTAATTCCATTTGTTTACCTCCCACTGGTCAGAATGTAGTCACATATCCACTCTATATGCAAAATACAGGGGAAAATTTAATCCTCAGACTAGACACCATATGTCCTACCAAAAATGAAGGGGTTTATTTCTAAAGGATTTGAGTGATTAATATCAAGGAGCAAATAATCTCTAGCAAAAACCATCCATTTGGCATCCACTTAATTTGGCACCACCTTATTCCTATACAAAGGACACTTCCAAGTAAAAAGTCTATATGGAAGTGCGTAATGTATCTGCCCTTATGCCATCACATTTAATTTTCAATACAGGTAAGTGATCATCTTAAAACATAGCAAATCATAATATTTCTCTGCCCATAAACTTTCATTTCTGCCATCTTACTCACAATAAAATCCAGTGTTTTCATGGCCACTCAGGTCCAGCATGGTACTACCCTTCGCTGTTTCTCTGACTTTCCAGCTTTGATTACACTGCTTATCTGTCTATGACTTCTTGCTATTTCCTAAACAAGCCAAACAGGCTTCCAAAACAGAGCATTTCCATGCCCTGAGAGACCCCAGTCATTCTCAACTTCTTGCATTGCTTCACTTTTCTTCATAGAAAATGTTGCCTCCTGATATAGAGGTATGAATTTATTTCTATCCCCTCCCACTAGAATATAAACTCTATGAGAGCATGGTCTTTATGTGTGTGCATATATGTATGTATACATTTATCTATTTATTTTACTCGGGGTCTAGTATTGGGTCTGGCACATATTACTCAACAAATACTACAGGAAATATTCAAATAATGTGTGTAATACTTTCCCACATCTCATTGTTTCATTTTCATAGATTGGTTTGGCCCAGAAAATATCTATTCCTGCTAGCTTTTTAAATGTACATCAATAGGCTTGAACAGAATGGTTGTTTAAAAGTATTTTATTCTTTGTCTTATTTGTCCTTATTCCAACAGCCTCATTCTTATTCTTTTATTCTTTTCTGTTTTGCCTATTTTTTTTAAGTTGATTGGATTAACAAAATATCTATTTAGTCTTTTTAATAATCACCTTTTCATTTTTTCTTTTTAAAATTTGAATATCTAAATTGTTTATTTCAGCTTTTATTATGATTTCTTTCTCTGATTTGTTCTGGTTTAATTAGTTATTATCATTTCTTACCATAAATGTTTAATTCCATTTTCCTTTGTCTTTGATTGAGAATTAGCACACATGCAGTAAAATTGCACAAGTCTGTAAGCTTTTCCCTGTGTGTGTGTGAGATGGAGAGGTTATATGTATATAGACATGTACAACCACCACCCAGCTCAAGATGGGAAACTTGTCAACATTCTTGATGCTCCCTTCATGTCCCATTCATAACCCCATCTCACAGAGATAAATACTATTCTGCTTCTTTAACATAGGTTAGTTTTTCCTGTTCTTAAACTTCATACGCATAGATTCATACCACATATATATTATCGGCTGCTTTTGTTCATTGTATATCTGTGAGGATCATTCAGATTGTCATCCAAGCCTGCTCTTCTAGTAATATGTGTTATTATATTCTATGGATAGGCCACAATTTATTTACCCATTCTTCCCTTGATGGATATTTGTGCTGTTTGCAACTATGAGCTATTATTAATAAAGCTTACTTAAATATTCTTGTACATGTCTTTTGATGGACATTTTCACTCTACTTCTTTTATGCATATATATAGGAAAGGAATTGCAGGGTCATATAAGAGGCATATGTTTAGCTTTAGTAGATAATGCCAAATAATTTTCCAAAGTGATTGTCCCAATTTATACTCTCACAAGTAATGACTTTTGAGTTGTCCCACATTCCTGCCAACACTTACTACTGTAAGCCTTTTTGAATTTAGCAACTCTGTTCAGTGTATTTCACTGTGCTTTTATTATACATTTTTCTAATGGCTAGTGATGTTGTCAACCTTTTCAAATGTTCCTTTGCAAAGAAAGGTCTTAATGCTATGGATTATGTCATAATTACTTTTGCTGTTTCAGATTTTTATATTGAAGTGTTTTGTTTTCATTAATTTATAAAGAGTTGGTAATCTTTCTTTTAATTTACTATTTGATCCAAGAGTTAAATAGACATGTCTCACATAAATATTTGAGTATAGGTATTTAAGCTTTTGTGTCAACTTCTCATTACTGCTTTCTAATTGGATTTTGGTAAGGTAGCCTTAAAGTGTCTAAACATTTTAGTACATTAAAGTTTTGATATGGCCAAGCACATGATCATTTTTTTGTATGTGTTTCATGGATATATCATAAAGGGTCTTTATTTGAGGCTTTCTAAATGTCAATTATATAATACTTTTTGATTGTAATATTTTTTTTGTCTTAGTAAATTTTATCTATTAGACCAATTCTGAGAAATGTAAATTATACTATTTCAGTATAATTTTGTTTGCATTGTTTACTCATGTTTATAATATTTTCCTTGTACATTTAGATTCTATATTGTTGGATGCAAAAAGATTTATGATTATTATTAATTTTTCATCATTTGTGCCTTTATTATTACATAATTTCCTGAGCTTATCCTGTTTCACTCTTTTTATCTTAATCCCATTTTATTTAATAATATTATTAAACTTTTATTTCTTTTGACTTACTCCTTGGTACTCCTTGTACATTTCATTATGTTCCACTTTCTTTGTTACTTTATATTACTTATAATCAACATATTTCCTTTTAACAACCTTGTAATATTTAATTGCATTTGTTTTATTTTATTTGTTTCATCTTACTCTCTATATATTTACAATAACTTGTTTTCCCTGTTTTTCTTTACTCCTAATTTTGACAGTTTGATGGAGCTGATTTTTTTTTTAGCTTTTCCACATTTTTGCTCTTATTCCAATCTTCCGTTCCTTAATAATTTCTATCCTTTTAGCTATTCTCCTAATCAGATATGAATGATGAATATCATTTTTTTTTTTAAAGATACCAACTATTTTCCTCACTGAGATGTAGTTTTCTCTAACCAAGGCACTTTAATTCACTTCTACCCTCAAGAGAAGAACATGAGCTTTAAAATAATTTTACCTCCTCTCATCTACTACTTTTCCTCCTCCTATATCATGATTCATTTAGAATGCATTTACTCAACTTCCTTGTTAACCTTCATTTTCTAGCATTTATTTTTTTCCTGAGCATTAATATCTAACTAACATCTAATTTCTAAAGGAAATTCCTTTAATCTAGAACCCTTCTGATTTAGAAGCAATTATTTAATATTGGTGTTATATATTCCTAAGTCATCATTCTTTATCCTTTAAATACCTGTGTATCTAGGTTCACTTACTACCATTTCTCTGCTATATATCTTTCCCCATATTGAGGTCCCTGTGCCAGTTCAGTCTGTATTTTGGGTGAAGTCTTTCCTCACGTACATGAGTGATAACATTTCACAGTTCTTAAATATTCTTATACATCATTTTACCCTACAGTTATGATATTGCTGATTTGAAGTCGTTTTCTCTCATTTTTCTAGAGATGTTATTTCACTATGTTTTACCTTCTAATTTTGCAAATGAGAAATCCAGTGCTAGCTTTTTAGTTCTTTTGTGACTCCTTGAATTTCAGACCTGTGTCTGAAATATCAGCAATGATGTACTCTCTCATTTGGTGAAAGGCAAAAATACTAAAAAATCTCTTGTTCTGTGTTCTTTCAGGTTAAGGGCAGGGTGTTCAGATACATCATGTGATACCCGGAAAAATTCTCTCTTATCTTCAACCATAAAGTATTATGACAGTCTAGTAGTTAACAAAGTCTATTCATTCAGTCTTCTCCTAATCTTAATTAAGGCAAGGACTCCAGCATACTCACTCATTTTGAAAGTTGAATATGGATCCAGATATTCAGACCTTTGACTACTAAGTTCATCCTGTGACCAGCAGTCTCCTGGTTCTACCCATGCACTGCACTTATTTTTTCCTTTGAAGACCACTGAGGAGGGAGCCCTCTAAAATCTAACTTAGGCATTGCCACTCCAAGTTGTTTTCCAGTCTTAACAGAATCCTGACTGGGCAGAGACATGTAGTTTGTATTTAGGATTGGAGGATAAGAAGTTATGCACAGGTTGCCATATTCCCAGAATCTCCCAGCAAAAATGGATCTCTCATTAATAGCAGGATGCTGGGGCTCAACAAGCTATGGCTTTTCTCTCCCCCTACAGTTTTGTAAACAAAACAATAAATTATCAAAGTGTTTATATTGGGAAAGTTTACTTTGAATTGATTGAAATGTTATGATGAAAATAATTTACTCCATACAATAAACCTTCTGTTTGAGTAATGAATATGATTAAATTTTAGTTCCAAGTGAAGCTAAAAAGAACAAAAATAGATTTAATTGTTAAACATTGAGAGAATACATTGATATTGCTATAAATCACAATGACTTTTATAAGTGAACTTTTGAACAAAGAAAGGTTAACCTAATTATTCTGGTGTGGGTAAGGTTTTTTTTGTTTTTTGTTTTTGTTTTTTTTTTTTTTGGTCTGAAAGAAATACAGGAGTTTGCTAGGAAAACTAATTAAGAAAAATTCATAGATATCGGGAAATGTTTGGTGGCATAAGAATAGACTTGCAATGATGTGTTAAAAATCTGACCTAAATTATCAGAAGAAAGAAAAGATGCCTAAAATTATTTCTACATCATTGAAACAAAAAATCCTTTGTAGGCATAAGATTGAATGGCCTGAAACTGCATATTTTTGAGGCAGGTTAGTTTAGGAAAAGGGAAGATGAGTCTAAGACCTGGCAGAAAAGCATGGCCACAAAACATGTGGCCATGGAATCCTGCCTGGAAATCCCCGAGGGAAAGACCATCACTAAGAATAAAGCTGGAAAGACCCCATGAGACCCCTCCATGAGATCCCAACTGGAACAAGATTGGAACAAATCACGTCCAGGGTCAGGGGAAAGCCCCTGATACCCTTAAGGGGCCTCACCATTGGCGCCCTGGGAACTAACAGGTGGGGTAATCAATCAGAACAGCAAACACCTGGGGCCTTTCCTCCAACATTAGGAAAGGGAGAAGTATATAATAACTTAATAAATTTAGCCCAACAAGCCCAAAAAAACTCTCTCTGCCTAGAGGAGCCCACATGTACAGGTTTGGGTGTTTAACCATGTTCTCTTCTCCCATTTCTCAATTATCTACAGTCATTTCTTGGCTAGGTTCTAGCCAAGAACCTAGAAGAATCCATCATCTCCCAATTTCACTTTCAACCATTTTTTTTTTACCTATAAGTTACATTTCATGTGATCAACTTAATATAAAACACATCCTCAGAGAAAATACTATCAGACAGAATACAGCTTAATCATATATGATGGAAGAATCAGACAAATCTTATGGGGAGAACTGTACATTGTTGTGGGAAGTTGACAAAATTTTATATATATTATTAGATATTTCATAACATAGCTACCATATTGTAATTTCTGAATTTTAATTCCTTAAACAGTTGGCTGGATGACTTGTTCAAGACAAGTTTTTCAGAAGGGTTATATGGATGTTATCTTTTCAAAATTCTTGAATTTTTTTAAGAATTTATGTTTTAAACATACATGATAATTTGAGGAGTATAATTTCCATAAAATATATGAAGATATCTTTTTTCCTTCTTTGAAGACTAATTCCATGGACAAGATGAGTCCCTGTAAGAGACTTTTTTAAATCCATGAAGGTCTGTATATTCATTAGGATATGTCTTAATGATTATGTTCTGTCATTTTTTTCTATATATTGAATCTTTTTATATAAAGTGTCAGAAATTCTATTTTTTCAGGAAAGTGTTATTAAATTGTTGTGTTTTTTTTCCTTTTCCACTATTTTCTTCCTTCTTTCAGAAACACTGGTTATCTTTACAATGACTCTTTGTTATTTCTCCTCTACAATCACCATTTTCTCATAAATCCCTTTCTTCCTTATGGGAATTTACTTTGCATTTTCTAAAATTTCTCAAGACTTTTCAATCAGTTTTTTAAAGAATTTTTACTGCATAATATATGCTTTAGAGTAGCTTATACTATAATTGGGTGAACTGATAGCATTTAAATAATAATGCAAGCAAGTATGTAATTACAAACTCTGAAGGAAAAATACATGGACTTTTAAAATGCACATGAGGAGAACCCAATATTTTTCAGCTGAAATATGAAGAAAATGAATAGAAATTTACTAGGCAGAGGTAGAAAGAAGGACAAAGAGTTCTAAGCAATGAGAGAATTGAGCCAAAGATGGGAAGGATCATTGCACATTAGAAAATTCTGTTATGAGGCTAATGTAGCTGGGCTACAGACATTGAATGGCAAATGAGATGCCTCATTTAGTTTTACCATTTGCTTGTTCTTGACATGGCTTACTCTACAACTTCCTCTGTTTTCAGGTTTTGCTAAGTTCTTCTTTCTCATCTAGCCCCAGTTCCAGCTTTCTTGCTTTTGGTTCCCCTATGTTCCTTCCTTTTATATTGGCATTCCTCAAATTATTCTTCACTGAGTTTACCATCTGCTTCCTGTTGAGACTCTAAAAGAGAATACAGAAATTCTGAGAGTCGGTTCATGCTTTGCTTGTGTTCTCTTTTCTCTGTCTCTGTGACCATGAAGACATTGTCAAATGGATTCTCTACCAGTCTGGATCCCTGATTGACTACATTGGGGGAGCTCCCTCTCTTACCTGTATGTAGCATGAAAAACAAACAAACAAACAAAAACCTTTCATAACCTACTGATATTATATGAGTTTCTTATTACCGCAAAATAACTGAATCTATCCTAATTCACACATCAACTTCCAAAAAGTTCTATTTGAATAAAAGAGTCCCTGCCCACAAGTTTACATTTCACAGAGAAATATAATTAATAAAGAATATAATATCAGTTTTTGAGTAATAAGTGTTATGATGAAAAATAATTTAGAGTAAATGTAATTTTCATGCATTACTATTTCAGGTGAAGTGTTAGGGTAGGCCTCTGTAAATGCATTAATGGAACAATAATCATTTCAAATAAAGCATATCCTAAACCTGAAATATAATGTTACATAATTTGATAATTTCTAAAGACCTCATTGTCACCCATACAATCAATAGTTACAACCGATTAATTTACATTGGTACTCGTCCTAACTAGAAATTAGTTTTTTAAATTACAAACATGAGATGACTGCCAAAATTTTATGAATGGGAAAGTGTTACTACAACTATTACCAGCATCTAACCTTTTGCACAAATCAAAACCATAGTAAATGTTGGAGAAAAGTGGTGCTCACTGGGATGCAGAGACTGATGATTACAGGCAGGAAGTTTATTGGGAAGCTCTCCCAATGGAGGGGGTCTGAAAAACAGACTTCAGCCTACCCCTGGCAGAGACAGTCATGAATTTATACAGTACATCTATAGGCAGGAAAATGCTTAGTCAGTGGGAGGGGGTTGGGGCTTGGGTAAGACCCCAGAGCCAATAGGCAACTGTAGAGGCACATTTTTTCTCTTGGATGGCTAAGGGGATGGTGGGCTAAGGGTAGTGAATTCTAGGGATGCAGGAGGGGTTGGTGGTGCCATGAGGCTCCTTTGTCTATTCTTTTGAGGAAATGAACTGTATCTGAGCACATAGGCTATGGTTTGTTCAGTCATTCACAAAGGCTCTGGATGGAGGTGCTGCTCTATGTTAAGGGAATGCAAGTCACTGTTTGTTAACCATTGTAAATCTTGTGATCAGTTAGTCATTATAAACCTTGTGAGGGAAACCTCTAACAGTAAATAATTCAGCTTTTCCTGAGAATGTCTTGTGTTGATTTCTTTGAGATAAATATCTCTGTGATTGACAGAATTTAACAAAACAGATGCTTACCATTCATGTTGATGTTAACAATTGGGTTTATAATGTGGGTTCTCTCTCTGACTCCTTGTGCCCAGAGCCACTTAGCGTCAAGAGATGGCCATGGTACCTGGAGAAAGTGCCTCGTGTCTGTGTTCCAAAGGGCAGAGACCACACAGGCTGGAAGACCCTCTGGGCTGACAATGAATCAAGCCTCAGTTTCCTGGGTTCCCCAGAGACGCCTCCAAGCCCACTTGGAGTGAAGTGGCTCTAACTTGCCTAAAGATTAAGCATATTCACCTAGGAAGGGATTTAAAATCCTCCACTTCTTGGTTTCATCCTGCCTTTACTCCTTTTATACTACCCTCCTTTTCATACTCCAGTCAAAACAGAATACTTAGTTGTTGATTTTTCCCTCTAGATTCATACAAATCCCTCAACAAATGCTTACCAAATGAGTGAATGAATATTCCTTGAAGGCGTTATTCATTTTTCCCCTTTTTACATCAGATTATTTTATATCTTTCATGCATTCTAAATCCAAATTAAATGCAATTCCAGCTTTAAAACTTTATCATTTCCCCATTAAAATGTTTTTTTAAATTTTTTCCATGTCCACAAACGTGTGTGTGTATGTAAGCTTTATTTGATTCTACCTTGATTATTCTTGCTTTGTTTTTTCATCACAATTCTTCAGAGTAAAATAAACATTTGTTTCATTTCTTTTCTCCTACAGGACCTAACACATTTGTTGTACAATGTTATTTAAGGAATAAAATAGTTGTGATTTAAGATTATTAAAATTGTTTTTCCTACATATGCATGTGTGTCTGTTTTGTTCCTTAACTACTCTCAATAGGAAGCCATTTGAAGGCACAGAATTGCATTTATTGTATAGATGCAAACAATAACTAGTAGAATGCTATGCATGCATGGATACATAATAAGTAATTTTTTATTTACTGCTTATTAGTATCCTGACCTACCAATTATCCAGTTTTATACTGGTCTTAATGTCATTGGAAAACATTCCTTCCCTATAACTCAGAATAATGAGATTATATATCTGAAATATTTTAAGCCCCACTGAACAAAGACATTATATATATTCAAGTATTATTTTTTTCCAGATAACATTAAAAATCAGTGTTTGTATTTTTGGATAAAATTAACCAATTCCTACTTATAATGAAGGACAGAATAGAAATTCTGAAAGAAGGAAAATTAAAGTTATACCTTCAAAGCATTCTTTCCCACAAATCCAATTCATCCTTTCCACAGGAGGAATAATGAGATAAAGATATATTTTAACTCAGGTTGTTAATGTTTTGGCAGCATGGCTACATTTGAAGAACTGTAGCTTAGAATCCTTTGTTCATTTTTATTTTTAAACCATAATGCCCATTGAACTTCCTATTCTAAACCTTGTCACAGCAAGCTAGAAACTCACAGGGGATAAAATGGGCACAGACAGGAACCTAATCTGGACTCATGCTAATTTACACCAGATATCAGGTGTAAAGCTTCTGCTTTATTACAGGCCATGGTTCTTCCAAACAAGAATGCAGGGAAGACAAACATAAAATAATTCATATAATAAGCTTTATTATATACCTTTACTCAGTCAGGGTCCATCCAAGATAGCAATGGACCATAAGAGCTGAGGACATTTCTAGATCAGGTAGTCACAAAAAGTTCTTTCTATAAATAACTCATATTCTTCCACTTCATGATTAGTACTTCCTAAACTGTACCACAGCCTTCTCCCAAAGTGGGGCTTTATGCACCACTGATAAGTGGGCTACAAATCACTGCTTATTTCATTTGCATGCTTTCTCAGTGCAATGCCATTACAATTATATGGAGTGTCCAATATGAGGAAACTAAAAAATAAAATTTATATTTTAGCTTCAATAGGAGACTTTGCTTCCTTTCATCAAACTGTAATTGCATTCATGGCTTAGCACATATTTGAGATTAAATAAAAATAAAATTTTCTGTAATGTCTGCCTCTTTTCTTTCCTTATTAATTATATGCATGTATTTCTTCACAATATCTGACTGATATGTACCACTTTGTTCTGATTGAATTTGATTTCACTATCTTTATTTCTATCACCTACATTTGATTCCTTTCTCAGCAGTTATATATTAGATTCTCTACTCTCTGTAAACTTTCTGATTAACTACCTCTACATTGCTTCCCAGTTTCTTTGCATAAATGCTTATAACTTATCTTCATATACAAAGATGTTTGTGTGTGATTTTTCCCATTTCTCCTTGTTTTATTTTATCTCCTTATCTTAGTTTTCTACTATTAAATACTGATTAGCTTTCTAAGCTGCTCCAGCAAATACCATGAAATGGGATGGCTTAAACAATGGGGATTTATTAACTTAAAATTTTGAGGCCATGAAAATGTCCAAATGAAGGCATCATCAAAGCAATGTTTTCTTCCCAAAGACTGCCTGCTGGCAATCTTTGGCTCTTCTGCCGCATGGCAAGGCACATGGAGGTATATCCTGATCTCTCCCTTCTCTTCTGCTTTTCATTAATTTCACCTTCATGCTTCAGTGGCTTTTTCTTCTTCCTCTCTGTTCTTTACATCTATAACAGACAACAGTAATAAGATTAAAACCCATCCTCAATGAGGTGGGTCAGACCCTAACTGAAGTAGCTTCATCAAGAGGACCTACATACAATGGGTTTACACCACAGTAATGGATTTGATTTAAGAACATGTTTTTTCTGGGTTACCTACAGCTTCACACCACCCCCACACACACACAGGACCCCAAAAAACATATTCTTTCTATATGTAAAATACATTCTTTCCATCACACTATCCCAAAAGCTTTAAATCATTTCATTAACAATACTAAGTATGAAATCTCATCAAAATCAGTTACAGGTGTAGTCTGTCCTGGGGCAAAATTCCTCTCCATCTGTGGACCTATGAAATCTGGAAAATAAATTACCTGCTTCCAAAATACAAAGGAGGGACAAACATAGGATATATAATCCCATTCCCATAGAAAGACATTGGAGGGAAAACAGGAGTAATGGGTCCCAAATAATTCCAAAACTCTGCAGGGTATACTCCATTAGCTTTTCAGCTTCTTTGTCTCTCTGTCCCTCACCCTTCAGGGAGTTGTATAGCACTGTCCTGGTCTGCTGACCCCCAAAGTAGGTCTCTTGGACAGCTTTTGGCTCTTTCTCCATTGTTTTTGTGAGAGCATTCAGCTCAGCCTGTTAGTCTATCGCCATCTTCCCACAATCCTCCCCAAGTTCTGAGTTTTAAATATTATTTTCCCTCTCTCCATTTTGTGGGACTCTATCAATTTTATTATATTTAAAAAAGAACAACTTTTGTTTTTGCTGATCTTCTTTATTTTGTGCTTTTTAAAATGTATCCATTTCAGTTAATCTTTATTTTTTACATGGTTTCTATTTTCATTAGATTTAAATTACTGTTTTGTGTCTTCTTCTATTTTCAACTGTTATTTTGGGTTTTTAGATTTTTGAAAGTTAGCATTATTTTCTTTTAAAATATATTCCATTAAGATTATTAATTTATTTGAGTTTTATTTGTCATATTTTCATTCTTATTTATTTTTAAATATTTTTAAATTTCCATTGAGAATTATTTTGTGATTCACCATTTACTCAGAAGTATATTGTGTGATTTTAAACCATTTTATGTTTTTCAAATTATCTTTTTATAATCAATTCCTTGCTTAAATAAACTGAGGTCAGAAAATGTATTTCAATCCTTTAAAATTTGGTATGTCTTATTTTGGCAGAAAGTATATGGACATTTGAATAAATATTAGATGTGCATATGAAAATAATGCATTTTATTGTTGTTGCAGATAAGATTGGTTGGTTTTTATCTATACATGCCAATAAGATCAAGTTATTATTAGAGTTGTTTATCTTATAAATCTTTACTTATAGTTTTATCTATTTGTTCCAATAGTTAATAAAAGAACTATGTGAAAATTTACAACTGTGATTATGGATACATATATTTCTATTACTTGATACAAATGCTTAAAATATCCTCCTGGAATTCTGTTCCTTTTACCATTATGAAAAATATGTCTTTATCCCTAGAACTTCTTGCCATAAAGTTTATTTTATTTGCTATTGGTATAGTTATACCAACGTTCTTTGGTTGTGATAGCAATGGTAGAGCATTTTCATTCCCTATTTCCCCAAACATTTTATATCCTTAATTTTTGTTGTAAGAAGAATGTGTTATTTTTTAAATCATTTTTGAAATCTTTAATTGGAGTATTTAAATAATTTCTATTTAGTTTGTGAAATTTACATTTTAATCTACCACCTTGCTACTTGTTTTTTATTTGCTCCACCAGCTCTTTGTTCCTTTGGCTCTCCTTTTTTGTCTTTCTAATGTATTTTTATCTTCCATTTTCCCTTTTCTTATCCTGTTAATCTTAGTGTCTTTTGATTCTACATTATATATTATTACATATATATACTTGACTTTTGGTATCTAATATAAATTATAACTATGACTTTTCATATACTATAATGGTCTTAGAAACACTTTTACCTACCTTTGGTATATTGTGTTATATAACTTTTGTTGATACTTATTTTAAATATTACATTGCAGTATATTTTCATTTTTATTGTCAATATTCATTTAGATTTAGCCACATATTTATTCCCTTCCTTATTCTATATTAATTTCTAAATGTCTATGTTTGTATATGGGATAATGGATAATTTTTCTTTTGCCTGAAGAATTCTCTTCATTATTTCTTTTCCCCCTTTTTTTTTTTTTTTTTTTTTTTTAGGGACCAGGGATTGAAGCTAGGACCTTAGGACCTCATATATGAGAGCCCAGCACTCAACCACTGAGCCATATTGACTTCGCTGAGTTGGTTTTTTCATTTGCTTTGCTTGTTTTTTTTTTTTCCAGGAGGCACCAGGGACCAAACCAGGGACCTTCCATGTGGGAGGCAGTTATGCAATTGCTTAAGCCATATCTGCTCCCCCTATTATATCTTTGAGTGTAGTATATATCTGATATAGACAAATTCCTTATTTTTTTCATGAAAATATCTTTATTTTCTTTATATTGAAGGCTATTTTCATTCTGTAGAGAATTCTACCTGGCAGTGGTTTCCATTTGAGATGTCATCTCTAAGTCACATTGTCAGTCCTTTGAAAGTAATGTCTTTCTAGAACTCCTTTTGAGCTATCTCTTTGTGAATAATTTCCCCTATTTTTAAAATAGGAGCTGTGTGACTGTGCTTTATTTATCCTTCTTCTTTGTATCACTTTAATCTGTGGCTTAAAGGTTTCATCACATTTTTGAAAATTTTAAGTCCTTACCAAGTTAAATTTGGCTTGTATTCATCTCTTTCTCTTCTTCTGGAATTTAGTTACTAAGTTATTTTATTGTTAACTTTTTACATATGTTACTGGGTCTAATATGCTATTTGGCCTCCAATTTGATGTCTTCATTTCAGTTATTACTTTTTGTTTAAAAATTCCATATTTTTCTTTATTGAATCAAAATTATTTAAAGTCAGTAGCTAACAATTATAGCATTTGTATCTGGTGTTGGCTTGTTTTTCCTCTTAGTTTTCTGTCTAATGTTATCCTTCATTATCTCTTGTTTATAATTAAATGATACCTATTGTTCATGAAAAATTGCAGATAAAGTCCAAAAACTTGTTTTACATTAACTTCTTCCATAGCACACAATTATTTTTTTTAGGGTGGTGATGTAAGGGTTAATGCAGATCAATGACAAGCAATCAGGAATTAAGCTGGCTTGAGGCTGAACTGCAACTCTTGTAAGGCTAATCTATTTCATGTTCATCCTTACCTCTAGGCCTTTGGAGTGTCAAATGACAATCTGGGGTATTTATTAGGGGTCTTCCTGAACCATAATTTTTATCCCTTCATCATTAAAATACTGTTTACCTTTTTCTGCTTAGTTTCTCAGCCTATTAATAGTCACTTACAAAAGGGAAAGTCCATGAAAGGGGAAAAGATAGGAAATATTGCTTTCACCATTCTCAAGTGCCCTTTTCCTCAGTATTTAACCCTGCAATCTTACTTCCTGGATATCTTTTTGACATCTCCATATGAAATTTTTTTTTTTTTTACTGGGAGGTCCCGGGGATTGAGCCCGGGTCCCTCCATATGGCAGATGGACGCCCAACCATTTGAGCCACATCCATCCTCCTCCATATGTATTTTTAAATATAGCTTTCCCAAGGAGTGGGTTAAGTCCAGAGTCAGTTTATGATTGTTTAAAGAAAAGAGAATAACCAGAACAACAAAAATAAAGGGAACATAAATTTAAAAAATAATAGAATTGAAATTACAGACATTATCAATATGAGGAGACATGTGAGATGGGAGTCCAAGAAATATGTGATTGTGAAAAAACAAATATATTGTTATCTAGATATACATATCAAAAGTTTAAGATATCAATACTAATTTCATGGGTTTACATTTTAAAATTGGGGTAATTACCTTAGGAAAAATAAACAAAAAACCTGTTAAATAAGTAGAGAAACCTATTACATGCCCAAAAGACAGAAAATATGGAGGGAGGTAATAAAAAAATATCAGTAAATGCACAATGTTAAATAAAATGGCTGAACTAAGTCAAATATACCAATTGCAATAAATTAAGATGGCATCAATTCACCAATTAAAGGATTGTGACTCAGAACAAATTAAAAATATAAAAGCCACATATTGTATTGACATAAGACACAATTTTGAAGAAAAATATTAATACAGATTGTTAAAATTATTGAAGAATATAACAGCAAACATAAAGGGAAACCAGGGTAGTAATATTTATATAAAACATAATATCTTTAAAGGTAAAAACACATTCATTAAATATAATTACTATTAAAAGTTAAAACTACATGAACTATATAATCAAATAAAACATTTGGAAAAACAGAAAGAATAAAACCAATTTAAAAGGTAAAGGTAGAAGTTAATGAAATACAGAGACAAAAAATTGAAAAGTGACAATAGAGAATATTAATCTATCTAACCAAAAGCTAGTTATTTGAGAAAATGTAATAGACAAACTTCTGGTAAGGTCAGTCAAGTAAAAAAGAGAGAATACATACAATAACCAATAAAATTAAAAATCAAAAAGGTTTATAGACAGCTAAGTTATAATAAATATAAAACTTAGATGATATGGATAAGATAGAAGGACTCTAAGAAGAAAATAAAAATTTAGGAAGTAAAGAAGAAAGGATGATAAGGAAAGTGTTTGACAAATATTTCAATTTTCAAATAATTTTTGGTCTATTAAAGACCACTCCTACAAATAATCCCAGCCTCACTCAGACAGATCCTGTGTGAATGAAGCCCATATTTTTATTCACTCTTAATTTATGTCATGTTGATTTTTAACTACTGTCATTGGATACAGCTGAAACCTTTTCCTCAGAGACCTCACAAATGGGCCTTTCTTAATATTTTCCCTCCTACACCATTACCTCATGTCTGTAAAACTCATCCCCAGATCTGTGGCTGATGCTGGGTAGGAATTTCTTCCTCTCCTCGGTGGCTCTAGGCCTCCTTGTAGCGTCCTAGATCACAATGGTTTTCTGCCGTCTCCCAGAGATAGAGGATTTTTTCTTCTGCCTTTCCCCAAGCCTCAGTGAGGACAGGTGTGCTGCCTCCTCTGCAGTGGCTTTAGGGTTTTGATTCTGAGAAGAGAATGTTCTGGGGAAGTTAGCAAGATTGATCAGCAGCCATTGTTCACCATCTGCATGCTTTTACCATCCACGGGTGTTTTCTCATCTCCTGCCCTGTCCCCAATCTTTCCCTTGAGCATACAAATGTCTATGGAAAGAATTTGAGGGTGAGTTCAAGCACTCCTTGTGTCTGGGGTCTATTCCAAACTGACATGTTTGCCCACACCAGGCCTTTAACAATTTATTCAAATTTGAGCTTAATTCTTCTTACCTCTTCATCCTGTGATCCTGTGTCCTGTCTCCCTTTAGAGGGCTTGCCTGTCTTTGAGACTCAGGTTCCTGGTTGTCTTGCAACCTAATTTCTCTGATTGGCTGAGGACAAATTATAATTTCCTAGGTCTTCTGGATTTTTCTCATTGTTAGGTTGGGAGCATGATTCTTTGTAGCTATCTACATCCTAAGCAGAAGCAGAAAACCACACTGAGATCTAGAGTTTACCTTTGCCAGCTGTAATTTTGATCTTAGAACTGACAAATATTACTCTGATTGAAGTTTAACTGAAAAATCTTTAAAAATTTTTAAATTTCTTGAGAGAAGCCTAACTTCACCCAATGTGGATTATAGCAGTCTAACTTCCACTTGCAAGAACAAATCTTTACAAGTAAAGATTCAATATTGACAAACAAACAAAAACACTAAGTCAATTATAAGCACATCCAACATGATATGCATGTGGCCTCTTCAAATATCACCCCATAGTTTAATGATTTCTTCAAATTAAACAAAAATACTTTAATACTAATCTGTCTTTAACAAATAAAATTTAATTTCAACTTGTTTATATTTCAAATATTTTGTCATATGAATGCAGTAATGATAAGGAACATGCTACTATTATTTTTAAAACGTATTTTGATAATTATCTTTCAATATAATTAGTTTCTTTTGTAAGACTATGTTTTACTTAATGCATTAAAAACCTTATTATGAGAAGGGGATTCTCAGCACAAGGTTTGACACAGCAGAGCAAGTCCCCGGGGCCACATAGTCCAGAGTAAATAAAACTCTCACCAATCTAAAGGAAAAAATCAAAATGGTGGGGGAAATTTAGGGATTGTCTGGTTAAGGAAAAATGGTAAATCCCATGTCCTGGGAATGAATAAAATTGTTGGACTGCAAGGAGAATAAATCGCAGTTTCAGAAGCAAAATTGCTCCAACTGCTGCTCTCCTAAAAGGGGTGGCAGACTAAATCCTTTACAAATTGATAGTGAAAGCAGAGCATCTTGGCCTCCTAAAACCAAATGATAAGAAATCTTTCATACAAGTGACAGCAAAAAGATCTGGTGTCAGCACATAAAGAATTATATGTATATGAATAGGAAACATAATGAACTTCGAAGGTGGTACTTAAGTGGATAAAACTAAAAGAGGATTTTAAACAAAACTGTAACAAATACTTTGCTTACTTTTCTTTATGTTTCATTAAAAATAAAGAAAATCTATTTATAATATTGAGTGTACTATACTTTCAAGTTTAAGAGGCTGGAGTTTCTTTTTCCTTTTAGAACTTAGGTGTTCAGGAAATACTGCTTAAGGGAATCATCAGAAGCTATATACTTTGAATCAGTTCTATATGGCTAGGTGATTGATTAAAAAAAAAAACACAACAAAAATAAAAAACTCACTATGTTTGACAATTTCCTGATTTTTTTTCTTAACTATTTTCTGAGATTACTAACTGTAACCATTATATATGCATATGTGATATCTTAGATTTTTCAAAAATAAAGAAGTCTCGCGGGAAAATACATGCAATAATTTGACTGTTACAACCTTTTTTTTCCCTCATGCTGCTGGGTACAGACTGTGCTATTTCACTTTTTATTAAAAAATTCAGTGAACAAAATAGATTTGATAGCTTAGCAATAGAAGAAAAAACTATATTTAAATGAGGACAGAAAACATTGGGTAGGAATTGCTATGATCATGCCACAACTGATGAGTCATATCTAATGACACAGTCTAGTGCTCATGAAGCAAATTTGAGGATGGGAGTGGGAGCAATGCAATCAGTAAGCCTGGAGAGATGGTGACGAAGGCAGAAGCACATCCACTTATGTGGTAGGGGGCTTATTTAGCAGAAAGCTTGTTCCTAATGGGGTATCAATGGAAAACAATTTGTTTAGTTTCTCAGTAAAGGTCTTTTGGGTGAAAAGATATTATTAAACAAATAAAATTGAGCCTAGTGAGGTGCTTGAAAATGTGCTGACCTGTGACACTCAAAGACGAATCAAATGGATAGCCAACAATCAGTTATGGAAATTTAAAACTCAGATATTACTTTATGTCCTCATATATATAATGAAGAGGTAACAGGAAAAAATTATAAGATTTTCATAAATATCAAATTCTACCTTTATCATACATTTTAAATGTGTCAACAATGACATTTTATTATTATTGTTCTTATTCCTTCTTTCTGAAGTTGATCTCCTATCCAGTCTAATTTCTCCCTGTTTCTCTCCTGGAAATTTACACAGGATCACTCCAAAAACATAAGCATTCCAATAATTTTGGCAGCCCTATCCTAAGAATCTCTCTGTGGGAACATATTATTTTTTTGATATCTTTATCTCTGGGCCAAGGAGGTTTACCCACTGTAGTTCAGGCAATGATAAATATGGAATGACTGAAATAAAGAAAATTTGAAAACAATTTAAAGATGAGAAGAAGCTTGGGATATTTATACATAGACACTCATGTTTATTTTTTATCTGTAAAGCAAAGATACTACTATTAGGTTATGGATTGTGTTAACTTACATTTCTTTTTAGAAGGCACCACTCCATCCCCCAAGATTCTGGAATAGCTAGGTCTGGGTACAAGGATGACCAAGGATATGCTCAAGGACTAAGGTTCTTGAAATTCTCCCACTCCAACATTCTTAGAGACTCACTTCGTTCTCATGGAGACAAAAATCACTCTTCTGTCCCTTGGAATTGCATATATAACCTAAACAATGATAAGACAGAGGGGCAAATGGTAAAGGATACTATATAATTTTTGCTCCCTTTTAAAAATTGTCCCAGAAGCAATACCTAGTACGATCTATTTATTTTTCATTTGTCAGACAGTATCAAGTTGCTTCTCTCAACTGCCTTTGAACCTGCGGATGTTTTTTCAACATGTTCACATCCCCACAAACATAGTCAGGCTTCTGATAATAGGCAGAAGTAGAGAATTTATTGTGGAGGCAACTGGTAGTGCCTGCCACAGTCATTAACACCCTCAATGAATTAACACCTCCATGAATTTCCTTGATGCACAGCAAAGGAAAAAGTTTTCTTCAATTACTCTGTCAGAAGACATCTGGCAATTTCTGGAGAAAATTCCAGTTCGTCACAAATGTGTGGGGAGTGTTACTGGTATCTGGTGGGTATAATGCACAGGACAGCCTGCAACACAAAGAATTATCTGGCCCAGAATGTCAATAGTGCTGGAACTGAGAAACCCTGGTCTAAACTGCATGGCATTGGAAGATTTCCAAAGGAAATGTAAACAGAAATATTAGTTCAAGGTGGGTAACAAAACTGTAGCTACCATAATCAACTACAGAACTTAATTGTCTTCAAATAGCTGAAAGTTTGTAAAAAATAAGACCAACTTCCTCAGTATTGTATCAGAAGACAAATCTAAACCAATGTTGAATTGTGTAATGATGAGTAAATTAAAATTATAGAATCACTTAAAAGTGATAATCATCCAACAGTAAAGCAGTAGACTCCATTCACATTGCTGAATGCATTCAGAAACTACTATTGTGTCCATTTATGAGGAATTCTTTGTTTTAGAAACACTTTGAAACATAGGAACATTTGAACCAAATCAACATTAAAGCTGACTCTATCTTTTTAAGCATCTTTCAGATGGAGAAAGACTATCAATGTGGGTCTATGAAGGATAGTATCTACATCCCAGGTAAGGAAAAAATATGAAGTAAGAGAAAGATGATTAAGGAGTAGAGAAACTGCCTTCTTCTGGGCTCTACTATGCATGCTGTTGGAAGGTAGAAGAGGAGTGGCTGTTCTTACTCCCCTCTGCAGTACTAGGTACTATCCCATCAATATGAAGCTAAATTAGGATTTTAGTTAACAATGAGAATTTTACATGGAACACAATGTGTAACTATGACCCAGTCAAAACCATTTTCTTGTCAGTGAATGGCTATGCTATCCTTGCCTCTTATAATTCAAGCCAAGCATGACAATACTGAACTTAGGCTGCAAATTTACAGGCTTTCATTGTTTTATGTCAGCAATAAGAGCAGAATTAAAAACTTAAGAGAAAACTATGAATATTTTTATTACTATTCTTTCACTGTTTCCTTTATAGTTATTCACTATTTTTCATTTACTTTTAGTAGTGTGGATGATTATAAGATTTATAATAAAATATTCTTAAGAATACGCATGAACAATTATATAATTATATATAGAAAATATAACTATTTTAGTTCAACATTAGTCTATTTAGCATTTGTGATCCACATGGGGAATTCATTTATAATAATAAAGACCTTTTTTGTACCAGAATGACTCAGCTTAATGAGAAATATGTAATTAACAAAATAATTGCATTTAAAAGTTATTATAATTGAACGCACTTAACAAAAACACTATTTCCCAAAGTAGAAAGTCATATCCACTGAATACATAAAACCATTGCTTTCATAATTTTTGCTTTTAACCAATAATCTTTTCATCAGAATTTTTTCTTTTATAAGCATGCCAGCTTTTCTTTGCCATTTTAATGCAAAAATTTAACTTTTGCACGAGAAAAGAAAAACAACTACCTATTTATTACTTGTTAAGTTTTAGAGGATTACCTTCTTTTAGATCCTTTTTATTTGTACTTTGAAAAACAAATAATGTGAATATTCTTGCTGTCCTGATTTTGTGATAATCAGGGTAGGCTAAACATTCACCATATTAGAAACCATGCATGTGTTCCCAGACCTAGTTGTTCTCCCTAGGTCTGGTTTTTAGAATGCTGGTGATAAACTAAGCCTGATTTATTATATGACCATGACTGTAACTCTAGGTAACTTTGGTCAACCTTAGAGATATAGCAGGGGGGCAGATATGGCTGAAATTGTTGGACATCTGTCTCCCACATGGAGGGACCTGGGTTTAATCTCTGGGACCTCCCAATAAAAAATGAAAAAAAGAGAAATGTGGAGGGCGCGTGTGCTGCCAGGCCCTGTGCGCAGGGGCGCTGCCAGGCCCCACAAGTGGGTGCACCATCAGACCTTGCTAGCCATGCAGCCAGATGATGACATAACAGGAGAGTGACACTAGCAAGGGCCAAGACGAGACGCACCAACAAACCAGGAACTAAGATGGCGCAGGTGGTAGGGCGCCTCTTTCCCACATTGGAGTTTCCAAGGATTGAATCCCAGTGAAGACAAGAGAAGGATGAGAAGAGAGGTCAGGAAATGAACACAGAGAGTTACCCAGTAAATGGACACAAAAAAAAGCAAAAATGGGAGGGGCGGGGGAAAAAATGGATAAAAGTAAATTAATTAACCTTAAAAAAAAGTATAGGGGAGTAAGATACAGCCTATAGTTAGTAGTAATACTTTGATGATGCTCTTTCATAATTTAACAAATGTTTCACAACAATGCAAAGTATTTGTGGTGGGGTGATGTGTGGGAGCCCTGTATGATGTAATGCATGTTTGTTTTGTAAGTTCACAATGTTTACTGAACACTTATTGTTTATGTAATGTTTATGTATGAATGATATACTTCAATAATTTTTTTAAAAAAGATAAAAAAAAGATTGAAGCTCAACTATGTGATTGTGCCAAATACCATTGATTGTACACTTTGGATGCCTTTATGCTTTATATATGTATGAATAAAATTTATTTGTTAAAAAAAAAAGAAAAACAAATATCTGTGCTCCTTAGTTCTATAGCTTTCTAAGACTTTTTTTTTTTTTTTTTTTACTTCGTATATCAACTATGATACTATACACATACTTACTGATTTTATGAGTAAAGAGTTTCCCATCAGGAAAATATGACATGAATACCCACTGTGTAGTCAATAGGTGGAGGCCATTATGTTCCCAGTAATAACAATTTGATCATTTGTTAGATTTTTGTTCACTCCATTGTTGAAAGAATCTCTGATGAAAATTATAAAATCAAAACTACAGAACCTTAATAACAGAGAAAGAAAAATGTTGGGAGGCAATCTTTTGCCATCAAAATATACAGAATGTCTTTTCAAAGTGAATATATAAAACATCTGGTTAACAAAAAGGGCAGAGAGTTCCCTTATAAGTGTAAAAAAGAGTGAGCAAAGTATTGGTTGTCAACTAGATGCCAAAATTTCAGCTTTCAAGTTAGATGATCAAATCAACATAAAGAAGCTTGTATCACAGGATTAAGCATACTATATATCAAAGAGAGGCCAGTCTTTATCCCAAGTAGGGGAATTTCCTCTTTTCATTGCATTTGGTATTGCAGATGCCCTAACCAGTGTGGAAAAAATAGGAAAAAGATTAGCTCAAGGTGAGAAAGTGAAGTAAATGCCATGGCATAAAGGCTTTAGGGCATGATATTGTGTTTTATTTTAATGGAAGGATGGGACATTTTTCTACCCTAGAAATGAGAACAAATGGACGTTTATATTCTGACTCATATTCATTCTCTCTTGTTCCCTTCTTTTACATTCTTTCCCAGGATGCTCGGAATGACTGGATCTTTTATGACATGCAGCTGGGACTTTTGTTTACTAATATATATTCCACTAATATGCACAGTCATTTCTCCATACCCTCTTCCCAAAGTAGCAGATGCTTAATTCAGGAATCCATGCAACCCAGATGTATTAGGTGATCTGCAATCAACTGTGTTCATGAGAGTACATTTTGAAATGTTGGAGAAATCATAATATTAACCTTTATGTCAGCTCCCTAGTGAGTTTGTAGTACAGGTATTTACTAGTTAGGTAAAAGGGATGCTAAGTTTCGATTGTAAAATATGGCATTTCTCTATCAAGGTATCACCAATTCAGAAAAGGAAGAATTTTTATTTTGAGCTTAAATTTAGAGTAATGCTATCTAATAGTATATTCTGAGATGATGGAAATTCTGTACTATAGACTATTGCTCCCTTGAAATATGGCTAGCACAACTAAGGAAGAGGATTTTTAATTTTTAATTTATTTTATTAATTTAAATGTAAACATAAATAGTCATGTGTGACTTGTGACTACCATAATGAACATTGCAGATTTAGGGCATCAAGACTATATGACTGCAAATCCACAAATAGTTAAAACTACAGTCTTCACAAATCTGTTTAAACAAAGGGGTAAGACATATACCTATTTTGGAACAGAAATAACATGACAAATTTATTTTGTTGGACCCATATCCATTTATATCACCTTCATCAATAATGTTTCCTCATATGTATAAGGCTAAAGGCAGTTTAAATATATTTGGCTAAAAGCAAGGCAAATGAATTCATGGAACATGATTTTTTTCAGGAATCCTGTGAATTTAGATCAGTTGAAAATAGTTCCTGATTTCAAGAAACAAATTGTTTAGTAAAGAGTGAAACAAATGAAAGTCCAACTAAGGTATCAAAGAGAGGCCCGTCCTTATCCTTATCAGATGAAATAAGTTCTGAAATATAGGCCGAGCAACGAGCTCTAGAAGAGCAGGAGTATTTAATTCCATTGACAGATTTAAAAAGGCAGTTTTCTAGAATGAGGAAAGCCGTGCAGGATGAGAAGAATACGATACCAGTCTTAGAGATGCAAAATGGTATATTAAATTTATGGGAGTTTAGAAATGATTGAAAGGGTGCACTTTTGAAGTGATACTAAAAAGGCAATCTGGCACCAGAACATAAGGGCCCATTGTGTGGATGATGGAGTCCACATATATTCTGGTTAGTGGAGTGACATGATTTGATCTGTTTTAGTAAGATAACTCTATGCCCATATGTAAGGGTGATTGCAGAGGTAAGAAATTAAGGAAAGGAAATCAGTGGAGAAGTTACTACTATAATCCAAGTAAGATAAATGCCTGATTCAGGCTAGCATTTTAATAGAAAGGTAAGATTAAGGATAGCTTTGTGGGTTAATGCAGAGATGGAACTTGATTATTGAATAAATCAACCATCTTCACGAGAGAGAGGAATGAAAGACAGTTTATACAAATTTATTTCAAGGCTTCAAATAAGGGTGATGTCACTGAAGGAGAGTTTTTTTTTTAGTTTGTTCACTTCTTTATTTTGCTTAATTTTATTTTTTCTTTCTTTAATTGGGAGGAATTTTCATATTTTTGTGACATCAATGAAGAGACTGATGATTAAAGGGAAAGGACATGACTTTCCTTTTATGGATGGAATAGAGGTAAATTCGCAAACTATAATCCCAATTATAGTTACATTTTAAGAAAAATATTGAAGTGGTAATGCAAATTCAATGGCAAAATTCACACAATAATAAAGTGTATTAAGCAAAATGAAAATGTTGGTCCTTTAACCTCACTCCTACTCTTTCCATTATCCCACTTGCTAAGGGTTTTCACTGTTGATAATTTGTAGTGTTTCCTCCCATAACTTTATATATATATATATGTATATAAACATATGCACATTTTAATATGCTAATAACTTCTCTTCACTGTGTATCTGTGTTCAGAAATATTGTTAATGAGTATATAATAGCACTACTGGATTTTGCACTTGTTAAAGTTGCAAAATACAACAGCCCTGCATGTATACAGATAAAAATATACAATATAGTTTATTTACACAAATAAGATGATTTTCATCCAATGAAACAATTTATCAGATATCCTATTTCAATATACAAAAATACATCTCATTTTTTTCAATAGTATACATGATATTCCATTGCATGGATATATATCATTATTTTGGTACTCCTTTTGTAGAAGATATTTAAAGGGTATAAAGGGGTATTTATATCTCCTATGAAATAGTAAGGTAATTTAATATCTGATATCTTTAGGAATTTATTCCTTGTTATTAAAAAACACATTGATTTAATATGTCATACTGAGAAATGCAAAAGCTAGACCAAATTCAAGTATATTCATGCAAATAATTTAAACATTTTCATTTACTTGCAGTTTTTAGGATGCCTCCTGAAAAAAACAGACATTATAGTAAAAATTAACACATGTGAAAATAAAAATTAAAGCTTGAAACACTGCTATGTGTTAATCTCTACTGGAGACATGATCTCATTTTTAATTAACATTTGAAAATCATGTTATACATACATATGATTTTATGCGTTGTACCTATCCATCCATGTAAATTCCACATGCAAGTGCATACATGTACTTTGTGTCCTTTTACAAGATGTTATTTAAAAGTCATATGTTCTGTCAGAGGTTTGTTCTGTGAAACAGCCATCCAATTACAGTTCAATGAGTTTCCATTTGAACAGAGGTGAACACAATTTTCACCTTGTGAATATTCAGAAATTGAATCCCAGGAAGAAATTTACTCCCAGTAAACAACATTATATGAAAAATGAGGACCTAGGAAGTGGCTATTTTGAGAGTGGTGTAAATCCAAAAACACAATGAGAAATACATTTAAGTTTAATGAGAAATGTAAAGAACTTTCTACAGAAATAAGTAAGTTAAGTTATTGCTGTACAGGGACTAAAACTTAAAAAACGAATCAGACTACTACCCCATGGTATCCTCTCCATCTGCTTTAATATACTATACCGCACATATGACTTCCAATGAGACAACAGAAGCATATATGCCATACACATGGTATTGGTCAATCAAAATGCCTTGCAATGCCAAAACACAGATGGAATTTAGTCATCCATAGGGGTCTCATTATCTGAGTTTCTCACTACAGGTCCCTTCCAGAAAAATTCTAAAAACTCTCCCAATGCAAATTCCTTGTTGTAATGCTGAATATAGAAATTTCAGCATGTGTTACCTTCAATTGTGCTTCACTTTTATAGAATTGTAGTTCAGTGAGATGAAAACCCAGAAATATCCTGATAGCTTCAGAATTTGTTTAGCATTACATTTATAGGCCCAGCTGAAAAGAAAAATACAATATTATCTTACCGTTCCAGTTAGAACATGAAAGATTTCTCTGCTAATTATGAGAGTCAATACATTTTTTCAGAAGTTTATCAGAAATTATATTACCTTAAATGCCCATCAATAAAGAACTAGTTAAATAAGTTTTGGCACACCACAGAATGCAAATTAGGAAACTTGAAGAAATAAAAAAAGGAGAAATGGAGAAATAGTGGCACAGGGCCAGTAAAGGGTATGATGGTTAAGTTCATGTGTCAACTTGGCCAGTGTATGGTGCTCAGTTGTTTGGTTAATCAAGCACTGGCCTGATTTTTATCATAAGGATATTTTGTGGACTTTAATCATGAGTGAGTGGATTGCATCTATGACTGATTACATCTACAATCAACCCAGGAGATAACTCTTATAAACACCTCAAGCAGTCATTTCTGTTTCTCTAGAGAACCTTGACTAATATAACTTTGGTTTTAGAAGTAGTTCATGAGAAACAGTATCTTAAGGATGAGATTTCTGAATTGGTTCTGGGGATTTGGGGAGTGATTCTCTATTCTGAGTAGATTCAAAGGCACTAATGACTCTATTTCCAGTAATCAAGATGGCACTGATAGTCCATGGCATGAGTTGACAATAGAAATACACAAAGTATCACCACTGGATATGGCTAATCAAATGCTTAAAAAAGACAAGGCTCTGAGTGAGACTATTTTTGACACCTTAGAGTTTATAGAGTTAAAAGTTATAATAATATTGGCTTTCTTTTCCTAAATATGTTGTATACAGCTCTAAAAGAAAAGGATGCGCTCAAGGCTTCAAATTCACAACATAAATGCCACATGAAGGGCATGAAATTTTCTGTGTGCCCTGAGAGAAAATCTTATTTTGTATAGCTGCAGACTTGAGATATCTGAAAACCAGACCCAAAGTCTCTTATGCAAGTGACTGAATTACAATGTAAACTAAATTTACAACCTTGCACAGCATCAACTGTTAAAGTGAGGGTATTGATTGGATAGGAATGGAGTGCTGAAATTTGTAATGAGGACATAGATGTTGATAATGATGGTGGTGGGAACATTGAAAATCTAGATTCTGCTGAGTCTTTGCCAGATAAATCTATAATGATCTACCCCAAGGAACCAGCCTCACCCTAACCCTAATCCCGTTGTACCTAATAAATCTGTAACCCCCTCCCCTGAGCAAACAGACCTCTCTCTTCTGTCTGAAGAAATTAATCCTGCTTCACCTTATGAAATTTCAATGGAATACCCTGAGGTAGCTGGCTTGCAAGACACTTCTAATTCTTCTCTTGAGCCACCCCCATCACGCCTCTTTTCTTTCAGACCAATAACTAGACTGAAGTCCAAATAGGCCCCAAAAGGTGAGGCACAAGGTGTGACCCATGAGGAGGTGTGTTATATCCAAGAGAACTGCATGATTTATTCCATTTATATATAAAGAAATCAGGGGAATATGTTTGGGAATAGATATTAATGGTATGGGATAATGGTACAAGGAATATAAAGGTGGATCAGTCTGAATTTACTGAGATTCTGGATTCAATGCTGTACTTGAGGGGTTAGAAAGAGCTCTGGCTGAAACATGGGCCAAAAAGTGGCCTATATTACCTAAGGTAGAAATGCCATAACTGTTATGATATAATGTACATGAGGAGATCCAAAGTCTTAGAGAGATCGTCATTTTAGAGAGAATTACCAGGTAAGACCTTCTCACCCTCCCCAGGAATGTTCAGAGGACTCACCATTCTTCACAACTGTAAGGAATAAATTTGTGAGGCTAACTTCACCATCCTTGAAGAACTTTGTGGTCATTCTTCTTTGTAGATCAGATATTACTGTGGGAGTGTCTGTCACTGAAATTGGATAATTAAACAAAATGGGAACGATCAGATCCTGTATTGTCAGAAGCCAAGTGACAGTACTTAATCACCAAAGACAAGGTGGGCGTGACAAACTAAAATGGAGAACAGACTCAAAAAGACTATTCAAAATAATTTGACTTTCAGAGACATATGGTCTTGGCTAGTAGATCATGGGGCACCTAGAAGTAAAATAGATGGGCAGTCTAATAAATTCTTACTTGATCTGTATAGCAGAAGTGTCCTAGGACTAGCGAACAAAAGGCTACCTTGAATTACACAAACAGAGAGGCACAAACCCTTAATCAATTCCCAGCCTTGAGACAATTTACAGATCCAGAGCCTCTTGAATGGAGGGAAGTCCAGGTCCTCTTTGGGAAGGACCATGCTACACTGCCAAAAATGTATACTGTGACTCTCCCTTGCAGCCTTCCCCAGAGACCAACAGCCTTTTACCCAGGAAACTGCACTGGGGAAAAGGAAATGATCAGACATTTTGGGGATTACTAACAATGGCTCAGAAGTGACATATATTCATTCCCAAAATGTCACTATGTTCCACCAGTCAGAGTAGGGGCTTATGTAGGTCAGGTGACAATGGTGTTTTAGCTCAGGACTGTCTTAATGTGGGTCCTGTGGGTCACAGAACCATTCTGTGGTTATTTCACCAGTTCTGTAATGGATAATTGGAATAGACATAACAGCAACTGAGAGAATCACCACGTTGGATCCCTGATTTATGACGTGAGGTTTATTATGATAGGAAAGACAAGGTGGATGCCAGTAGAACTTTCCCTGCCTAACAAAATAGTAAATCAAAAACAATACTGGAGTCAATGAAATCCTGCTGAGATGTGCATAAGCAGAAAGTCTGGAATAACCTCCCGACTCACTTTGAAGTCTCTTAGCCATATAAACTCATTTGTTTTTACTCTTTCCCCCTTTTGGTCAAGGTCTTTTTCCAGTTGCATTGCTAGTTGGTGCTTGATAGTAATCCCTTGGTGCCAGGGAGACTCATCCCTGGGAGTCATGTCCTACTCTGGGAGGAAGGTAATGCATTTATATGATGAGTTTGGCTTAGAGAGAGGTCATATTTGAGCAACAAGGAGACTTTCAGGAGTTAACTCTTAGGCAGCCTATAATACTAGGCTAAGTTTCAATTTCAAAAAAAAAATTTCATAAGTACAATCATCAATATCAAGGACCCATCAATGGTCCATCTTCCTTCATTAGCCACTGCCCCTGTACTCAAGGGATTCATTAGACAATGTGGAGGAACTCCCCAGTATGGGTATTCGTTACAATTTCGGTTATTGTGTGGATCTCCACCCACCGTGACAATGCCCCATGAACACTTGTACTCATTCATATTCCTTATAGGTATGCCCAAGGTGAACTTCCTACCATGCATCCCCCATCACTGACACCCTGCACCAATGATCCTCCCTGGCCACAGGTGCAATATTTCTGTATCCAAAACTTCTTCAAAATTGAAACCAACAAAATAATTGAATAAAATTAATAAGAAAATGAAATAATAATAATAGTTTTAAAAATGACAAATAAAATACAAAATTTTTTTAAAATTGGAATAAAAAATAATTTAATAAATAAAATTTTAAAAATTGGCATGTCTTTCTTCAGATCTATTGTCTTGTATGTACAATGACATTTTCTTCCATTTTTTGCCCCAGTATATTATTTTTTTCATTTTATCTTCAAAGAAGCTTTAGGTTACAGAAAAGTCACATACAGAATATAGAGGATTCCCATATACACAAACATCCTCTCCCTTTTCCCCTTTCCCCTATTAACATTTTAAATGTGGATGGTAGATTTGTTACAATTGTTATACAAATGCTGAAGCATTGCTATTAACCATGGTCAAGGATTTACATTATGGTTTACATTTTGGAACATACACATTTATACATTTTGATGATATTTAACATGGCCTTTATCCATCATTGCGAGATCATGTAGAACAATTCCAATGCCCCATTTCCATACATTCTATTCCTCTCTTCCCCTCTCCTCAAGACCCATGGCAACCACCAAATTTGACTGCTTGAAGAACAAGATTCATAGTTACTTACAACAATATTGAGGACTTGACATACTGGCCTGTCCTCCCCTCTTATTCACTGCCTATGTTCTTGAGAGACTTCTGCCCCTCTATTTGAGAACATAGCAATAATTCACAGAATGGGAGTCCAAGACCTTCCTATTCATTGTGTGGGTCTCCACCCACTGATAGAATACACTCTGACAGGATGAACACTCACACACTCCCTAGAAGCCTGCCCCAGGTAGGCCTTGTCCTGCATGCCCCCATATCCAACACCCTAAACTATTAACCCTCCCCTGCCAATTTTGCCAAAAGAAGATTCCCAACATTGTAGTATTGACCACTTACCCGCAAATCCCCAGAGTTCATCTGCTCCCTCCCCCAACCCTCCCCCCAATTCCTTGGACAGTGCAACCCCCACATACCCTGCACCCCTCAGACCAGCATCACCCCACCCAGTAGCATCACTACACTACTGTCATGCCCAACCACTGCACAACTACACCCTTCCAACATTTCATGGTTTTTGCTCATATGGGCATTGGCTCACAACCCTCTACTATCTTTCTGTCTCCTGTAAACCTGTCTTCCAGAATCTAGCTCTGTGAGTCTGCTCAGTTTGCGTAATTCATGTCAATGAGGTCATGTAATATTTGACCTTCAGTGCCTGGCTTGCTTCACTCTACATAAGGTCTTCAAGGTTCATGCGTGTTATCCCTTGTGTTCATACTGCATTCCTTCTTATAGCTGAGTAATATTCCATTGTATATATATATACCAGAGTTTGCTAATCCATTCATCAGTTGATGGGCATTTGGGTTGTTTCTAACTCTTGGCAATAGTGAATAATGCCGCTTTGAATGCCGCTTGTGCACATCTCAGCAGGATCTCATTGACTGCCACAGTAAATCTTGCCTCAAATAGTGGGGCTCCTGAGGGCTCTGGAGACATCCAGACACTATAGGCAGGGCTGGCAGCTTAGGAATTTGGCACCCTACCAGTGGGCCCTACTTAAGAATATATGCTTGCCAGTGTGACAGAGTTGGACTCAGATGTGGTTTCCTTACACATGGCCCTTCTGTCCCTTCTATTTGAACTTATAATTAGTACTAGAGTTGATATGTTTATGTCCTAGAGACTTAAATCTTTGGGCTTTCCATGTGCCAGTTGGGCCCTGAATTTCAACAGAGTTGCAACACCTGCTCTCCAGTTCATTGGACTCACCCAGGACAACTAACAAGGAGATGATGATGAATAACAACCATTCCAAGGAACAGAGAGAGTCTACAATTGCAAGCAAGATAGTCCCATCCATCCAAGAGATCTAAGCCTTCTCTCAATTAGAGGTGGAGTGAGCATCACCATCCCAGAATCCTCAGGATTGGGGAATGAACAATCGACTAGAGTAGAATTACTATTATTCTACTATAGACTTATTGTTATTCTAGCAATGGAAGAACTTTTACCACTGATGTACAGGCAGTGGCCACCGGGGGTTCTGAGGGGAGGGAGAGGGAAAAATAGTTGTAATATGGGTGCATTTTCAGGACATTGGAATTGTCCTGAATGACATTGCAATGAACCATACAGACCATTATACATCTTGTCATAACTTGCAAATTTGTGTGGGAGAGAGTTTAAACTATAATGTAAACTATACCCACACTTAGCGGTAATGCTCCAATACATGTTCATCAATTGTAACAAATGTACCACACCAATGAAGGATGTTGTTAATGTGGGAAAGTGTGGGAAGGGTAGGGAGTGGGCCATATAGGAATCCCCTACATTTTTTATGTAACATTTATGTAATCTAAGTATCTTAAAAAAAAAGAAGTAAATATATTAAACAAATAAATGAAAAAACACAATATTGAATTCCTGGAAGGATTACTGAGATTAGCGCCACTATCAAGGACTTGAAGAATGCAGGGTAGTGATCCCCACCACATCCTCATTCAACTCTATTTGGCCTATGTAGAAAACAGAGGGGTCTTAGGAATGACACTGGGTTATCATAAGTTAATCAGGTGGCAATTCCAATTGCAGCTACTATTCCGGATGTGGTATTTTGCTTCAGCAAATCAGCACATACCATGATACCTAGTATGGAGCTATTAATCTGGCAAATACTTTTTTCTCAATTGCTGTTGGTAAAGAACATTAGAAACTGTTTGCTTTCAGCTGGCAAGGTAAGCAATATATCTTCACTGTCGTACCTCAGGGGTATATCAACTCTCCAGCTCTATGTCATAAACTAGTCCACAAGGAATTTCCTCATCTCCCTCCCACAAGATATCACAAGCGTCAATTATATTGATGATATCATGTCAATTGAACCTATTGACCAAGAAGTAGCAATTACTACTCTAGATTTATTAGTAAGGCATTTGTGTGTCAGAGGATGGTAGATGAATCAAACAAAAATGCAGGGTCTTCCACTGCAGTGAAATTTCGATATTCAATGGTGTGAGCTTTGTTGAAACATCTCTTCTAAGTTGAAGGATAAGGTATTGCATCTGGCCCATCCTACAATAAAAAATAATTAGTTGGCCTCTTTGAATTTGGGAGAGAACATATTCCTCACTTGGGTGTGCTACTCTGGCCCATTTACTAAGTGGCCTGGGAAACTGCTAGTTGTGGGTAGGTACTAGAACAAAAAGAGGCTCTGCAACAGGTACAGGCTCCTGTACAAGATGCTCTGCCTTTTGAGCCACAGGATGCAGCAGATCTAATGGTACTGAGTGTAGACCCATAGGATTTTGATCAAAGCCTTGCCATCATCTAAAGAAAACTACTGTCTTTTTTCCCTCCTGCTTTCCTCTATTATTTGTTTTTCTTTGCTTGGATGCTTCAATGCAGCCACAGTGGATCTCTTTATATGCTCCAAACACACTCCACATCTATCATAGCTATGGAATTGTTTTGTATATCCTCTATTCATGTTTGCCCTAACCCCTGTATTTTCAGGTCCATGTTTCATATATTTCATAAGCTTTTAAAAATTATTATTATCTTTAAGAAGCTTTAGATTACCTAAATGTTTCATGGAAAATATAGGGGATTCCTATATACCTCCCACACATTTCCCCATTAACAACATATTTCATTAGTGTGGTGCATTTTTTACAATTGATGAATACATATTCAAGTATTGCTACTAACCATGGTCTATAATTTACATTATAGTTTACACTGTCTTTTTAAATAACAGCTTTTGGCCTGTTACTGGGTGTTAGTAGAGACCAGATGCTTAACCATGGGCCACCAAGTTACCATGAGATTTGATTTGCCTATCATGAGCTAAGTTTTGTCTGAACCCCCAAGCCATAAAGTTGGGAGAACACAACCATACTCCATCATAAAATGGAAGTGGTATTTGCAAGATAGGGCTCAAGCAGGTCCTGAAGGTACAAGTAAGTAACATGAGGAAATGGACAAAATACTTATGCCCCCCCCAACCTGTCATGTTACTTTCTCTTTCCCAGCCTACAACTATGACCTCTTGAGGAGTTCTTTGTGATAAGCTGACTGAGGAAGGCAAAATCGGGCCTGATTTTTAGATGGATCTGCATGATATACAGGTACCATGCAAAAGTTTACAGCTGAAGTACTACAGCCCCTTTCCTGGATGTCCCTGAAGGACAGTGGTGAGGGGAAATCCTCCCAGTGGGCAGAACATCAAGCAATGCACCTAGTTGTTTATTTCTCTTGGAAGGAGAAATGGTCAGAGGTATGTTTGTACACTGATTCATTCTCTGTTGCCAATGTTTTGGCTGGATGGTGAGGGACTTGGAAGGAACATGATTGGAAAATTGGTGACAAAGAGGTCTGGGGAAGAGATATGTGGTTAGACCTTTCTGAGTGGGCAAAAACATGAAGATAACTGTGTCCCACATGAATGCTCACCAGATACTGACCAGCAGAGGAATATTTTAATAATCAACTGGATAAAATGATCCATTCTGTGGATTCCAGTCAGGCTATTTTCATTGCCTAATGAGGTCCTGAACAAATTGGCCAGTTATGCATGGGCTCAGCAACATGGACTTCCATTCACCAAGGCCAAACTGGCTGCAGTTACTGTTGAGTGCCCAGTCTACCAGCAGCAGTACAATGACAAAATGGTGGAATAGCTTTTTGAAGATTCAACCATGGTGCCAACTAGGTGGCAATACCTTGAAGGCTGGTCCATGATGTGGTACCATTCCCCTAAGTGATAGATTGCTACCTGATTGCAGGTTGATTACAATAGACCACTTCCATCAGGGAAGGGGCAATGTTTTTTCTAACTGAAATAGGCACATTCTCCATATATGGGTTTTCCATTCCTGTATGCAACGGCTCTGCCAAAACTACCATCTGTGGACCTATAGAATGCCTTATACACTGTTATTGTATTCCACACAGCATTGCTTCTGATCAAGGAACACAATAAATCAATTGTGGAAATGGGCACATGCTCATGGAATTCACTAGTCTTACCATGTTCACCATTATTCTGAAGCAGCTGGATTGACAAAATGGTGGAATAGCTTTTTGAAACAATACCTTGAAGGCTGGTGCAATGTTCTACAAGAGGCTGTGTATGCTCTAAATCCACACCCACTCTATGGTACTATTTTTCCCATAGCCAGCATTCATGGGTCCAGGAATCAAGGGGTGCAGCTGGGAGTGGCACCACAGATTATTACCCCTAGTGATTCACTAGAAAATTTTTGCTTCCTGTCCCTGCAACCTTAAGCTCTTCTGGTCTACAGGTCAGAGTTCCATAAAGAGGAGTGCTTCCACCAAGAGGCACAATAATGATTCCATTGAACTAGTAGTTAAGACTGCCACCTGGCCTCTTTGGACTCCCCATGCCTCTGAATCAACAGGCAAAGAAGGGAATTACTGTACTATCTGGGGTGATTAATCCTGACTATCAAGGAGAAATTGGACTGTAACTACACAATGGAAGAAAAAATAGTTTGCCTGGAATACAGGACATTCCCTAGGGTGTCTCTTAGTCCTACCATGCCCTGTGATTAAAGTCAATGGAATAATGCAACAAACCAATCCAGGCCAGGCAACCAGTGGCCCAGAAACTTCAGGAATAAAGGTAAGGGTCACATCACCAGGCAAAGAAACATGGCCAGATGTGCTTGCTGAGGGTAAAAGGAATATGGAATGGGTAGTAGAAGAAGGTAGCTATAAATGTGAGCTATGACCATGTGACCAGTTATAGAAACAAGGACTGTAATGGTTAGGAATAATATTTCCTTGTTTTGTTACGAGTATATTCGTATATGTACCTAGAGCAAATATCTTTCTTTGCTTCCCTGTTTTATCCCATTATTGTATGACATAAGTTGTATTAGCTTCATTTCATAGTATTTAAGTTATAAGATATCAAGTTTAACAGTGAATAATAGGATGTGCACCCTATTCTGGGGAGAGTTACTGTGTTTCCAGACACACAGGGCAGTTGAGTATTGTGGGGCAAAAATATGACTGCTATTGTTTTATTTAGACATTAGGTGTGGTTTAAGGAGCTATGTATGGCTGCCAAGTTGACAAGGTTAACTCTGATGGTTAAGTTCATGTGTCAACTTGGCCAGTGTATGTTGTCCAGTTGTTTGGTCAAGTAAGCACTAGCCTGATTGTGACTCTGAGGATATTTTATGGACTTAAATCATCAGTAAGTTGATTGCATTTATGGCTGATTACATCTACAATCAATCCAGGAGACTGCCTTCAACAATGAGAGAAGTTTTATCCAAAGAGTTGAAGACTTTAAAAGGAAAAGTGATGTCAGCAGTCAGAAGAGAGAATATATATCTCTTTTTCAGTCAGCTTCTCCTGGGGAATTTCATCACAGTTCCCAGTTTGCATCCTTCCCTATGGAATTTGGAATTGCCCATCCCCACAGTCACATGAGATGAGTTTTATAAAAACCTCATAATATTTATAGTTATCTCCTGTCAGTTCTGTATGTCTTTGGAAATTATCGCTAAAATATTGATACATTTACATATATGTATTTATGTGTGTTTATGCATACACAAAAAGTGTGTTAGGTTAATTTAAGGAACTGAAAGTAGTTGCTGCTAAGGAGAGATCTGGTAAGTGAAGTCAGGGGAAACATTCCTTTTATAGATAAACCATTTGGACTGTTTCATTTTTATCTGTTGATGCATCACTATTACAAATAAAATGTCAATGTTTAATAAAGAAATAATTTATGCCTTTAAAAAAACCTGGAAATTATTTGCTTCCTTTTTTTCTTAGACATTAACAAGATTAATAAGATAGTATGCATACATATACTTCATGTATCAATTTAGCAAAGTAACAAATTAATAGATGTGATTGTAAGCTTTTATTATAATGGATTTATTTATTCACTTATCTTGTAGGAGTAGTTTTTCTTAGTATGTTTTTTAAACTTTTGACCATCTACTGTCTTTAAAACTCTAACTTCCTTTGATTTCTAAAACACTACGTTTTGCTTTTAGCTTCCAATCCCCCTGACTACTTCTGGCTTAACTTCTTGTTAGTTTCTATTTATAGTATGCCATAAAAAAACAGAAATGTTTATATCTCTCTTTGTCTCTCTCTATCTGAATAGACACACACACACTTCTGTGAGGAAAAGAGTATTGTCCCCAATTTTTAGAAGAATAAAATATAGCTGACCAGTTAAAAGAAATGTCCAAAGCACATAATTGATAAACCCTGAAGCCAGAATACAAACACAATTCAGTTTGATTTCAGAGATAATGTTCTTTTATTACACCATGATGTATCTTCCTTTAATGCTAGGTTTCCTCAATATTCTTTGACTCTTTTACTTTCATCTTTCATAATTAACCTTTCATAAATCTCATCCACTCTTAAGATTCGTAAGTCTATTTTTGGATGGGTGACACCTAAAGCAACATCTCCAGTCCTGGCATTTACCATATATTGCAGTCTCACATTGACAAGTGAATTGACTCTAAATATGTCACATAAATGGCCAGCTATTAATTTCAAACTTAATATGCCTTAAGTAGAAATTACTTTCTCTTATTTCACACACAAAAAAGTTTTCTTTCTACTATCTTATACCGTCACCTCTTATACAAAACTTCTCATACTCAGGTTAAATGCTTTGAAAGTATCTTTTTCTCTTTATTCATCACTATAAAATTTAAACTATCATTGAGTTCTTCCACTTATTGCTTTAACCTCTTTCACATTTTTCTCTTCTTATCCTCTTTTACTTTCAAGATTTTTATCCAAGCCCTTTATTCCTTACACTTTGATTAATCCAATCATCTTCCTGTTCGCCTTCCTGTTTCTAAATTTTGCTTTCAATCCATGTCTTATAAAACTGTCAATATTTATAAAATAATGTGCAATTAATATTATTCTAATAACCCAATAAATATTATTCAATTTCTCCTTCTTCATCAAGCTGTCCCTTTCCAACCAGCAATAAAAGCTGCCTGTGTCTGAAATAAGCCCTTTCTTATTGCTGCCAACCCAGAGTTGCCTTGAGTTATCATCATTCATTGAGAAAATAAGCATTTAGGGACTTCCTTGAATCTCTCTCCAAACTCAAAAGGATGAATCTGTCTAAGAAGTGTTTCTCCCAACAACTCCTGGCATTTCCAGTGGCACCGCATAACCCACTGCAAGAAGCTGTGTGATTCCATCAGTAGGTAAAACATCATGATCCCAAGTTATTCATATTCCCTCTTCTCCCTTTCATTGGATATTTACTACCTCTTTCTGCTCAAAATTGTGTTTTATTTAAGGCAATATAATATCTAGGTAGATAAGTATCTAGTACTATAACTTCTCATTTCTTTGACTTAATTTTATCAATTATCTCACTCCACACATGAGTGCTACTCTCTTGGTTTATAGTGTCCACTGTCATTCTTGGACATTATTTCAACAAAACTATTTCAAATTTGAAGCCTCAACTTCTAGAAGAGCGTTATCTAAAATAACATTTATTATTTTAACTTCCCACTCAATCCCTTACTACTTCTATATCTAGCTGTTTTGACCCTACTGAAAAATCCAGATTTTCCCATTTTCTTTCAGTTTTTACTCCCATCCCCATAATTCTCTTTCATCTATGGGAATGATGGACAGTTTCAAACAAAGCTATGCCAGCATCTCAATATTTAATCTATTGTTCTCATGTCATATCTTCCTTGACACCGACAAAGTATTATATCACCCCAACAGTTCTCTTTTTCTCCTATTTATTATCAGAATTCTATTTGTGAAAACCGCATATTGCATAGATTATAACATGCTTTCAAATCCATGTCTTATAAAACTGTCACAGTAGTCAAATGATCTATATGAAAATTATCTTGATCCATTATCTTCTCATTCCCAACATAAGTAATGCCAAATTTTTACCAATTTCTTCAAATCTTCACATTACCACCTCTACTAACATGACAGAATTTAATCATAGGAAAAATTGTGACTCTCAGTCATATTCCATCAACTTCCAACCTAATTTCTTTATGCAACAAATAAAACACTAAAAAAAAAAAACCAATTATATTTGCATTCACCTTCACATCTTTCCCTCTAGTCTCAGAAAATAAGCTCTTCATCATTCTCTTTACTCCACCAGTGAACTCGATCTCTATACTTGTCTTTCTTCCATAATCTGGATCCTAATCTCAAGTATTTTAAACTTCTGTTCAGATATAGTTTATTCTCTCATAATTCATATATTAAATTCTCTTATTTTCCTCATTTGTTGTCTAATTTTAAAGAAGAACTGCCCTATCTTTCTCACCTTCCATTTGCAATCAAGCTTCTGAAAAGAATATTCCATGCAATGGTTTTCAAACCTGGCTGCAAATTAGAAGTACTTGGAGAATTTTGGGCAAATAATGATGCCCCATTCCTTCACCCAGAAATTCTGATCCAATTGGTCTAGAATAGAGTTCAGACATTGGTAGTTTTTTTTAAATCACTCATGTGATTCTAATGTATATCCAAGTTTTGAACACTATTGTTTTACTAACTCAAACTGTTGAATATTCCCCATTCTTTCACTCCAACCTGTTTCTACTTCTACCTGTCCCCTAGACCACTCCTTTAAAAGGTACTAATATCCTCCTGATTGTCAAGTCCAATGAACTCTTTACAGTTTTGATACTAATTTTTCATACTGAGCCTCTGTCAAGATTGACTACCCTAAATTTCTTTAAAAGCTCTTGCTTTCTACGGCATTGTTCTTTACCAAATCAGTACTGGTTCTTTTCCCTCTTCTTTCCTCTTAAAAACCAATGTTTTCCAAGCTTCTGCTTTTGTCTTGTTTTCTCTCTTTTTTACGTGTGGGTGCTAAAGACTCCTGCTCCCCTTCCCACCCAGTGTTCCAATATTATGAATATTTGTTTCTGTTATCCACATTTTTTAACTACATTTTTGCTCTAGTCTTAAATCTATATTTAAATAACTGCTAAGTAGTTTCAGGTAGGTGTCCCAGACCCAAAGACTTAAACCTTTAAGGCTTCCATGTGCCAGTGGAGCCCCGAATTTCAGCAGAGTTGCAACACCTACTCCCCAGTTCATTGGAGTTATCCAGGACAACTAACAAGGAGATGATGATGGATAATACCCATCCCAAGGAACAGAGAGTGTCTGTATCTGCCAGCAACATAGTTCCATCCATCTGCCCCATGGGATCTAAACTCCCCCTCAATTGGAAGCAGAGTGGGCATCACCATCCCCAAATCCTCAAGATTGGGGAATGAACAATGGACAATAATGAGTCTTCTATAGACTTATTATTATTCTACAATGGAAGAACTTTTATCATTGATATAAAGGCAGTGGCCACCAGAGGTTCTGAGAGATGGGAGAGGGAAGAATAGGTGTGCTATGGGGGGCATTTTGGGGACATTGGATTTGTCTTGAATGACATTGCAGTGACGGATATAGGCCATTGTATCTTTTGTCATAACTTACAAAATTGTTCAGGACAAGGTGTAAACTATAATGTAAACTGTAATCCATAGTTAGTAGCAATGCTTCAATATGTGTTCATCAATTGTAACAAATATACCACACTAATGAGGCGTGTTGTTGATGTGGGAAAGTGTGGGAGGGGAAACAAGTGAGACATATGGGAATCCCTTATATTTTTATGTAACATTTATCTAATCTAAAGCTTCTTTAAAAATAAAAAAATTAATTTAGGAAAAAAAAAATAAGTCAATGTATGCTCTCTGACACAGACCCTTCACCTGACCTATATTCTTCCTTGAGTGTCATGATTCTCAAACATGATTACCATTGGAATCACCTGGAGAACATTAAAATTCTGGGATCCATTTCCTGTTATGTTGATTTAATTAACCTGGGCATCAGGGTTTTTAAAGTGTTTCAGGTTCCTCCAATTTCAGGCAAGATTAAGAAGGTCCCGAATGAGTTCTAGTATCACAGGTCTTATATATAGCTTCACATTAGAATCACCAGAGACCATTTTTAAAATACCAGTTCTTGACTCTTCTCCATGTCAATTGTATATAATCTCTGAGGTTGGAGACCAGATATGGGCATTTTTAAAAGTTCCTAGATGATTCTAATGTAAAGATTGAGAACAACTGCTCTAGAATTTCTATCTCAATGAATAACACCATTTTCCACACCTGGGAGTCATGTTAAACCCTGACCTTATCCCCATCTTACTCTCATTCTACACTCAATAACCAGATATTATCGTATTTGGTTATCTTATATAGATAAGATGCATTCTATCTTCTTAAAAGAATCCTTAATAACATCTCCTCTTGATTTCTTAATAGCCATTTTAAACATATATGTAAATCCAAATTTTTCATATTTCCAACTAAAAGTCTGCTTGCAAAATCTAGAATATCATTTTGACTTTTTTCTCCTGAAATGGAATTCTGGAATAAAAAAATCAATATCGCCAATTTGATTGACAGTAACTTACTTGAATTTTAAAAAAATATCTGGTGGGATATGATTTTCTTTGGATTTTGAATATGTTTTTCACTTCAGGAGAAAATGTTAAATATTAATTTAAATATTTAAGATTCTAGCACCCTGAGTACACTTATGTACAATGACAGAACAAGAAATCTGTAGAACTTGTTTTTGAAGGAAAATAGAAATGTGAATCTGCTTCATCTCTTTTTTATGAGTCAAAGACAGAAATTTTAAATGCCAATGAATTTCTAAAGGAAGTTTGTCTCAGAGTAAAAAGAAGGAAGAAATAATATTATATTGGGAATTAGTCTAAGCTTTCTTTGATACTGAGATATTTTCATGACTGCTTGCTGTCTTTTTAAAATATTTTATGTTTAGAACAATAATAAAAGTTATAATGCCCTCTTTGTAGTTAAGATTGGTTCTTAAAATTTCTGAGTATATCACTACTTTGTTTTTTCAAGGAAAAAATACCCCAAAGAGTGTTTCCAACACAGATTTTCAATAATTCTCTATGCCCCCGAGTCAATGAATTCAGTCTGCTCTGATAATATTGTAGCCATGACATAGGATGGTCCTACAAGGGAAAAAGAAATTGTAAGAGAAATGTATTTGTGCAAATATCAAGATTTCTCACTTCCAATATTTATGGGATGGCATTAACATATAATATTCCATTTGCTTACTCCCCCATAAATATGTAAATAGGAAAAAGGAAAGAAAAAATAAAAAATATTCCTTCAGTCATACCAGTGACTGAATAGACTTAATCCATATTAACTTTAGTTACCCTGCTCTCCCAAAGCTGAAGCTGAATAAATTCTATATGTTTGGCTTTTTAAAAAAATCTATTTATATTTATGCTACTTTTTTCTTAATTTGGAGTTAATCAACTAAAATAGGTTCATCCCTTTTATTTCATCAGCATCACAGAATGACTGTCTGGGAGCCTGAGTTCTAATGAGGCAGCCATTCCAAACACGTACAGACAAAGCAGTGGTTTCCCTGGCAACGAGAACCATGAAAGAGCTCTTAGAATAGTTATTCTCTACCCTTACACATGAGTCCTTTACATTTCACTAAAGCTTTCTGTCAGAATGCATTCATCAATGTAATTTACCAACAAACTTTGAGAGATTAAATCCCTCTCCCCACAATATTAAAAAATAAAAGTAAAATAAAAACTATAACTAAAAATCAACAGATATGCTAAAATCAGGTGTTGCCCTCAAAGGAAGTAAAGGGTATCACAATATTCCTGAATACCATTAATATCACTTTGAGTCTAAAGATTTAAATTATCATTTGGTTTTTATCAGAGGACACAGAAAGATGCCTGGGGGAGGGGGGTTTAGCGAGCAGGTACATTTAATCACTACCTTTGAAAGTATCCTTTATAATCCCAAAACATTTTTTATTAAATAGTAAAAGCTCATAACAACTTAAATTGTGGTATGTGTCAAAGAGTTTTGTTATCTTTCGTAAACATTAAACTTGTTAGTGAAGTTCACCAAGAAAATCAAAATTTGAAAACATGATATCATCTTTCCAGCTGATGAAATTAAGTAAAAGATTCTCAAATGAGGTATTTGAACCTATTTTCCATCTAAGGACACAATGTGAAAAGGGACACAGAACAGGCAGCATCTTGGGTTATACAGTGTTTCAAGTAAGGGGAAAAACATCTGGAAATAAAACGTTTTCAGTTAAAAGAATTTCCTATAAATAAAACAATTGCAACACTGACTTTCTTAATAGAAATCAAATTCCTTGAGTTTAAAATACACCCACTAAATACAATTACAAAACTAGAATAACACATTTTCATCATTTCTCAAAGCGTTTGTACCCAACATGTGCAGACAGGATTCACAGCACTAGTGATTTACCCTGGTCTCTTCATTGAGCATATATTTGTGCCTGTTTTTCAGCAAATATGCTGTCACAACCGAACGTTCATGTTTCCCAAGGCTATTTCTTTAAAACAGTATCAAAATTACTTTTTTCGGTAGATTAAGTTGTGTTTAATGCTGAGAAAGTCTTCCGTGCCTTCGTTTATGACCCAGGACACATTCAGCTTTATGAACAGTACTATGAGGTCAAAGCTACCACTGCAAAATGAAATATACACATTCTCTCTCTCTCTCTCTCTCTCTCTCTCTCTCTCTCTCTCTCTCTCTCACACAACACACACACACACACACAAAGGTTTCTTAGGAAAGACATAAAAAAATTTTACATTGATAGCGAGAGCATGGCATTCTCACTACTCTTTACACCTAAAGATTGAAAAGGAAACTCATTTCAGTTTGTAACATTGCACCGATTGTTCCAGACACAAAATGAATCAAGTCTCCTGTTGGATTAGGTGGGTGGTGTTTCTCTTCTTCCCTGGTGAGTTTTCTTTGCTTACAGATGTGGCATGTAAACTCAAATATTTTCTCTCTCAGTGTAGTTTTGAAAAGTGGGCCCCCATTTTATTGCTTTTTGAAGCTAATAAAATCACAAATTTCATTAAGTATCAAAAAGAATGTGGAATGAAATGTCAGTGTGGAAGAAGTGACAATTTAGGACACAGTAGATGAGAATTTTATCCAATGACTATTCAACAATAACTCAGCATTTGCATATTATTTGCAACCTTTTTAAAAACATGTAGTCTGCTTGTGTTTAAATCTCAAACTTTATTTCTGATGCTTTATTTTTTCAACACACGAAAGTATTCACATTACAAATATATAGAACATATTTTTAAATATACCATAACACACAGTTGTGCAAAATCTCAGCTAAAAATCACTTATAAAACTTCCAATTGCAGTTTTACTAGTTTAGGTATTCTTTTCACGGTTGCGTAATATAATACAAATAAAAGTTGAGTGTGCTTCCTTGCCTCCAACTGCAACATAAAGTTGATCTTCCATGTCATGTTTCTTAAAAGCTACTCTAAAGTAAGTTTCTACCAGACCCTCTAAATTATTCTCTTTCCCTAATTGGTTGTTGTATTGCTCCCCAATTGAATGACTAGAAAAGCCCGGTTGCACTTAATCTAATTAGGGATTTGGGGGGAAAGGTGGTTACATAGTTCTCATTAACTAGCTGAAAAACTGTACCATCTCCAGAGGTATAGAAACAAACAAACAAAAAAAGTGATTCCTTTTTAAATCTCCAGAAATGAATGTAAGTGTTCATATTCTGGTACATTAACAGTTTGTTCCAGTACATTGATATTTTATGTGGAAGCCCTACTCTGCAATTAATATGCCTGATGCAAATTGAAAAACCCATAATCCATCCTTCTCTGTTGGAATGTAAGAGGATATTATTATTGAGAAGCTACAGGATACCAGAGCCATTTTTTAAACTTGAGTGCTCATTACCTTAAATCTGCATATAAAACAGTTTTGCATTCAGACGAGGTAATACATAACGGAATATATTGTGGTGCATATAAAAAAGTGCTCCAAATAAAAACGACCTGTGGGCTTCCTTTGTAGAAGAAATTTATGCCATTCCAGGCATTAGGGATTAATGATAGCTAACAGCAAACAAGAAAGAATGAGCATTAAAATATTGTGCCTAACTTTCCTGACTACCCCAAGGCTACAGGACAAACTGAATTGTCTGAATCTCCTTAAAAGTAAGGACTAGGTATTTATCATTAAGCAAATATGGTATTTGGGGAATACATCTGATTGTGTCATATTAGTATTCAGAATATGTCATATAGCTTTAAAGGAGAAAAGACAGTTTTAATGGAAGTAGCAGATAAGAAAGAAAAAGAAATCCTTTGTTTCTAACAGGTCAGAGAATCTTTATCTTTGTACTTTTTTTCCCACAATTATGTATATAATTGTTCATTGGACATATATTTCTGCTATTATCTGCTGTGATTTAAAAAAAAATTATCTTATTTCAATGAAAGATTTTCTTTATGTTAAAGAGAAGGTTAGCCACACATCACTTAGGAAAGTGATTCAAATGCAATATGTTTTCAAGGATTTGTTTCCTTCTGGTCTCACTTGGATGTGTTTGCTAACCCCATTCAGTTCATTTGATTCCTCTTACAATCACCTAAGATCTGGGCCTCATTAGCATTTGCTGGGACACTTTTGTCTCTCTCTCTGTCTATCATTTAGGACATTTAGTGCTTCCTATAGACAGTAATCAGTGTAATTGTTTTTTATTGCACTTACCAAGTGATATGATTCTTGAGGTATGAAGCTGTGTGAGATGGGCTGTGTCTTCCAAAACAAGTAATCATGAGACACACAATCATTTTTATTGAAAAAAAAAAAAGTTTTATATTTACTTATTTTGGGAAACAATTTTTATCTCCCACACAAAAAAGAAGGAATTCATTTCTTGATATTCTTCAGGTACAGGCATTATAGGTTTCACCTGCTGCTGCACTCGCAGACAAGGACAGAAAATCAGCTAGAGTGTCAGAGAATATTTGAGAAAAGTGACATCTTAGGAACCATGGTAAACCAAATCCCTTCATTTTACAGATATAGATATGGAGATCTATAAAGACTATTGATGTGGGCTGATTCACAGGTAGCCAAATTTCCTTCCCATCATTGCATCGGACATTTTATCCTACAACAATGGCACTACTAGGATAATACAATTAAAATTAAAATTAGATTTTATGAAAGACCAACATGTGCTTTTATATTTTAAACCAGCATGTAAATTCACCCTCCTTTGTAAAGATAATACTTTATATCAGATGAATACATTTTATTGGGCTCAATAAAATAGGATGGATTGGTTCACATATTTCCCCCCTATTGCAAGTATTTTAAAAGGGCTAAAAAGATAATTTAAGTAGAATTTCTTTAATGAAGTAAAGTTCATATTCTTACAACTGTCTAAAACATAGTCAACACTCAAAAATACTTTAGGATAAAAGTAACAATGAGAGTGCAAAAAATGAGAGAAGGAAGAAGAAGGCATGGGAGGAAGGAGGAGAGGAGTTCCACCAGGCAATTTCATTGCATTTGTACATGAAATCAGAGAATTATATTAAGGAGGTCTTGTGATGTGACTCATACTAAAATGCCTCTCACAATGAAAAATATCTCCTTCAATGGCTTTCTACAGTTCTTGAAAGTTTCATTGTGAAAGCTTTTGGTTTAAGATGCGGTGTCTTATGAAATCTTTTCTACAAAAGAGTGAAACTGGAAGGAAGGAGGATAATATAACTCTGCGGGGTATTTCAGAGGATTGGAGGAGGGAGGGAAAGGTGACCTGGAAATAATAGTATTAAATTATAGCTAAATATTTTAGTTTAGACATAAATAGAATACTACTAGCTTCCAATGGCAATTTTTAAGAATAGTACAACAGTTTTACAGCTGGCTAGCATAGTTAAGATAAAGATATAAGCAAGATCAAAACTCTTAAGACAGGGAAACAGATGTGGCTAAAGCAATTGGGCTCCTGTCTACCATATGGGAAGTCCAGGGTTCAATTTCCGGGCCTCCTGGTGAAAGGCGTGTTGGCCTGGTCAGGAATGCTGGCCCACACAGAGAGCTGGCGTAGCGAGATGACACAACAGGAGGAGACACAGAGGACAGACAGTGAGAGTCACAGCAGACCAGGGAGCTGAGTTGGTGCAAGAGATTGCGCGCCTTTCTCCCACTCTGGAAGGTCCCAGGATTGGTTCATGGTGCCCCCTAAAGAGAAAACAAGCACAGAAGAGCACATAGGGAATGGACATCGATTGAAAAAGGACAATAAGGGGGTGGGGGATAAGTAAATAAATAAATCTTTAAAAAAAAATTCTCTTAAGACAACTCCAAACATTAAGCTGTTCTTTCCAATTGGGATGGTTCTCTTTTCATACACATGATCAGTTTGTATATTTCACTAAAATGTTTTCAAATCTCAGTGAATATCGTAAGCATATTTTAATAGCATGAAACAAAAAATAATTTCTATCACCTCATAAAATTAGTTTGCACATACCAAATAAGCTACTGCCATTATGGAATACCATTTACTTTTTTATTATTAAAGAAATGTATAAATATATATATATATATATATTTGCAATTAACCAGAGTAGAATTGCACTTCTCAAATAAATAAGGGGGTTTGAAATGGTGAGCAGCTGTTCTTTCTGACCACTGAGTACAAGAGAATAGGGGATATATTTATATAAAAACAGGAGGGGTTTACATTGAGACATCAAGTACATCATTTTGACTGCTAGGGTTATTGGACACTGTGAGGTCTTACTGTGGGAGGTTTGGAAGCCTTCCTTTGATGTTTTATGGTGACATAATTTTATTTTTCTGACATCTCTAGTTATAAACTCTTGAAATAGAAGATTATTTTAATACAAACTCTCAGGCTAACTTCCAACACAATAATACTTTTATAAAGAAAACTAATGATAGCTTCTATCTCATTCTTGATAGATAATACCATAAAATCAAAGTATTTCCACTTCAGTGGATATTGCTTCCAGTTACATGAATGTGCATTGTTTAGTGCTTTGGATCTGTAGAAAACTCACCACTCTATGTTTCATCATCAGGTCACATTGGGCATGTATCTTCTCTAGAGTTGATGTAGAAAAATTCTAACATATATTAACGTATATGTAACCTAAATTTTATGAATGAGAGTATATGAAAGATGACAATGTGAAATCAGACTAACATGAATCTATGATTTACTAATGATTTTGAGGACATAAGAGACTAATATCAAGAGGCCCAGAGAGAAGAGCCCAGGGCGAAGGAGAAAGAGGTCCAGTACTGTCAAAACAGACTTCTAGGTATTTTCTTACTGCCTTGAAAAGGCTCTGGCACATTACTAACACAAAACAGAATAGTTTTAGTCAGAAAACCTCTCAATTTTAAAATCAAATAGGCACATAAGTTATATGACATTTTCCAGGAAGCCCTAGCCCATATAGCAATAGATCCTAGGTTCTTTAACATAATGAAAGGTAGAAAACTAGGTACATCCTGCTGAGAACATTCCATAGAAAAGTATTCTTCCACTAGCTATTACCATTAGCTTGTTTGCCAGTGTATTATTAGCAGGTTTACAAGGATATGCCCTTTAATTTCCTCTGGGTTCCCCAAATAAAAGGAGAGTATGGATTGCAGAACTGCTTCTTAACCCCTCCCTTCCCAATCCAGGTTTTAGCTTGTATGGAAAAGGGAATGTGTCTTGGATTTTATCTCTTAAGTACAGAGAAAGTCCATCAGCTCCTACGTGCCTCAAAAGCATGTAGAATAAAGAGGCTTCAAGAGACGAACAAGGAAGTGATGAGGGAGGATGAGAAATAAGCTAATAATAAAGAACACTTTCTATCAAAGAATTCTGAGGTATTATAACCTCTCCATTTACATTCAAACCTGAACTTTTGTGTAGTAAAGGTACAAAATTGACTGATTAGAGTGCCAATAAAGTTTCTTTACTGCTAAAAAGAAATAAATTCCTAAAAGTAATTATACTGCAGTAAAAATATTCACTATTTTAATCACAGCTTTGTATCAAGCAATTAATTCTTAAGACATTTGCCATAATATAGAGCATAATATAAAATGTGGACTAATACAGTAATCCATTTCAATTTTACACCATGCTCAAGTTTAGTTTCCCAAGTCATTCCCTCAATACAAGACATATGTTTTATCAGCAATTCAAAAAGAATGTTATCACATAGTTAGCTTCCATTCTGAAAACAGAAACTACAACAATAAAAGAAATTCAAACACAGATAAATTTTATTAGGGATAACAAAGTGGATAAGCCACATAGATAATGCGGAGCGTCCAGTGAATGCCTCTGACAGAATTCTCAAGAAAACAATATGTAGTAGACACTGCTAGTTGCCTAACCTACATGTACTCTTCATTGTTAATAGAAAACCCTATTTCATAAGAGGCATCCACACTCTCATAAACTAACCCCAGTGCCTCAGGAAAGGTAGACCTTGTTTTCCTATTCCAGACTTGTGCCCTAATTACTCTATGGCAATTCTGATAATTCCTTCCCCATTTTTGGTAATTGTTTCAGAATATAAGACATAAACCAATCAGTGTAAAGACTTGTCCAATTATTACCCAGGGAAAAGAAGACAACTCAAATTGCCTCAATTATATTGGTCAGAAAGACTTTTATTCATAAATGGGAATACCACTGCCCTTTTATTCACTGGATTTTAATTAGAAAGCCTATAGTGGTGATTATTCCTGGCAGCCATTTTATATTATTAGGGGAACAATATGTAGGATGAAGCTGATATGTGGACTGCAGAGAAGAGAGAAAGAAATAACGTAGGTAGGTCCTTTTTAAGACCTCTGAATTATAAATCAGCCAAAGATAAAAATTTCTATACCTATGTGCTTCTAATATGTAATCTCTGAATTGCTGAGGTGGATTTTTTTTTCACTTCTAGCTAACAGAAAGGGATGTAAGTTATTATAACAGGAGAACCAAGAATGAATGTGAATGTGCCTGATAGAGGAGAGCAATAACAACTTCTAAAACAAAAGCTGGTGGGGATTCTAATTGATCTTTAATTCTTTATTCTTTTTTTTAAATAAAAATAATAATTTTTAAAGAAGCTTTAGATTACATAAATGTCACATCAAAAACCTAAGGGATTCCCATATACCCCATCTCCTCCCCCCTCACACTTTCCCCAAATAACACCATCTTTCATTAGTGTGGTATATTTGGTACAATGGATGAACACATATTGAAGCCTTGCTACTAACCATGGTCTGTAGTTTACTTATGGTTTATACTTTGCACAACAAAATTTTATAGGTTTTGACAAAATGTGTAACAGCCTGTATCCATTATTGCAATGTCATACAGAACAGTTCTAATGTCAAAAAAAAAAAAAAATGCCCCAGTTACAACTATACTCTCTTCCTCCCCTCAGAACCTCTGGCCACCACTGGCTTATAACAATGTTACAAGTTCTTCCATTTCTAGATTAATAAATCTACTTTGGTCCATGGTTGCATTACCCCTTTTCTTGAGTATTTTGGGATGATGTTGCCCATTCTTCCTTAGATTGAGAGGAGGCCAAAATCCTGTGGGGCAGATGGATGGACCTGTCTTACTTGCAGTTGTAGATACTCTCTGTTTTTTGAGATGGACATTTTCCATCATCATCCTTTTTTCAGCTGTCTTGAGTGAGTCAATGAACTGGTGAGTAGGTGATGGCTACATCTCTGCTGAGATTCAGGGTTCAACTGGCATATGATCAGGCAGAAGATTTAAGTCTCTGGGACATATATTTAATAGGTATAATGCTAATTATAGGTTCAAATAAAAGGGGCAGAAGAGCCATATGTAGGAAAATTATAAATGAGTCTAACGCTGATATATTGAGGAGATAGGTTATCATATATTCCATGGTAAGGCCCGTTGACAGGGTGCTGATTTCCTGGGGTTGTCTGCCTTGCCTATAATATATTGATGTTTCTAGAGACCTCAGGAGCACCCCTACCTGAGGTACTGTTTACTGTGGCAGTCAGTGAGATCCTCCGGAGATGTGCATAAGTGTAACTTCTGGAATGACCTCCTGACTCACATTTTTCCTATTTTTTGCCTATTTTAATCTTACAGGCTTAAAACTTTAGAGTCAATTTTTCATTCCCGCCTAACCTTTCTCCATGACCCAACCATTGGGCAAATGTTGCGAATTTTTGCACCATTGTCCCTTTTGTAAATCATACTTCCTTCCTACTCTGCACCACCACTATACTTCAGATACTCAATACTCTCTCTTTACATGCTAATTTATCCTTTAAAACAGAATAGGTTATTTGGTGTTAATACACCGTAGGTTTAATATAAACATGGATAGAAGATTGATGACTAGAAAAGAATAGAAATTCTAGAAAAAGATAAATACTGAATCTCAAATCAAAGAAGAAAAATGAGTTATCAATTGGGGAAAATTGTAGGTGAATTTATACCTCTTAGTGGTTTTAATAAGATTATTTCCAAATGGATTAAAACGTTAAATGTAGAAAAATGAAACCACAAAGGTTCTAGGACAGGGGTTTTAACCAGGGGTCCATGGACCACCAAGAGGTCCATGGAAAGATTTCAGGGGATCTGTGAGCTTGAATTGAAAATTCAAAAATACATTATTCTTGTGGGGACATGTTGGTGCAGGTATGATATGTTTATTAAATAATACACAGTATTGTGTGGACTTAGTATGATTTTTATTTTGATGTAGCGTGTTTTAAGTGCAGTGGATAGCTGCCTGCAAAAAGACTGGTAAGGATGATGGAGATGGTTTTATGATGCTGTGAGAAAACTCGAATTTCTAAATGTTTGCCAAAAATGACCATTTGAACAGATGTTGAATCATGTTAAGCTATCAGGTATTGAAATTATGGGAAAGTTGTAAAACGTAATTTTGAATAATCCTAAAATTTAATTTAAAGACATACTGATATTGAGTGTCATAAAAACTATCTGCTGCTACATTCTGAGAAGGTGTCCATGGTTTTCACCTGACTGGCAAAGGGGTCCATGGAACAACAAAAGGTTAAGAACCCTTGTTCTAGGAGAAAACAAAGGTAATTTCTTTTGTATCCTTGGAGTGGTGAAGGACCATCTATCTAGGACTCAAAATCCAGAAGCCATAAGATTAAAGATAGATGTATGGAAAGTATATGAATTGCCACTGACTCTACAAATCCTCACATCCACAAGGAAAGTAAAGCTTATGATGGTGGGGCCTTATGAGTCTTAGTATGGCATTATTCTCTCTCCCTCCCCTCAGAACCTCTGGTGACAGCGGGAAGGAGACAGAGGGAACAAAGCTGCAAGGTTTTCCCATACTCATGATACTCTCTTTTCAAATATTTCTTATCAACTGTTTATTAAAGTGCCCATGGCTTGGCTTCTGAGAATTTCATATTTTTTCCACAACAAAGGACAAATTATTCAATATTGATCTGAGCACATGTCAAAAAACAAACAAAAAAGGAACTAAATGTATAGGTACATTTCAATTGTGGCCACTACACAGCTAATAGTTTATTGTAATTCTCAAAGATTTGGTCCCTAGATGCTCATGCAGGTTCACCCTGCATCGACCTCCAAACATCGTTCTGTCAGCATTTTGAATGCTACTGATTCTGTGAGTAATATTTGCAGTAGAGGTCAAGTAGGCCAGGAAGATCAGCTTGCCCTTTCACTTATAAATTCCCCTTCTTACATGGCTTTTTACCTCGGGTTCAAGTGTTGTGGCCTCTGCAACCCAAACTGCAGCAAGCAAATTCCAATTCTGAGTGAAAGGAGAAAAAATCAAATCCTACCTGACTGTTGCTAGTTTGTATACACTAGATCTAGAGTAAGCTAAAATCAACAGGGCATAAAAAATAAATAAATAAATAAATAAATAAACAAACAAACAAACAAATAAATAAATAAGCCTTGCACAGTAATATACAAACTTAGATTCTTAGTTTAAACACAGTCTTTTATTTGTCACTAGCACTGCATTGTTATCAGAGAACTGATATGCCTACAGCTATCAAAAGTGTCGCCAGCTCTAACAATGTTCAATGTTCATTCTGGGGCTTTCCCCTTTAGCTTATTCCATCTATGGCTCTGATAAAATTTGGGTGGATGAGAATCTGATAACAGCTTAAACAGGGGTTTTTAACCATTTTTGTTCCATGGACCCTTTTGCCAGTCAAGTGAAAACCTTGGACCCCTTACTAAGTGTACACCATCCTGTGTATTATTTAGTAAATATATCACATGCACACCAATATGTCCCCACAAGAAAAATGTTTTTTGAATTTTCAATTCAAGCTCACGGACCCCCTGAAATCATTCCGTGGACCCCTTGGGGGGTCCGTGGGCCCCAGGTTAGGAATCCCTGGCTTAGGGAAACAGTCTGTCACTCTAATGATTTGTATAAGTGCTTTTGCTACAGATCTTTATTTTTACAGGTCATTGTCACTAACAACCTTCAGAATACAAACAGAAAGCTGTGCTGCTTTTGCTGAAGATGCACAGCAGCCAACTCCAGTGAAGAAGCAAGTGAAAATGTTCTTCCTGCCCATTGTCCAATGTGAAACGACCTGAAAATCAGTGCTTGGCTAGGTTTTCCTTCTTTCTCTATGTTTTAATCTAGGGATGATGGCAGTGATGGTATTTCATTATATATACCTAAAGTAAGGAAGAAAAATCACAACAAACTGAAATACAAGACGAAAATATTTGTGACAGCTTTGCTGTGTGCTTTAGTTCTAAAATATTTTGCTATTTTCCCTAGCAGCTGCAGTTGGTACAGCTGTAATCTGTACAGTGAAACCTTGACCCACAGTCATGCTAAAATATGTGAACAAAGGTAAAACTAATGGACTTATCAAAAGTGAAATTCCTTCTGTGGTATCATTAATATGCTTTAGAATTTTTAAGTATATGTGTTTTTATTCTTCCAATGCATCAGAATTGGAATTGGCATTATGTCAAGATGTTCCCACTGTCAAAGACATGAGGAGGTTAAAATGGCTTTGTGTAGAGCAGTAACCTCAGGAGAAAAGAAGACTAACAGAAAATTAAGCCAAATATTTATTATTATTATTATTATTATTATTATTGTAATTCATTATGGTAAGCTCATAATGTACTGGTTTCAAAACAGAAAGCACAAGGAAAAAATAAAATGTGCTCACCACATTGGTGGAAAAAGTACTAAGCATATATGTAGTCAGAAATTCAATATCCCTTTTTTTCTTCTAGATCCTCTACCAAACAGAAGTATCACATAAATCAGAGACTTTACATGTCTATGTGACTTGGTTACAATTTCCTTTCTCTGTCTTTGTTTATCTTTGCCATATCTTTTCCTTTCATTATATTTAAGACTTTGAAAGAGAAAAATAAAACTGCAAAATTGACCTAATTTTCTGGGTAATTAAGAATAAGCTTTCCAAACATAAAGAAGAAAATGATGGCATTGCATGAATTTGAAGACCAAAATTTTCTAGACCAAATTTTTTACTAACCTGGATAATTGGTTGCTTCTGCTTGAGAACAATTGGTAGGTTTAAATAAATGAAAAGCAATCTTAACAGTGCAACAACAACAAAAAAATCAGCTTTATAGATTACCTTATTTAATCCAAATATTTAATTATTCTCATTTGCACAAAATCTAAATTAGAATGTAATTATTTTCTTTGCAAAGGATTCACAATAGAATTTTTAATTAAGCCATTTGGTATATAAAATTATTATTCTATTTGCATACAATTATTTTGCAGAAGACATTTACAAAAGAACGTCAGTGGTTATACACTATGTACCTGAAAAACAGTATTAAAATTTAGAAACCAAACAAGCAGTTGGAAACAGAAATTTTAATACAAAGAGAAGCCTGCATTCATCTTGCATTTATAATTATGGTGCTTTACAATATTTATAAAACACTTTCATAAACATTTATCGCCTTTTGCTCTCAGTGAAATTTTTTGTGTGTGTGAGCCCTGCAGGAAAGTCATTATTATCCCCATTTTACCTCTGGAAAAACTGAACCTCAGAAGAAATGTCCTCCTGAGTATTACATAATGATTAAGGGCCAGAGACAGATTGCATATTTTCTTATCTATCCCACTTATTTAAAAACAAAGTATTCACTTGCTTTTAGGGGTACTTATTTCATTCCATTATTCAGAACATCTTTTTTGCATTTTATAGCAAAATAACTGAAAAACTTCATTTTTGGGGATCAGAAATTAGGATGCATAAATAACCACTGATGATGCTTTATCACTTGCTGTGTGATATTTTAGTAAAAGGCACTACTGATTATATTCTTCATAAATTCATCCTATAGGAGCCAAATAAAAATTCTGAACTAATCAATGATTGATTAAATCCTGGAAAATTTTAAATTATTGAAGTAAATTTACATAAGTGGGAGTAACAAACAGAAAATCACATGAGGGATTTGGACACCATGAAAATTATAAAGTTGACTAAGCTAAGCTTTTCTAGATAAGATAGAGAACTAACATTAACTGGGTGCTTCTTTCTACAAATCCATCTCTTAAATGGCCAGAAGTAAGAAGGCTGATGGATCTTGGACCAGTAATATGAAAAACTGGGGTCTATGAGTGGAGGAGAAATGGCAACACAGAACAGGAAAAATGAGTTCTCTGGATATGTCAATAAATTGGGGGAAAATTTTAGTTGTAATTATTTATTTTTCTTATATTCATTTTTTTTTCAGCTACGTATTTTTTTCTACTCAATATTTATATTACCCACTATGTGCAAGTTAGTCTTCTAAATTCTGAAAATACAATAGAGAGCAAAAGAAACAAAACCTTGCCCACATGAAGCTGCCATAATAGTGATAGCGGTATTGAGAAGAAGCAGATCATTGCCAATCCTTCCAAAGCCCTTCTGGAGGCTGCCAGCAAGGGTATGATCAATTGGGTGAAACTCAACCCAGCTTGAAAAATGAGGGAACAATTGTAAGCAAAGAAGTTCTATCTGAACACTGGGCATTCTTGTCTAATCCTGCAACCTCAACACACTGAAACTTCGGCTGGTGATTAAAACTCTTAGTAAACAGCAATGCCCAGGACAAATGAATACACAGAATTTCAGAAAGGAATGGTCACCAGGGAGGAAGTCAGACAAAGAGTTATAGAATTCAGCTATTGCTCGAAAGTATACCTGATCAACATGAGGTGGTCAAGCTTGGGCCTTGTTTTAGTTTCTTCTACTATGTTTCATTTACCAGTCCAGCATAATTTGAGTTCATCAGGAAAAATATATATATACATATGTACCTCACAGAAATTCAGCCACTCTTAAAAAAAAAGTCAACTTACAAAAAGCCAGAATCACGTATCAGAAATAATAATTTAATATATATATATGTAGTGTTCTCAACAAGATAAGGGAAGATATTTGAAACTTGAAGCAGAAGCAAGAATCATAGAAATATACTGAGTATGCAAGCCATGATTAATGAAATGAAGGATTAAATATATGGTAAGAAATAGCAAAAGGGATAAATTTGAAAATTAACAAGATGGAAGATGCAGTTCAGATAATAGCAAATTTCAAAGAAATTTCAGGAAACTAGAATATGTATGTCCTGATGATAGGAGTATTGACTGGTACAACTAATCTGGAGAATGATCTGCAAGTGCTTAGTGAAATGAAGTCTAAACCTATGGCCAGCATGGTAGGTTCAAACTGTTTATACTGCAGAGGTTCATGTTTTTAAGCTAGTCCATTCTAATGGGTGTAAACATAAGAAGGACCTTTTGATTAAGTTAATTTAGTTACAACATAGCCCAGGGTGGGTATTAATTATCTTATAGGAGTCCTTTATAAAAGAATGAAATTCAGACAGAGAGAGAGAAAGCCAAAGAACCAAGAATCTAAAAGCAAGGAAACCTGGAAGAGAAGGGAGAGATGAGCAGACACCGCCATGTGCCTTGCCATGTGACAGAAGAGTACAGGATTGCTGACAGCTGGACTTCAGGAAGTATATATCACCTGATGATGCCTTGATTTTGGGCACATTTCTTAGTCTCAAAATTGTAAATTTGTAAGCTAATAAATTCCCACTGTAAGAATCCAACCATTTCATGGTATCTGCTTTCAGAAGCCTAGCAAACTAAAACAGACAGCAATTCTACTCCTGATATACATGCCAGATAAATCTCAGACTAAATCTATGAAAGGACATAATAATGTCCATTAAAGAATTGTTTTTTCTTGCAAGAAGTTGGAGGGAACCTAAGAATCAATCACTGTGAGAAAAGGAAAGAAAAATATGATTATTGATAAGGATGAAGCACTGTGCAGCATAAAAAGCAGTGAGGTAGAGATACAAACAAGAACATGGTTAAATTTTTAAAATGTATTGAGTGAAAAAATGTTAAAATTTATATCTTATAAATCTCAAAAACTCACAACATTTTACCTAATTTACATACATATTCAAGAGTCTACAAAACCACTGGTGTAATTGGGGGTGGGAGAGTAAGAGACAGAGGGTCATAAGTATAGAGATGAGAGATTGAGGCAAAAAAAAATAATTAAATCAAGGAAAGGGCATATTACTCACCATGATGAGTATACCTAAAGAAGAGTATGATTAACTCAATTCTTTGCACAATAAATGTTTGAATAATTAAATAAATTAAGTAGAGCAATAAGACTTGAATTGTATACTCCTATCAGCAGCCATGCCAGAATTGTCCCAACCTCCCTCATCCTCCAGCTTCCTTTATTCTTGGACTGTCCACTCATTTCTACCTTATTGAGACCATATGTGACCATCTGTGGATGTATAGTTTTCCCCATCTCATATTTTCCTAGATTTGTTCTCACCCACTCTTGAATTTTCAATAGACCCATTTTCCAAATTAATAAACAGTACACTAACCCCAAACCCCATTTTTTTTTTTATCTCTAGCACCAGACTTGCTTTGTCTAGCAAAACTAAGCCATTAATCTTCTGTGCTTCCTCCTTCACTAACTGCAGGCATGGACAGATTTATTAGGGAAGACTTCACTTGTAACAATTCCATAGTTCTGTATTCTTTCATTAAAATTTTTCATTAAAACCCTTTACTCTTCAACTCTCTATTGTAATAATTAATGTGTTGCTAAGTCCCATAATCTTTTTCTTCTTAAAATTTGTCATTATTTTGACAAATTCTTGACTAAGGAATCAAGAATTTTAACGTTATAGTCTTTTATACCTATGACATATGAAGTTTGGCTTCCTAGTCCATTCAAGGAGTATATTTCTCCATCCCTTTCTCTGGGGAAATAAGACATAGCAGACTCACCTTGTCCCTAATTATACAATCCCATCAGACTTCACCAAATTAGTTTGTAAATATAAATCAGAAACTCTTCAGGAATGAAGTATAACATAGTGGTTAAGAGCACAATCTCTAAAATCAGACAAAGTATATTCAGATTCTTTCACTTATTAGCTCTGTATGGTTAGAAAAATTGTTTATCCATTCTGATTTCCAGTTTTCTCATCTGTTGATATGGATGATAGCAGCACATATGTAACAATATTTTTGTGAGGATCAAATGAGATAATAATTATAAAGTAATTAATACTTTTACTGCCAAGCTCATAGTAAATGTTCTTTAAATACTACTGCCATTTTGTTAGGACTATTGTGATTTCTGAAGAATAAGACAACCTGTTAAACGTACCAAAAGAAAATCAATTATCTTAGTTGTGTCCTTGAATCATTTTGCAACATACATATCGCTTATCATTCATAAAGAAGTGCATCTATCTTTTTAGGTCTCTCTGTTCTCTTTTCCTTTCTTGCCTACAAGCAAACTTGTTTGACTCTGAGAGCCACCACACTAACCCACAGCCCATAAGAAGAAAAGTAACCCTCCATTCCCAGAAGGAAATACAGATTTTTGGTTCCTGTGTTCTGCATATACAAGTAGCAACTCACGTTTCAGTCAGGTTGATATCAGATTGGTAACAGATTAGTATCACTCTTCCTCCATCTCACAGCTTCCCAAGAGGAATAGAACAAAGTTTAGGAGGAAAAGTATGTGTTTTTGTCAAATTCTAGTTCAGTTTTCTGATTGATGAAATCTGGTGGGCAGGCTGATTCATTTAAATATCTCTGTGTGTGAAATATGCACATTTTAAAAAATAATATACGTTTTTATCAAATATAACACAATATAATCCCATATTTAAGAAAGATTACTACTTGTTAGCATGATCTGGCCCATAACTTTAATAGTAATAGATGGATGTGCCTCACTCCTATTTTTGTGCTAAGAACCATTTAGTATTTTCCATTTTTCCTATGACCTAAAGGTATCAAAAACTCTGTAACAGGGAAGCGGCTGTGGCTCAATCAGTAGGGCTCCCGTTTACCATATGGGAGGCCCCGGGTTCGGTTCCCGGGGCCTCCTGGTGAAGGCAAGCCCGCCCGCACGGCGTGGTTAGCTGACCCAGCGAGCACAAGCAGCAAGGGGGGGATAAATGAATAAATAAATAAAATCTTTAAAAAAAAAAAAAAAAACAACTCTGTAACAGTTGTAAATAATAATTGGCCTTTATTCCTAGAGAAAAAGGCAATATTTATGAGTAAATTATGGCTATGGCAACATGTTTGGTGGTTGGGATTTGCAGTTAGTTTCTTTCTAACATTACTCTTTTCTGTAATCACTTTTAAAATCATTCCATCCATCCAGCATGTCTTTCAGGACATGACCTTATTCTGATTCTTTTTCAATATCTTTAATGCTTTCATCTCTTTCCTTAGTTTTTAATTTTTCCTTTTAATCATCAAATCCCTCAAAATAGTATAATACACATTTCTTCCTTCTCATGTTTTTTTTTACTCTTTAGAGATTTTATCTATCTCTTACAGATTTGCTCATCTTCTAAATCTAACTGAGCATACTAAATCTACACTATAACCCTAATCATGAGCTCTAGTATCACATTGCCAATATAATTATGACCATTTTCATTTCTTACTTTGATATATTAAAAAAAAAAAACTACCCAAAGTCTAAAACTGGCTCCATCTCCTATGCCTAGTCCTATGGGTAAAACCCTAAAGCCCAGTTTTAAATTTCCCCTATTTATGTAAAAGGTACCACTGTCAATCTGATTCAGAATTTGGAATCACTGACTTTTATTTCTTTGGTTTTCCCATAACTACTCATCATATACATAGAATTATCTCTTTCAATATTCTTGTAAATCTACGTCTAGTTTCTTTTTACACTGTGGTCCTTACTTCATTCTTACTTAAAAGGTAAAGAAGGAAGAAGACACTTAAGTTTTCCTGATTCCTTTTTGGGGATTGTCAATATATTTTATTGTTCCATAAGTTGATCCATTTTTTTCTGCAATTTTCAGTCTCTTGTTTTTTCACTTATTTATAGGATAAAGTCCCAATTCCTTAGTCTAATATTTTAAGCTCTCCAGAATTTATCCTGACCATTTACTTCTAATCATATCTTCAAATATTCTGAAACAATCATGCTCCTCTAATTTATGCTTTCCATGAAACTCCGAATATGTTACTATATTCTAATCACCTCAAATGTGCACTTGCTTGTTATATCACTTGTAATGCATTCCTTCCTCTTCCCCATAAAACTATGTTCAAATTCCACTTCCTTTTTGAACTCTTCTTTGATCACATTAGCTCACTATGGCATCTACCTCTTAGAAGAATACCAACACATATTGCCTGGCACTTATCTTCAAGTTATCTTTGTAGGTCTATGTTTCTTGTGTTCCCACCTAGATTCTAAGTGACTTGTGGGCAAAAGTTCTATATGATACAGCTTCAGATCACACAAAGCATTTGATAAAGGACTATGCATACTACAATGCCAAAAAATATGGACTGTTTCCTTTCCTGCTTCAAAATGAGTGACTATGTGTTAATATATCTCCTTTAATTTCATTAGTGAAATTTTATTTTCAAATATTTTAAAAGGTGTCTTTAGGATCGATTCATATTTTTGACTCATTCAATGGTAAAAATGGAGAGTAGAGAGGGAGAACTGCAGTATTGAATTTAGTTAGACCCAAGGAAATATGGGCTTATGCCCTAGACACAGCCCTTTAGCCCACTCTCTCCCTCCTCCCAGCATGGGGTGAGGGATCCATGGAGATAGGGGACATGCTCACTTGGTGTCCATGCCTCTCTTTCAAGACCAAGTTCCCAGAACTCAAGATTCCGGAATCCTGGTGGGGAGATGAGACCCCAAACCTGCATTCAAGGTCTGCTCAAGCCTCTTTCCCACATCTTGCTTTTTGAGAGTGAAATGGTGTGTGCAATCTTAAGCCAAAGGGATGGCATAATCAGGTGAAAGTATACTAGTTGGCCATGGTACTTAAGTGAATGTACACAAAGTACAAAGCCCCTGATAATGCAAGATGGAAATATGGGTGAGAAGAGAATGGAGATAGACTGGGCCAGGAACCTACTTTTCCTAATACCCCACATTCCAACATGGAAGTCCAAGTAGTTCAAGAAATCTGAATTCCAGCTTGGCTTTCTAAGTTGTTATGAAGTTATGTTTGTCAATTTAGGAAGCTGGAAGAGATTTTATCTAACACTTTTTAGCTTGATTTATGTCTTTTTAAATATTTAGACATATGATATATGGAACTGAATTTATACTACTTCCCCAGGACCTAAAAATGTTAGGGACAGTTTTAGATAGCTACTTTTTTAGGTTGACTTTTGTTATAAGAAACAACTTTTTTTTAATAGAGTGAAGGAAAAGTATCTCATTTCATCCAGTAACTTTGATGAAGATCTTTTCCCTTTGAAAATAAAAACAGGCTCAGATTTGAAGGCAATTCAATTTTTCATAGCACCTGATATTCACGATATATCAAGATTTATTTAAAAGAACTAAACATGGTCGTAGTACTACTTATTAATAGTTTCCTTTAGCCTAATTCCTTAATTAAAAAAAATCATCACCTACATTATATGAAATTTATACTTTAGTTGTTTCAAAATGTACTAATAATGTAATATAAGTCATGAGCCTTGTGTTTTATGCAGCCGAAGTATAGATCCAAGGTATATATCATTCCCCTAAAGATACTGTGTTGGACTGAATTATGTGCCCCAGCTTGGGCATGTTCTTGCTATTGGTCCACTTTCTGGTAGGAGTGGACCCATTGTAAATAAAGTCTATTAAAGACATTACTTCAATTAAGGTGTGGCCTAACTGAATCAGGTGGTGCTTTCATCCAAATTATTGGAGTCCTTTATAAGCAGATTAAAAGTCAAACAGAGAAGCCACAGAGAGCAACCAGAAGCCAGAAGTCAAAGAAATCCTGAGGAGAAAGGAGGAGATATCACCACTTCCATGTGAGAGAAAAGCCAAGGAACCCTAAAGCTTGCCAGCCAGGCAACAGATACCAACCATAGGTGGAAGCAATCTTCTATTTTCTGAAACCATGAGTCAATAAATTCCTGTTTTTAAGCCAATCATTCCATGGTATTTGTTTTAGCAGCCAGGAAATTAAAACACATACTGTTTTCCAGGTACCTTCACAAACATTTCCTTCATTTAAAAATCTCTGACTGTATTTATAGACAGTGAAAATGACCTAGCCATTCTATTTTGTCCTTGGAATCAGGCAATATATTTAATACAAGCTAGTAGTTCCTCTTATACTATTTTCCATACTGTTTTTGAACATTTTTGATTTACTGAAATACAGCCTATATTTAATGTGTGTTAAACATTTGACTGTTGTAATATAACAACATCTCCTCAGAGACAGATTGATTGGATTTGGATTTTAAAAGTCACTGCAGAAGTGTCTTCTTTGGCAACATACACTAAAATCGGAAAGATACAGAGATTAGCATAGCCCCTGCACAAGGATGACAAGCAAATTTGTAAAGTGTTCCACAGTTTTTTAATAAAAAAAAAACATTTTAAAAGCCACTGCAGAAAATAGGAAAAAAAAAAAAAAAGAAAGAAAGATGGCTATTTACTGATTCTGAATAGGAATGCTTTACTTTTAAAGAAGCATATAAAGTGCTAAGCAAGTAACTCTCACCAGCCAAGTAGAAATTATATATGTAAATCCTCACATTGAACTTGGAGAATTTCACCTTCTTTCCCAAATCTTGTCTTACTGGCATATTCATAAAGCAATACTGCTTATTTATATCTTTCAGCAACCATTTAATCTATCATTTTCACTCACAGACATGCATATTACAATAGAAAATTTGCACAAGTTTATTTTTTCATTTTTCACTTCATGCTATTTTCTTAGTTTTTATTTAATGTCAATTTAACTTGGCATTTTACCCAGCTATCTAATATCCCTGCCACTCAACATGTTACCCTATCCTGACACTTGAGTATAGTACTCTAAAAAAAGAGTGAGTTTATCAGAGAAGCAGAAGAGGAAGCATATTCTAAACACACACACACACACACACACATAATAGAGAATTCCAGTTAATATTGGTGGTCACATAAGATGTTTCAGAGTGCCATTTCTCCCACAGAATTTTTAAATAACTATCAAAAATGAGCAGAACTATCTTCCTCAAAATTCTGGAAAGGAATTAAAGAGTTGCAGTAACTAAATGAGTGGCAAATCAAGACAAAGCAGTTTTGAAAACTGTAGAAGCTCCTCCCTGCCACAGAGAGGAGCTAGCTTATGCTCTCATTATAGGTCACTGTCCTTGTTCCAGAGGAAGCAGAGGAAGCCTTCTGTGCATACATGGGTGACTATATGTCCATGCCAGTCTATCAGGTATCATACTGAAAGACAGACTGAACCAGGAAACTCATTTTTGACTCACCCTCACAGAATTTTCCCTACAGACAGAAGCAGCTTGCAGATGACTAAAGCAATGGGAGAAATAATTAAGTCAAAGTGGACTAGAATAAATGATTACCTGCTTTAAGAAATAATACTGAGCACCTGGGGAGTGGTCTATCTCATAGGGAGTGGAGGAGAAGCTTGGATTCCTGTAAACATGAGTATTCCTAAAAGCAAGAGTGAACACCAAGTCCAGGAGAAGATACAGGCTTGGAGACAGAGAGGACCTTGCACTTTACCTTCACTCAAGGCTGATCTTGATAAGAGGACTAACTCTGAAGTAGATCACAGAGCCAACTTGCAAAGACATGCAAGGTGTTGTTTATGTTGGTTTGGTTGCTTTTATTAGCTCCTGGAATTCAAGGAAATCTCTGTTATATCACTAGCAGAATCCAAACTTAAGGAACAGAGAGTCCAGGAACTATATCCAGAGTAAATACATTAAAATATGCTATATGCAACAAAAGACTAGAATAAAAACAAAGAAACAGGAAATGAAGGCCTATTCAAAGGAACAAGAAAAATTCAGAAATCACCAACGAAGACCAAACTTTGGACATACTGGACAAATAATTTTAAAAAATGATCTTCAGTATGTACAAGGAAATAAAGGAAAAATGAAGAAAGAACTAAAGGATATCAAGAAAACTATGGAGGAAAATATGAGAATCTTAATAAAGATACTGAAATTTTAAAAAGGCTCCAAACAGAAATACTGGAATGGAAGACAACAATAACAGAAATGAAAAATTCTCTAGAGGGTTTCAATAGCAAATTGGAGCTGACAGAAGAAAGAAGCAATAAGTCAAAGACAAGACAATTCAAATGATTCAGGAGGGGGAGAAGGAAAAATAAAAGAATGAAAAAAGTAATCAGAGCCTAAGAGACCTATGGGATGCCACCAAGCATACCAAAACATGTATTACAGTAGTATCAGAAGTAAATGAAAGACTGAAAGGGACAGAAGGAATATTCAAAGAAATAATGACAGAAAATTTCCCAAATTTGATAAAAAATATTAATATAAATATCCAAGAAATCCAGTGAACACCAAACAGGTTAAATTAGAAGAAAATTACACCCAGACACATAGTTGTCAAACTGAATAATTCCAAAGACAAAAACAACATGTTATGTATACGTGAGTCCCAATAAGATTGTCAGATTTCTCATCAGAAACCAGGGAGGCAAGAAGACAGTGGGATGACATATTTTAAAGTGCTAAAAGAAAATAATTGTCAGCCAACAACTTTAAATCTGGCAAGACTGTCTTTCAAAAATGAGGGAGAAATTCAGTCATTCCCAGATAAATAAATGCTAAGGGAGTTTGTTACTACTAGACCTACCTTACAAACAATGCCAAACAGAGTTTTTGGCCTAAAAAGAAAGGACAATAGGTTGTGGATTAAAGCAATACAAATAAATAAACCAGAAACAAAAGGACACTGATATGGAATATTAGAGTACAAAAATTCATAAAGTCAGAGATTAGAATATAGGTTACCAGGGCCATGGGGATGGTAGGGAATGGGGAGTTAATGTTTAATTGGTAAGGTTTCTGTTTGGGGTTATGGAAAAGTTTTGGTAATGGCTGGTTTTGATGGTAGCACAATATCGTGAATATAATTCACATCACAGAATTATAATTTTGAATGTGGTTAAAAGGGGAAATTTATGCTGTACATATGTTACTAGTATAAAAAATTAAGATAAAAACATAAGACTGTACAACACTAACAGTGAACCCTAATGTAAACTATGGACTGTGGTTCAGTATAATTATATGATTGTTTTCATCACTTGTAACAAAAGTACCACAATAATGAAAATGTTAATAATAGGGAAAACTGTGTATTTAATGGGGTTGGGGAGATGGGTTACGGGAACTCTGTATTTTCTGCATGATTTCTCTGTAAATTTATATCTTTTCTAATAAAAAGTTAATTTTTAAAATTCAAATAAATCCACAACAATGGCAGCAATAAAACCTAGGGGAACTGATAAATTGTGTTTAAAATACAAAGTACATTTATAAAACGAAAGTATAATTATTCCTACAATAATATTGATGAAAATACATAAATAAGGTATTAAATTTAAATCAAAAAATCGAAATGATCTTAAACACATGGTGATTTATAAAATTTTATGGAATTTTCTCAAAAATAGACTATTTCAAGCTACAAAAAAGAAAAACAAAATCCATAAACTAATTTCTGTGCAGTCCTAGATGCTGCCTTATGCAATGTTTAAAAAAGAAATAATGTTAATATCATTAGGCCATGAAGGCCATAATAAAGAATATTTAAGAAATAGTAACAAACTGAAGTGACATTATGAAAATAATTTTTATATCAATATATAATATTATGAATGAATTCTTACAGTTTGTTCAGTGAATCAGTAGAAAATAAGTTGTGGAAAGGTAAAGCACCATTAAAACTGGTTTGCGAAAGCTGGTCAGAAAGAGGCATATAATCAGTAAGAGAATTCCAATAGTTTTGGTAGGAATTGAAGAACTGACATCATCAGTATAGTAAACGTATGATTTGGCCCATATCATTTGGCCAAGAAAAAATTATAATTGCTTGTTAAAACCTTTTCATGATGGTGGCTTTAAAATCCTTTTAAATAATTCTAATATTTGTGATATCTTCATGTTGACATACATTATCTTATCTTAGATGAGATTTCCTTGGTTTATGGTACCTCCATCAATTCTGAAGGGCACCTCATTGCCACAGGGTAAGGAAGAAAGTCCTGGATTCTCAATAAGATTTCTCTAATACCACCAAAGCGTAGGTGAGGAGAGCATCTCATAATTTTTTTTTGAAATTATACATTACCAAATAGAATATGCTAAACTAAAAAGACGGATCACTATGAAGATATGTAATTAAAGTTATGACATGCATTTATAGGTCTTTTTCACAGATGGCTTCACAGTGTGTGGTTTAATAAGGGAAATTAAAAGTTTAGCCCTAGCCCTCAAAGAAAAGAGCTTAAAATATAAAGGAAGACATCATCAAAATCAAGGAAAGTCCTATTTAATATTGTAAGGCTTTTTCATTGCCTAACATGCAATTTTAGTTTTCTGTTGCTTTTCAGTAAATATCTAGATTTTTTTCCCGATAAACTTGAGTATATATTAGGATTAGCATTTTCATTAATTCTAGTAGTATTGGTACTTCTGTTATTGCATACACAATATGAGAACATAAATTTCAATCACTTTATTTTTAATTTCTTCAAAATATATCACAAAAAAAGCTCTGTGCAATATAAAGGAAAGTCATACCACTGTTCTAAAGCAGCTTGTAAAATAAACTGTACAAATTGGACAAAATACAAACATGAAACATTTGGGGGAAAAAATTCTTCCTAAGAAGCTTTACTGATAAAGAAGAGATAAAATCTTTCCTCTCTATTGAGTGGATTCATCGACGTTCAGTGCATATCATATTCAATGGAATAAAAAACAATAAAAATATGATAAATGAATAGAATGAAAAGTATCCAAAGGTAAAGTGTCAACTCTTTTCTGCTGATTCCAAATGATATTTCCTCTTCTTCCATAAGACATTAGAAGACACTCATACATTATGTGTTTCATTTGGAATTTTCATTTTATTTGCACTTTTAGTTTCTGAGTTTTTGTCTGGTTTTTCTTTCCTTGGCCCTCTTACCATTTTTCAGCTTACTGAATTCTGCTTTCACTGGTGATTAACATATGTGCATTTAATAATATATTAATTTGATTGCTTAGTCTCTATAAACAATATAATGACATATACGACAGGCAAGTATGATGTTTTGCATGCTGTTCATTCCTATTTTATTCAGGGATTATTGTAACCCTCAATTTTATTATTGCAAACATATCAAATATTGTCAAGTACTTTACTGTTTATTGTGGCATCAACACAAAAAAAAAAGAAATGAAACTTGTTAAGCCTATACTTTCCACCACTCAAAGGTGTCTCTGCAGAAGATCATTATGTATTCCTCACCATAGGTCAGTTGCTTAGCGACCAGAGAAGTAGAGAACTTTCAATACTAATTGAAAGTATTCCGTATTGCTGGCAAGGCATGCTGCAGGACGTTGAACTTAGAAACAGCAGAGACTCTGCCAGATAAAAAATTTGCAGGGGGATGAAAGAAAAATGGTTGCAACATTATATTACTAGTTAGTATTCACTTATATGTAGTAAATTGTGTTTATCAAATGCATTGCTGTGCTTCTTTCTTATGATAAATACCATTAAAATAGATTTTTACCTTTAAGAATACTTTACACAATCAGTGTAAAAATCATAATTGTAGTATCTCTGTAAAAACAAACACCACAAAAGAGAATACATAGGACGAGGAAACTGGGGACAAGGTGGAGGAAGAGGTCACAAAGGAACAAGAAGCCGTAGCACTGAGTTCCAAAGTTCCTTGAGTCCAGTAACTATATCTGCACGGAGAAAGAGGGAAATGAGGAATAAAACCAAATACATAAGAGAAAGAATATTGAAAACAATCCAAAAGTAGTAACAATCTAACAGAGTAACACTATAAATAAATGTATGTAAAACATTAATTTTACACCAGTCTCTCAAGCTCCTTCATCTGTGATTTAAATAAAATCAGGATTATTTTCTCTTCTAGCCATGTTAAAATCAGGATTATTTTCTCTTCTAGCCATGTAATATGCAATGTTTCTATGGCAAAGAATAGGTCAGAAAAATGTGCTTCGCAAGACAAAGACCAAGTAACCAAGCTGGCCCAAGGACTTCCTTAGCTTCTTCCTTACTGGAGTTCTAATATAATTCTGTGTTTGTCCACCTATTCTCTCATTCTATCTCTTTCTCCCTCTCCACAGTTATACAACACTATAATGTGTGTGTGAGTGTGTGTATGATTTGAATAAATGTTCTTGTTTGTAAAAATTTACCTGTAGGAATAGTTGTCACATGTCGTTAAGGAGATTATCTTTAATAATGGCTGAAAAACAGGAGGTATGTTAATCAGTGGTCTGATCTGCTAATAGATAGAATATACATCTTATGCAGGTTTAGCTAGTTAAATTTTAAAGCCAAGTCTGGTCATAATTTAATTTTAATATCCAGATGCCATCTCAAGGTCATGAAGAGTCATTATGAATATCAGTTGTCACCAGTGATCTGAAGATGAGGCACTAAAATAAGAGGTTCTCAGACCATGCAGTACCTATGATAGAGCCTTTTAAAACAAAACCTGAAGAGGAGATTGTCAGTTTTCTGTTTCTCATAAAAGCTCCATGTAGAACATGATAAAATACAAATCAGTTGTTTTTATTATAGTTATACTTATGTAGAATCTTAATCAAACTTTTTCTTTGGGTTTTACTTACAGTTGACTTGCATTTTTCCCTAGAGGTTTAAAGTTAATGGAAGACAGGAATGACCAAGACACAGGAGAGATGATCAAAATTCTTAATTGATGAAAGTAAGTCAGACCTGCCTTTTCTATAACATACCAAATGATGGTATATCCATAATCTATTTCATCAATGCTTGTATTCACAATAAATATTTGAAGATAGTAGTATGGAGGTGTTTTCTATTGCTGCATAACACATCACTCCAAAACATAGCAGCGTAAAACAAATAGTCCCTCATGATTGTGCAATCTGTGCTGGGTTCAATGGGGTGCTTGTCTCTGCTCCAGATGGTGTCCACTGGGTTCTATCATTTGTTTGAAGTTAGCTGGCAGCTCCATCGTGGCTGAAGGACCCACGATGATCTCATTCATTTGCTGGGCTGTAATGACTGGTTGCTGACAGGCCCTCTCTCTTGGCCTTCTGGCCTTTCATTCTCCAAAACCATTTACAACTTCACCATGGGGCCTCTGATCTTCAAGGAAGCTAACCTGGACATCTTTGCACAATGGCTTAGGGCAAAAAAAGAGAAAAAGATGGACGCTCCAAAGCCTCCTTAGACCTAGGACAAGAACATGTACAATGTCATGTCTGTTGCATTCTCTGAGCAATCAAACAGCTAATCTTTGTTCAGGGTGGGAGGGCACTGCACAAGGACATGAATTCAAAGAATATCCTGATTTACTGGGGACTATTTAATTACAATATGGTAAGGTTACAATTTTTTTAAATATAACCCTTTCTAAAAGCTATATATCCTTGTATTGGTTTCTTGGGGCTGCTTTAACAAATGACCACAAACTTTGTGCCTTAAAAAAACAAAAATTTATTCTCTCACTGTTCTAGGAGTTAGAAGTTTGATATCAAGTTGTAAGCAAGGCTGATTTTTTTTTTTTTTTTACATTAACTCTCCTAGCTTGTCAAAACTCTTGTAAATAATTAGCATTCCTTGACTTGTAGACACATCACTCCAATTTCTGCCTCCATCTTCAAATGAACTTCTCTTTCTGTGCCTTTGTCTTTTCTGTCTCTTATAAGGACACTTGTCATGGGATTTAGGGCCAACCCTAATCCGGGATGATCTCATCCCCATTCAATCCACTATAATCCTTTATCCCACATTATAATTGTGCCTGTGCTTTTTCACTAATCTCTGCTACAGAGAAATTGGATTTGAAAAATGTCATACCCATACTTATTTAAAGCATCATTTCCCAAAGTATATCCTTCAGGAAACTGTTCTGAAATTGTTCTATTATTAAAGAGTATCTTGGTCAAATAATTTTGTAAAGCATTGCATACTGTTAACACCTCCTAGAGATTCACATTATTTACTAGTTTATTAAAGGGAAATCATACGGGAAAATTATTAGTTTTTAAGAAGGACATGTTTTTCCTACATGCATATGAACACTGATCACCCTCATTTTTATTCACGTGATTATATATTAATATCTTTTCTTAACTCTCCATAGATTGGGTTAGATACTCTTCCAGTGTTTCATATCTTCCAGTCATCTTCTTTTCATTGCTGATATACCACTAAAACACTATATTGTAAGTATCTTGTTTTGCATTCTTCTTTTAGTATCCAACCATACTCTTGTTGAAGTCAAGAATCTTATTCACCATTGCATTTCTAGGGCAAAATGATTCCTGGAATACAACTGGTATTCAATCAAAGTTTATTAAATGAATGGATGAGTAAACTTGACTTCGGTAGAAATAATTGAACATAGATACCAATTATGCATAATCCTAAAAGAGCATTCAGCGATAAAATATTTTAAATGGAAATTATTTTACAGTTTCACAATAAAGTTATACTAAATCTTGTATTTCCCACAGTTGGCAATATTGCCATTTGAATTTAATTTTTTGTGTTGTGAATTTACCATGCCAGTGGAGTTGTTAGGAGAAGACATCAAGTAGCTCTGATAAACCATTTGAGAGAATAATTAAAAAAGAAAAAAGTCTTTTTCACTCAATTAGTCATGACTGAATCCCTTTATATTACAAGGAAATTGATATGTCTTCATGAAACAGTGCTAAATCTGGATGGTCAAGCTGTGTATTTTAAGAAGAAAAAAGTTCTCCCCTTTTTCATAGCATCTGCATGTGTAAGGTTATCCTCTTTTCCCTAGTTTTCATTAGAAACAATAGTTCTGTCATTTTCTGTACATATTCAGAATTATCCAAATGTGAAAAATTAACTGAAAAACTTAAGGAGGCCCAATTAATGGAATCAATGAGGGATGTACATTTTTAGACAATGGCTTACCACCCTACTAGTGAGCTATTTAAATCTAGTCTCTGTTCCACCCAAACACAGAGATGGATAGAAAAAACTTTTTAAAAAAAATTTTAAATTGAGAAATATCTACTAAAAGATTTCCAGAATTTTACATCTAAATATTTTTGGCCAAATTACGTTTCACACCATAAAGACAAGTTGGCACAGGGGTCATTCTTTACATGGTTTGAAAATAAGTTTTAATAACATTCATTCTTGATAAATAATCAAGAGCCATGGAATAAAAACAATCTGAATCAATTTGCCCTGAAATCTAGGTTTCAAGTTAGCAAAATACATTTGCCAGTTCATTGAATATTATTTCAGAAAAAAAGGAATATTCCAATTCCAAGAGGTAATTTATTTATCTGGTTCATCCGAAGACTTAGACCGTCAGCATCCTTGGTTACAATTTGAAGACTAGGCTATATAGTAAGTTCCTGGAAGTACCAAATATTATCTATTCTGATTAGCATTAAATTAAATTATTGTGCTAATTTATCTTTTTATATCTATTTAAAGAATTTTTCAATTTATTCTCCTTCTGTTTGGGACATAATAACAAAAGTAAATGCATATCCCTGGTTGCTCTCTTGCCATTTACACCTGGGTTGCACAAACCTAGGTAGTATTTTATAGTAAGTGCATGGTAAGCAAATTAGTGTTCAACACTCAGGCTTATGTGAAATACATTTTTATGTACTTCTTCCTCAGAAAAAATATTTTTAGCATTTAGCATTTGCTATTATTCTTCACACCTACCACCTCTGAAAGTCCATCTAAATGAAAATATCAGCAACATTACAACAAGCTAAATTCCACTGCTTTCTTCCATTTTTAAGAGCATTTTCCAGCAGAGATCTGACTTGAGAAAGTCCAGGTGCTCTTCTACAAGGTGGAAAACAGGTACCTAAGGATCCTGGTTTCCCCTTGCCATAACCATATGTCATCCCAAGCAGAGTGCTGTAGTTTCAATATATCATATGAAAAAAATTATTTTGCATTAAGTCATATCCACTAATGAAAATCCTCACAAAACTGTAGCTACATTGTGGACTGGAACACATTACTTGGTAGCTTGCAAATTTTAATGTTTATTGCACCTAGCAAATTTGAATTTTCAACCTGTTTAAACCTTCTCTGATGGGATTCATATCTATCATTCATTGTAAGACAATTAGAAAACCCAGCAGAAATTACTTCAAAATGTTTTTTGTTTCCTATGGAAGTTGGGAAATCTGTTGACTTACTAGATGTTATATTTGCAACTCTTTCATGCATGGTTTTCTCTTTCTTATTTCTCTTTACACACATGCAAGCTATTTTCTTGCTTATTGTGTGCATTGGGCTGATTTTCTGGGCACAGTGCCTACTTGGTTTAATATGAGCTTAGTATTGTCTATAGCATCCAAGATTCTGTTTGGGAGATATGCAGTCTATAAATTATTAATGATTATTATTGTATTTTAATTCAACTTTGCTTTTGGAATTTAGAAACAGAGAATGAACATTGAACCCAATGAATAATAATCAAGAATATCAAAGTTATACCCAAAGCTCTACTGTAAGGGAGGAGAAAAATAATTTTTTGGACTGAGCAAAATGAGATTATTCCTATAAACAATTAAAACAAACAGAATTAAACATGAAACTCTACATCCATCACTTGAAAAATGTCTGTAATGCTGCTTATTCCCAATTTTCTAACCAATTATTTTAATTCAATGCCCATATTATTGTTAAAAAATATAGAATCAGAGGAAGTGCTAGCTTTTCTCTTCCTAGTCACTAGAACTAGCACACCTGATAGAATATGTCACACTATCAGATGTTGAATAGATCGTTGCTGAATTCACCCCAAATTTTGAGTCACATAAAAGCAATTTGAGTTTGGCTAACATTTCAAAGAAGAAAAACGTCACAGTTATAAGTTAGTTACATATGCATTTTAAAGGAGGAAATATCAATGAAAGGAAAATACAGAGGAGAAATATGGGGGAAAGTCTCTGGAGGCGAACAAAAAGAAAACTAAATTTTTACTGGCAGTGAAATTTAACTACTAATCCAGTGCATCTAAGTGAAATTTGGGTCTTTTCCTTATAGCTAGCTGTACTGCCACACATTTTGAAATTAGAGTTCAGCTAAAGAACAATACATGTCCAATAAGGTGCAGCTCAGAAGACGTCATTAGAGAATTGTTAAGTAAGTACCATCCTGTTATTTTTATATTGGAAAACAGAATGCATTGATTCTCAATTATTTATTCCATGGCTGATATAAAAATAAATACTCTTTTATATTCTAAAATCATTCCTTTTTGCCCTCACTTGTATGTCTTCTTTTTCAAACAAAGCCTCGTAAAGATATGTTAATCCGTTTTCCTGAAATTGGATCTAGGATTTTGATATAGTTTGCTATAAATCCTTGTGTTCTTAGAATAAAAATATTCTCTACATTTTCATCATTATAATATTGATTCAGCTTTGGGGTTAATTTATATGCAAAGCAAATAATTTACCCAAACTTGTAAAGGATATGCATTATCAGAACACAACACCTGCAGGACAAAGAGAGGTTAATTTCATTGTTGCTCAGAAGCAAAAGGAGATCATTATGGAGCCTGCAGTAACCATGCTCTGTGAAATAGCTGCATTAGTCATTAACTTTCCAGCACTAAATTTCATATCAAACTCAATTAACTACTACATAGCTTTTAATGACAATATTTTTTCGGATGCAGCTCTTGTTTACTAATAAGATTTCACATCACGACTATCTGTCCCATTACTTCCTCCATGTTAATATTCAAGTCTTGATTTTCTCCAAAGAAAATGGGGCAATGAAAATTGCATTTGCTAAAAGTTCTCCTTGAATTATGTTTCAACATTTCAAGTGTGTTAATGTAATGCTTTAGATGCTAAAGGGAAGGATTATATAGAAAGCTAAAGTCTTCTATGTCTATCCCCAGGATTGATTAAGTTTGCTATTTATGCCTATTTCCCCACAACATTGCTTCTGTTGGAATTTATCAGGATCAGAACCATCTAAATTGGAAATGTCCCTTCGTATATTTTCATCACAGTGAAAGTCAAAGCTCAGAATAACAAAATGGCACAAAATTAATGTATTCAGGAAACAATTTACGCAGCTAATTAGCATAGCATGCTCATATAAAAAGGCAGATGGATGAAGGGATCAGGTCATTCATAGCCCACAGTAAAAGGCTTCTTTCTTTAATTCTTCTTTCTGTTACCTATCAAGGGGTGCTCTTTTATGGACTTTAGATCCCTTGACTGATTGAGGTTCTCCCATTAGATTGATTCATCCTGTTCCTTTAACTTTTATTGATGATGTTTTTCATTATTTTATTTCTAAAACAACTACCCTAAGAACTCTATTAGCAACTGAAGAATTGAAGAAAAAGGAACATTTCTCATGCAGCAGCTTCTAAACTTGGGCGCGCACACATTAATATTTGGTTGCTCTGATGTACAGCAAAGAGGCCCTGGTTCAAAGGCAACCACAGAAGAGTTATTCCCAACTACAACATGAGTTGGGATTATTTTGCAATTGATAAACTGATAAACTCAGGATCCAAGATAATAGGCATACCACATCAAAAGACAGTAATGACCAACTATGAAAAATGTCAAGTTTTTAAAATCGAAGTCAGATTCGATTAAGATTTCTATAAGTCTTTTTTTTAAGGGTTTTAAAAAATAATGTGCAAGGACATTATCACTAAAGATGTTGGATCCATTATAAATAAGCTAAAACCAGCATATAAAAATAATTTCTCTGAAGAAAAAATTTTTTTTTACTTGCAGGCCGTAGGGAGAGAAAATGTTTACTGTAACTATAGCATAGTCAGGTTGTTAATTTATTAATTTTTAATAAGAACAATGTTATATGAAATAACTTTCTTACTTCAGCATGACCAGTACATATTTTCTCCCAAAGACACACCTATATGTGAAAACAAAATATTATTACATGTATTAAATCAGACAAAAGGGGTGCATAATTATAACTAATGCCATCAAGATAAAATAAATGGATTCTTTCATTTCCATGATAGCAATATTTCTAGCCTATACTACTTTCTTAGCTCTGAGTTTGGTCTGGTGCTTGAAGAGAATGCAGGTTTATGCCTCAGAGACTCATCTGCATCTCAGTTTCCACAGGTTACCAACTCCCTTTTGATTGACAGATACTTTAGCCAGGTTATTGAATTCAGTCCAAATATGGTAAAATCCTCTTGTCTTTAGACAAGGTTGCTTTAAAATGCTTCGGTTTCAAAACACAGTTTTACTTCTCTTAATTTTGGCAGTCATATCTTTGTAGTACCTTCCTCATAATCACCCTTTATTGGGAATTGGCCTATATGTCTTATATATAGTCATGTCAATTAGATATAGATATGTACATTAAATAAATGTGTGTATGCAGGTATATGTACATGTATTTAGATGCAAAAATATAGATATGGAGTACAGAAATATCTGGTTCTATAGTATCACATTGAGCTATGGAATAGTTTTATATTACTCTTCCAAGATAGGTCATGCAAAATGTCTTTACAATAATTTCAAAACACCTCTATTATATTATTATTGTCAATAATTTATTTGTAACAATTTTTTTTTTTGGTGAACTAGTATCTCATTTTTACAGCTTACAAAAATGACATCCTGGATGTTATATTCTTTAATGAATCCTTTCTTGGATCAGATAGACCATTTATTTATCATTTTAAACACTCACAGTTTGTGGATTTAAGATATTTTGTGGGCTTTAGAAATCCAAATCATGAAACTACTCATATGCCATACAATCATTATGAAAAATATGTTCAAATATTATAAGAATCTCTATCTTCTTCCTAGCCTAAAGTTAAGCATGTAGTTTACCCTGTCTTATATGTTATCTATATAAGGACATCATCAATTCATTATCAGATTATTAAATAAAGTATATCACATTTAGAGCCTCATTTGCACCCCATTTGCATCCCTTCATAATTCTATTTCTTTCCTTTCCCAGTTGTTATATATCCTTCCACCACAACTTTGAGTCAGTTGTTTTAGTTTGCTGAAAGCTGAAGGGAGCAATAGACCAGAAATGGGTTGGTTTCTATAATGGTAATTTATTAGGTTAAAAGCTTACAGTTCTGAGACCGTGGAAATGTCCAAATCAAGACTTCCTCAAGAGAAGCTGTCTCACCAAGTTGTATTTATGAGCTACCAGGCAGATGGGTGGGCATAATAGCAGCTCTGACTGTCTCTGCCTTCTCCTCCAGGCTTACTTTCTACCTGATGTCAGCTGTGGGCAATCAGGCCTAGGGCTCATCTGCCATCTGCCCCTCTCCTCTGGGCCTCGTCTCTCTCTCTCGGCCTCTTGTGGTTGCTCTGTCTCTGCCACTTATTATTTTTTTCCTGTGGGTGAGCCTTTTATTCCTCTTAAAAAAGACATCAGTTAAAAGGACTAGACACAACCTGGGCCATGCCCTACTGAAATGATCTAATCACAAGGTCTCATCTACAATAGGTTTACATATACAGGAATGGTTTAGCTCTAAGTACATGATCTTCTGGGTTCCACCCAGCTTCAAACTGCCACAAATGTGTTTGTAGAAATAATATGTATTTAATATTATAATGCATATGTAATATCTGTAAACTTTTTTTGAAAAATAAAGTACATTAATAAAATGCAGAAATAACAAGGATAATGCTTGATGATTTCATAAAGTTAACAAACTATAATTAATACCTAGATCAGTAAAGTGAGCTTAACTTGTACCCCCAAAGGCCTTATTCTTGCTCTTCTCTAAAATATCCCAAGATAACCACTGATCCCTCACAATACAAATCAATTTTGTCCTGTTTTTAGCATTTTACAAAAGGACTTAAATAAAAAGAGAATCGTGTAATCTCTATCTGGCTTTTTTTTACCAAACATTATGATTGTGAGATTCTTCCATATTAATGTGTATAATTGTGGTTCATTCTTTTTCATTGGTGTAGAATAATGCATTATATCAATGTTGCACTATTTATTTATCAGTTTTATTGTTTGATAGGCATTTGGATAGTTTTCAATTGGGCAATTGTAAATTATGCTGCCATGAAGAGGAATATAATTGCTGGATCATAACTGTGCTATGTCATCAGAGTAATATGCTCTCCTTCCAAGCAAGACATGGATGTTCAAGTTGCTTCACATCTTTGCAAAAGACAGTATTATCTGTCTTTTTAATGTTAGCCATTGTGATGGGTAGTAATGATATAGAATTGTGTTTAATTTGCATTTCCTTGACTACTAATTATGACTGATGACTTTAATCAAATTTTCAAAAGTTTTTGGCCATTGGACTGTTTTTTCAGGAAGTGCCCTTTTAAGTCTTTCCCACATTTTTCTATAGATTGTTTCTTTTTTTCTTATTAATTTTAATTAACACTGTAGCATGCATCTTCATAAAAATTGCTAAGCACAAAAAATACATTGATAAATTGGACATTAAAATGAAGAACTGCAGCTCTGTCATTAGTTGTTTTATAACATTTAAGGGTATTTTGTTAGGTTCATAAAGGTTATTATTGCTATTTTTGCATTAAATACTATCCAACATAATTTCTAGAATTGATTTTGGCCTAAAAGTCAATTTTATTTGACATTTACATCAGTGTACCTTATATTTTTTCTTTAGTATATTTTTGGTATATTATACATGTCTCTTGTGAAGACCACATAGCAAAAATATTTTTAAATCTCTTCATCTAATCAAGCACTTTTGGCTTTCACTTAATTTTAATGAGTTAAAATTATTTGTGATTTCATACATATTAGGACTTATTTCTACCATTTTATTTTCAATTTACTATTGCTCATGAATTTTCTTTGCTGGCTACCATTTAACAAATTTTTAACAAATCAATTTCATTGATTCATATTAATAAATATAGAGTTCATCCAGTGTGCAATCAATGGTATTTGCTATAATCACATAGATGTGCGTTCATCACTTCAATCATTATTAGAGCATTTTTATTATTTCAATAATAATAATAATAAACAGAAAATAGAAAACAAACAAACAAGAAAATTCCTCACCTTTCAATCACTCTATGCTTCCCCCACTGTATATAGCTGCTGTTTTTGGCTATTCTATCCAAAGTGTATGAGCAATGGCTTTTAGTTACAGTGTTGCTCATTCACCATCTCAAAAATTTTACAACAATTTCATTACTCCAAAAAGAAAGACTCCTCACCCCTCATCTCCTTCCGGAGACCTACATAACCACTAATTTCCTTTCATCTTTATAAATTGAATTATTTTTATCTTTTATATAAATGGAATCATACAATATGTAGTACTCTGTGTCTGGTCTTCTTCACTTAGTATAATGTTTGTTTATTTGTTTGTTGGTTTTTGTCTGATATTAACATTTTGTACTATATATATTCATTCAGCTTCAAAGAAAAATGTCTTATATATGCAATTCTAACTTTATTCATATTTCACATAATATATTTAGTTCATGTTGCAGTTTGATATTGTTTATGAATTCCAAAAATAGATATTGGATCATGTTTGTAAACTGGTCTGTCCTCTGGACATATTAGATTATATTGGAATCAGAGGTTTCACTTTTACTTGATAAAATAGGGATTAAGGCTTTGATTGGGCCACATCAGTAAGATGTTGAGTCCCTGCCCCCTTGGGACATGGAGACACACAGAGAAACCATACCACAGAGAAGGGAGGTGGGAGATTTGATGCTGGAGCCCAGGAAGTAAGCACACAGAAGAGCAGAGAGAAGGTGCGATTATACAAGGCAGAGGCCCTGGGAAGGGAGATGAGCCATTTGCCTGATAGTCTACAGCTGGCCTTGTGGAGATAGCAGAGCAGCTGAGCCAGGAGAGAGGCAAGCCCCTGGAAGAGAAGAATCCAGGAAGCAGGCAAAAGTCTTTGGTGAGGGAGGTAACTTGCTCTTTATGGCCTGGTAACTATAAGCTTCAACCCCATATAAATACTCTTTATAAAAACCAACTGATTTCTGGTTTTTTTTTTATCAGCACCCCTTTGGCTGACTAATACAGATTTTGGCCAGAGAGTGGGGTCATGATTTTGCAATTACCAAAATGCTGGAAAGGTTTTATAAATGGGTAAAGGGTATGATTTGGAGGAATTGTGAGATGCTTGGTAGAAAAGACATACAGTGCTTTGACAAGATTTTGATAGTAAAATGAACTCTAAAGAGACTTTTTATAAGGACTTAGAAGTAAATGATGAAACTATTACCAGAAACTGGAGGAAAGTCGATCTGTGTTTTTTATTTTATTTTATTTTATTTTATTTTATTTTATTTTATTTTATTTTATTTTATTTTATTTTATTTTATTTTATTTTATTTTATTTTATTTTTTTAAGATTTTATTTATTTATTCATTTATCCCCCCCTTGCTGCTTGTGCTCACTGGGTCAGCTAACCACGCCGTGCCGGCGGGCTTGCCTTCACCAGGAGGCCCCGGGAACCGAACCCGGGGCCTCCCATATGGTAAACGGGAGCCCTACTGATTGAGCCACAGCCGCTTCCCTCGATCTGTGTTTTAAAGTCACAGAAAACTTAGCAAGATTGACTCCTGATGTTTTATGGAAGGCAGAATTTGAAAATGGCAAGCCTGGGCATTTACCCAAAGAACTTTCCAAAGTAAACTTGGAGAATGTGGCTTGGCTTCTCCTTGCAGCTTAAAGCAAAATGCTAGATGAGAGAGATAAGCTGAAAACTGGAGTGTTGGGCACAAAGAAAACAGAAACTGATTCTGGAACTTCAAAGTCTCTGGAAATAAAATCCCCAGATGATAGTGCTGCACTTGAAGACTTGACTAAACTTTGAACTTGTAAATCAGGATTGAAGATGCAGTTATCTAGGAAAGACTTGCAGAAAGTCTTACTGTCTGGTGGCATTGACACCTGATTCTTGCCTGCTAAACCAACAAATTTTTTGAGAGAGTTTTATGAACAAAATTACTGTCAGCCTGGAATAAAAGAGACATGGAAGGGAGAGATTGAAGGGTAGCAGCTTCAAGAGGAAAACTATGGAAGCCAAGATCTGGAATTAAGACATCTCCTCGGGCCAAGAGAGGAACCCCATCCATGTGTACAGAGAAGGTGAGTTTACCCTGGCAGTAGAAGAAGGTAGATGTTCCAGCCCAATGTTCAGGGAGAGTTTTGCCACATCAGGCTACAGAGAGAATGGAGCACATTCCCCAAGGATTACAGAGGTTGAGGTCGACGCCCAATAGGACTGAGAAGGGTAGGCCTGTCCCACATGGATTCTGGAAGTTCAGGTCATCAACTTGTTGCTCTGAGAGGACTGGGCCTGTATGCCAGAGTTTAGGAAGGATGTTGCCTTAATCTCACTGTACTAGGGGGTTAAGACTCTAACTCAAAGATTAGACAAAGTGTAACAATCACCCAAATGCTCTTGGAGAGTGAGGTCTGGAGCTCATTTACCACCCAGATGCTTGATGAGGGTGGAACCAAGAAAATGGGTGTTGTGCAAGCCTGTGGAAAGGGTGGATCCTCACAAGGCCCCAGGGAGAAGAAACCATCATCTTAAGAATGAAGCTCAGACTTTGAAATCAAATTGAGTATGCCCCGCAGGTTTACTGAACTGTAGAGAACCTGTGACTCATGTTTCCCTCCCAATTTCTCATTATGGTAATAAAAATGTTTATCCTTTGTCTGACCATTTGTGTGGTTTCATAAGTTTCAGAGGTCTACAGCAGATGGGACTTTGTATTTCTTTAAACTGATTGTGATATGATTTTGTATTTGATGTGTTGTTTGTTTTTTTTTTTTTTTAATTGTAATGTCTTTTTGGAATTCAGAGAGTGGAGTGTTGCAGTATGATATTGTTTATGAATTCCAAAAAATAGGTATTGGATTATGTTTGTAAAGTGATCTGCCCCTCTGGACATATTAGATTATATTGGAATCAGAGGTTTCACTTTTACTTGATTAAATAGGGATTAAGGATTTGATTGGGCCACATCAGTAGGATGTTGAGTCCCCATCCCCTTGGTGCATGGGAACACACAGAGGAACCACACCACAGAGAAGGGAGGTGGGAGTATTGATGCTGGAGCCTGGGAAATAAGCACACAGAGGAGCAAAAAAAAGGCTCAATTAGACAAGGCAGAGGCTCCAGGAAGGGAGATAAGCCATTTGCCTGATAGACTACAGCTGGCCTTGTGGAGATAGCAGAGCAACTGAGCCCTGAGAGAGGCAAGCCCCAGGAAGAGAGGAACCCAGGAAGCAGGCAATAGACTTTGGTGAGGGAGGTAACTTGCTTTTTGTGGCCTGGTAACTGTAGGCTTCTATCCCAAATAAATACCCTTTATAAAAACCAACTGATTTCTGGTATTTTGCATCAGCACCCCTTTGGCTGACTAATACATTTCATAATAGGGCACTCATACAGTATTTGTCATTTTGTGTCTGGCCTACTTCACTCAACATAATGACGTCTAGGTTCATCCATGTTGTCATATGTTTCATGACTTCATTTCTTCTTACTACTGCATAATATTCCATCATGTGTATATTCCACAATTTGTTTCTCCATTCATCAATTGATGGACATCTGGATTGTAACCAAATTTTGGCTTTTGTGAATAATGCTGCTATGAACATTGGTGTGCAGATATCTGTTCATGTCACTGCTCTCAATTCTTCTAGGTATATACCTAGCAATTGTATTGCTGGGTCCCATGGCAAGTCTACACTCAACTTCCTTTGGAACTGCCAAACAGTCCTCCATAGTGGCTTTAACAGTCTACATTCCCACCAAAGTGAATAAGCCGTTCCTATCTCTCCATATCTCCAAAATTTACAGTTTTCAGATTTTTAATAGCATCCAGTCTAATAGGTGTGAAATAGTATTTCATTGGAGTTTTTATTTGAATTTCCCTAATCACTAATAATATTGAACATTTTTTCATGTGTTTCTTCACCATTTGTATTTCTTCTTTGGATAATTGCCTTTTCTAGTCTTTTGCCCATTTTTAAATCAGATACTTTGTCTTTTTATTGTTGAGTTGTATGCTCTCCTTAAATACCATGGATATTAAACCCTTATAAGATATGTGATTGCCAAATATTTTCTCCCACTGAGTCAGCTGCATTTTATCCTTTTGACAAATTCTTTTGAGTTGCAAAAGTGCTGAGTTTTAAAGAGGTATCATTTATCTATTTTTTCATTTGTTGCTCATGCTTTGTGTGTAAGGTTTAAGAAACCACCGCCTATCATAAGATCTTGAAGATGTATTCCTACATTGAAACCACAGGCTTCAAACGATATTTGTATATCAATGTCTATAGCAACATTATTCACAATATCCAAAAAGTAGAAGCTACCCAAGTGTCCATCAATAGAAGGATGGATAGACAAAATTTGGTCTATAGATATAAGGGAATATTTTTCAATTGTAACTGAGACAACATGGATGAAATTTGAAGGCATCATGTTGAGTGAAATACGCCAGACAGAAATGAACAAATATATCATAAGCTCACTTATATGAAATAATCAGAATATTCAAACTCATAGAGTAAGAAACTAGAACACAGGTTACCAGGGCTGGGGTGGAGGTAGAGACTGGAAAATTAATAATTAATTGATTTAGAATTTCTGTTTGGGGTTATGGACATTTTTGGAAATGGACGGTGGTGACAGTAGCACAACATTGTGAATATAATTAACACTAATGAGTTGGATATTTGAATGAGGTTAAAAATAAAATTTTAGGTTGTCTATATATTACTGAAATAAAAATTTTAAAAACCATGGAACTTTATAACACAAACATTGAACCTTTATGTAAACCACAAAGTACAGTTAATATTATAATTATAATAATATTGTTTCATCAATTGTAACAAAATTACCACACTAATGCAACACGTTAATATTATGGAATTCTGCATGTTTGAGGTGGGTATATGTAACTGTACTTTCTGCATGATTTTTCTGTAAAACTTACAACTTCCTTAATAAAAAAGCATGGTCCATATCTCTTTAAATTAGGTATCTTTCACAGTGTCAGCAATGAGAATTTTTTTCCAAAATTATGTTTAATAGGCTAAGGCTAATGTGCTGATTACTATTTTTTCCTGGAAATACATATAAATACTTAAAAAGTTTTAGAACAATTTTCAATTTACAGAAAAATTACAAAGTTAGTGCAAAGAGTAGCATTCCCATATATATAGCCAGTTTATCCTATTATTAAACATTACATAGCTAAGGTACATTTACTGTTAGAGGTTCCCCCTTACGAGGTTTGCAATGATTAATAGGTCATAAGGCCATACCTATGTGTTCAGAGGCAGCCCATCCCCTCCCTAGAAAGAACAAAAGAGCTATATAGCAGTGGAGCATTTGGTGCTAGGCCCAAGCACCACCAACCCCTCCCACATTCCAAGAATACCATACCTCCTAGACCACTACCCCTTAGCCATTTGGCCCCAGGCTGTACTCGGTTACCCCACCTATTGATGTACTGTATAAAGTCATACCCACCACCTTCCAGGGTGGGCTGAAGTCTATTTTTCAGATCCCCATCACTGGGAGAGCTTCTCAATAAACTTACTGCCTGCAATGATCAGTTTCCACATCCCAGTGAGCACTGTTTTTCTCCAACATTTGGTGCCAAAAACGGGGTCTGGGGTTGCTGAGACTGACTGATTGGTGAGGAATCTCTGCCCTGCTGGCGAGAATCCATCCAACACCAGACATCGAATCATAGCTGGGTAAGTCAAGGATTTCTCCACCAGAAGATCTTGCTCTCTTTCTCTCTCTTTTTCCTGTTGCCCAGGAAACCCACCAAAAATTCTAGCACTAGGTCAGTGATCCTTTATGACCCCAGAGACCACAATGGGCAGTAGGCCTGTGTCCTCACAGAAAGAGACCCCTTGGCTCTGGAAACGTCCAGCTCCAAGTGCAGTCTCCTGTTTCCTTGGAGAATTCTGACTGATTTGGGGACACCTGCCTCATTCAGAATCTTCCCCTGTTTTAGGAATCCTTAGTCTCACCCACACCACCTAAAATGGGAAATTTGATTTCAGCCCACCCCCCGAAAGCCACACCTCTAGGCTGTCTCCTTCACAACCTTAAAATCCTGTACCCGAAAGTAGACATTAGACCCAAAAAACTCATTTTTTCTTTGACTTCTGTGTAGCTACAATACAAATTGGACAATAAAAGTCAATGGCTGGTGAACACTACTTTTGATTTCCAAATTCTCTGAGACAGAGAATTTCATCCAGCGCAACGGCAAGTGGTCAAAAATTCCTTACATTCAGGCTTTTTTTTTTCCTTCATAATCGTCCCTCCTTTAGCCAATCCTGTTCCTCTTATCAAATTCTTCTTTTACAACAAAAACCCTCTCAGAAACTTTTCTTCTCCTCCTCTCTCACATCCCCTAAAACCTCCAAAAATCTCAACTTCGATCCAGCAGACCAAGCTCCTCCTGCACCTCCACCTTATGTACCTTCACCCTCGTCTCCATATTCATGCTCCATCCCCACTTCCATTTCCCCTTCATCACCACTGTCTTCCGACCCCCCATTTTTTGCTGTGCTGCCCTTTGCTCTCTCCTCTCCCCCTCATACTCATTCACAAGGACTATGCCCTTCCCCTCCTCCATCGCTGTCCTCTACCTCTCTCAATACAAAGGCTAGCCCTTCTCCACCTCTTAGCTCTACACAGACTCCAACCCCCTCTTACCCCTCTGAGTAGTGGCAGGAACTGAAGGAATAGCTAAGGTACATGTCCCTTTCTCGCTCTCAGATTTTAGTCAAATAGAAAGCAGATTAGGATCTTTCCCTGAAAACCCTGCCACATACATTAAGGAATTCCAACATCTCACACACTCCTATGATCTTACCTAGCAGGACACATACTCCAGGAGAAAAAAAAAACCCTGCATTTGGACTGCAGCTACTGCTTTCACAGATTCCATGCATACTCAAAACCCTAATAGACATCCAGCAGGCCCCACTGCAGTTCCCACCACTAATCCATCCTGGGACTACAAGCCAGGTTCTCCTGACCTTCCCCGCATGGCCCACTTTTTAACCTGCATCTTAGAAGGCATGAAAAAGCTGCCCTTAAGGCAGTTAATTATGGTAAGATTAAAGAAATTTCACAGAAACTTGATGAAAATCCAGCTGCTTTTATAAATAGACTAACCAAGTCTCTCCTCAAATACACTAGCTTAGACCCTGAATCAGAATCTGGCCAACTTTACCTTCATACCCACTTTATCACTCAATCTTATCCAGATATCAGGAAGAAATTACAAAAACTAGAGGATGGCCCTCAAACCCCTCAGAAAGACTAATTAAAGCAGTCTTCAAGGTCTTTAACAATAGAGAAGAGGAAGCTAAATTAGAAAAATATAAACGGGATCAGGCTAAAGCCTCCCTCCTAGCTGCTGCCCTCAGGTTCAATTGCAAACCTAATTCTTCTTCCTCCCTCCAGCCACCCCTGGGACCTTGTTTCAAGTGTAGAAAGGACAGGCATTGGGCACGCTCCTGCCCTGATCCCCAGCCCTCACCAGGGCCTTGCCCAGTGTGTCACCACAAAGGTCTTTGGAAGTCAGACTATCCTGAAAACCCTGTTTTCAGGAAAGTTCCTCCAGCAAACCCTAAAGACACAAAGCTGGGATCCTCCTTTACAGACCTCCTTGGATTAATGCAGGACGACTGATGGGTCCCTGGTTTGAGATGGCCCCACATCTCCATCACTTAGTCTGAACCAAGGGTTATCATCAAGGTTGGAGGTAGGCTGATATCCTTTTTAATTGACATGGTGACCACATATCCAGTCCTCTTAGAACATTCAGGACTTTTATCCACTTCCCCAATCTCTATTGTGGGGGTTGATGTCATTCCTTCTTCCCCTTTAATTACCAAACCCCTCATATGCTCAATAGAAGATCACACTTTCTCTCTTCAATTCCTTATAATCCCTCTTTGTCCCTCCCCACTCTTAGGCCAGGATATATTATCCAAATTCCATTCCTCAATTTCCTTCACTCTCGGGTCCTCTCAAACCAACTTCCTCCTCCTCTTATCTGACCCCTCCCCCTCCCTGATTCCCACTAACATTCCTGATATTCCTCCTGTACTGCAGGCAGAAGTAAGTCTCCAGGTCTGGGATACTAATTCTCCTTCAGTGGCAACACATAACCCCCTGTTAAGATAGTCTTAAAAAAAAAACTCCTCCTTCACAAACATGTCTCAGTATCCCCTGTCCCTCAATGCATGACAACATCTTAAACCCACTATTGACAAACTGTGCTGCTGGTCTTTTGTGCCCAACTAATTCACCCTTAAATACCCCCATTGTGGCAGTAAAAGAGCCAAGTGGGAGTCATCACCTTGTATAAGATCTTAGAACTATTAAGGAAGCCACATGGCCTATCGTTCCCCTAGTTCCTAACCCATACAGTCTTCTGTCACACATACCTCCTCAAACTACACATTATACCATAAGTGACCTCAAAGATGCCTTTTTCACTATTCCCCTTGATGAAACTTCCCAAGACATTTTTGTCTTTATGTGGACAGACCCTGAAGACCCCCTAAATCCCCCACAACTAACATGGATAGTCCTTTCCCAGGGCTTTAGAGATAGTCCTCACATTTTTGGACAGGCTCTACATGGAGATTTCTCTGACCTTCAGCTTCCCTCCAGTAACCTCCTTCAATACATTGATGACTTACTCCTCTGTAGCCCCTGCTTACAAACCTCTATAACTCACACTATCACTCTGCTTAACTTTCTCGAGGATAAGGGATAGCATGTTTCCCCAAGCAAATGACAATTTTTAAAATCTGAAGTAACCTATCTTGGTCTCCATCTTTCCCCCTCATATAAACATCTAAGCGCAGATCGAATCCAACTCATCAAGGACTATCCCTTCCCAGATGCCAAGGCAGATCTCCTTTCTTTCTTCAGGCTAGTCAGCTTTTTCCATCTCTTGATTCCAAATTTTGGGCCTATATCTAAACCACTCTACTAAGCCACTTCCGGCAAGTGGCATACTCAAGTATGCCTTCTGTAAACTTAAAGAAGCCCCAATGACTGCACCCACTCTAGCCTTTCCTAACCCCACTAAATCTTTTCCCCTCTATGTTGATAACCAACATGGATATGCACTAGAAATCTTAACACAACCCTACGGCCCCTATAATAGAGTCATTGCCTACTTCTCCAAACAGATTCTGTAACCCTTAGTTGGCCTATTTGTCTCAAAACCCTTGCCGTTGCTTCCCTTCTGGTGCAAGAAAGCTTTAAACTATCTCCGATAAATCATCTCGATGTTTTTTCTTCACATTTCTTATCTCCTCTCTTAACTCACAAAACTACTGCATCTATCTCCTCCACCCACCTCCAAATCCTCGATGCAACCCTTCTACAAAACACCAGGGTCTTCCTACACTGCTGTCCTCCTCTCAATCCTGCCACCCTCCTTCCCACCGAACACAGCCCATGCCCAGAAATGCCTGGCACTAATTACATACATGATTGTAGTGATGTGCTTGATCTCCTTGCCAAACCCCTTCCTAATATTTTAGACACCCCTCTTCCTAATCCTACTCATATATGGTTTATTGATGGCAGTTCTATGAAACTTAAACACTACTCAGGCTGGATATGCTATTGTTACCTTAACTGAAACTGTTGAGTCAGGTCCCCTTCCACCCAGCATGATCTCACAACAAGCTGAGCTCATAGCCCTCACTAGTACACTAGTCAGAGCCAAGGGGCAATCCCTAAACATCTACACTGACTCCAAATATGCATATCACATCCTACACTCACATGCCTCCATTTGGCAGGAGACAGGGTTCCTAACTTCTAGCAGATCTCCCATTCTCAACAAAGATCTCATCCTACAATTATTCAAAGCAGTATTACTTCCAACTCAAGTTGCTATAATTCACTGCAAAGGGCACCAAAAATCAAATTTCCCTATATCTATTGGCAATAATCAAGCCAATGCTGAAGCCAAAGTTCAGGCTACCCAACCCAACCCAGGTTCACACTCCACTGTCACAGCCATTCTCCTAGCACTTTCGTATCCTGCGCCCTCTTATACATCTGAAGAAACCTTAACATTTCCCCTTATAAGAGTAGAACAAAGTGAGGGGTGGTTCATGAAAAATGGAAAAATTCTTTTACCTGAATGAAAAACACATGACATTCTCACCTCCCTGCACAACTAGTACCATATAGGACACAAACTGCTTTCACAACTCTTATCTAACACTCTATACTTCCCTGAACTCTCAAAATATTTAAAAGAAATTACAAAAAGCTACTCAGTTTGTCAACAAATTAATATCCACAGAGGCTCTACACCTCTCTCATTCACAGCCCACCAATTTAGAGGTTCTAAGCCAGTATAAGACTGGCAATTAGACTTTACCCACATGCCACCTGTGAGGAAGGTTAAATTCCTCTTGGTCTTTGTAGACACCTTTTCCAGATGGGTTGAAGCATTTCCAGTCACTTCCGAGTGGGCCAATGTAATTAATATCCAGATTTGGCCTGCTCTCTTCTCTGCAGTCAGATAACAGGACAGCCTTCACCTCACAGATCACAAAAGGGGTTTGCAATGCCTTAGGAATTACCTGGAAGTTACATATTCCTTACAGACCTCAGTCTTCCAGAAAAGTTGAACGTATGAACAGGATCCTAGAACAATACTTAACCAAATTAACAGTGCAGGTTCAGACACCATGGACTGAAGTTCTGCCCTCAGTTCTCATGAGAATTTAAACCCTTCCTGGAAAACCACACTTCCTAAGCCCCTTTGAAATCATGTAATACCTTCCCAGCTATCAGATTTTGAAAGCAATATAGTCGGCCTAACACAAATATGTTCGTTCCTTCATCAGCTAACTGACTCCACTCTTCCTGTGCTGGAACCTTCTGTCCCCTCGCTCTCTATTCATGACTGGGTATACCTAAAGGCCTTACAACCCAAACCTTTAACACCAAAGTTAACCCCAAAGTGGATGGGTCCTTTTCTTGTCCTTCTGACCACCCCCACCACAGCAAAACTTTTGAATTTCCCGTTGTGGATACACTTTTCCGGATTGAAGCCAGGACCATCATCTTCTGCAGACAGAAAATTATAAGACCTTAAGGCTCAACATAACTACACCTGTGAACCTCTGGGGAACCTATGATTGAAACTCACTAAGGACAAAGGTGACAACACACCAAACACAGAGGGTATTGCCCTTTTTGACACTTCAGGTTCCTCTTAATTCTTTATCCTTTCCTTCCATGGCTTATCTACAAAATACACCTAAGCCTGGCAGCATCAACAGATATGGTATCATTCAGAGCTAACACTTTTTGTAGTATTCTATCCTCACTCTTAGCCTACTCTGTTGTCCCTGGCACCCTTTCATTCAAGCAATACCTTGACATCATTCAGGCCCTGTGGTTACAAGGAGATTTTTCTGATATTTGCCCCGAAGAAATCCTCTTCTCCTTTGTTGCCCTCTTCCTTTTCTTTACTGATTAAAGTCTCTCTACAATGGATGTCCTCTATTTTACCTTTCCACTCCTCTTTGTACTAACCTCTCAAATAACCCCTTATCATCCCCTTACAGACACTATCTAAACTATAGCAACCGCAAGTATGCTGAAACCATAACCCTACTTGTCTTTCCTTTAAGCCCAGAAACTCTCCTGCATGCCCATCCACAATACACTGGCCTTGGAATCTGATGGGTTACAGAACCCCTACCCCCCAATTTTACCAGAATCTGAAGATATACTTATTCCCCATCAGGTCTTAAACATCTCTCATTTGGGGGAAAATTCAAATTCTATTGGTATGGTCACAGTCCTAATGGACAGACCTTTTTTATACTTTAAATACCTATCCACATGACCTTATGTAACTAATTTAGGGCATATACCCACTACATCTTGTAATCATACTCTACTCTTTAATACTACCACACTGCACTGGAAGGCAGATTTGAAAGTGCCAAACAAACATCTTAATTCAACCATATTTTGGAATGACCCAGGCATCAATCAAATACTACCTACATGAGTAAGCAATAAAAATTATAGGGAAAATGTACTGTGCTTCAACAGCTCTTATAGACAAACTGAGTTATTCGGAGTAGGAACACAATCGGGACAATTGTACAATTTATGCAGGTTAAAACCCTGAAAAAAAACAAAGAATTTCTTCACTTTTCTTTTCCAAAATTTCCTTTGTCAGACTAAACTAACATATGACCTTTCCAAACCCCATTACTCTCCTTTATGTATTAATGTAGTATATGGTGGAACCCAAATATTCAGCATTCCCAATCACTCGCATTCTTATTTTATTCCTTCAGGCCCCTCAACGGCACTAATGCTTGCAGGCACAGGTTTCTATTTTCTGTGTGGTAATACTGCATACCTAACACTTCCTACCATATGGATAGGGACTTGCATTATAGTATCTATTATTCCTAATACCACCATCCTAAAACCCCAAGATATGGCCTCCTCTGAATAAATACCTATCTCACTTCTTTTCTTGAAACCTCACTTCAGCCTCAACAACTGAGTGAATGAAAAAAGAGGCACTTCTTAGGAGACCCAGAATTTGGATATCATGCCCATGATAATCCAATCCTAGAAAAACCTGGCATAGGACACATCATCTTTCGCACTCTGTTCTGGTTTGTAGGTAATCCAATGTTAGAATGAGCAATTCGAAATATCTCCCTTACATTACAGCTGTCCTGGAATGCAACCATACAGGCCAAAAACAATCAGCAACTAGAAATTAACAGCCTGGCATCAGTTGTCATACAAAATAGAAGAGTACTGGACATCCTCACCACTGTTGCAGGAGGCACTTGTGCAACCTTCAGTGAAACTTATTTCTATATTAACAAAACTGGGCAGGTAGAAGAAAATCTCAAAATTTTAAAGGAAAACATAGAAATCATTCAGAGGGCCCAAGACAACAGCTACGGAAATCAAACATGGTTATTCTCATTTTTTTCTTACTTCTCCTCACCCCTAAAATTAATCCTTTTGTCTATTATAACACCATTACTGATAGTATTGCTGCTGCTTCTTTTTGGTCCTTGTCTCTTCCAGCTTCTTGTCCAATTCACACTCTGAATCGTACAATCAACAACTCAGGAATATGTGAACGGTATCTTTTTGCTACATCAATGCCAATACCAACCTCTTCATGACCAGAAATCAGAACCCACTGGACAGAACGGAGGGGAACCCATCACCACCCCACAACAGCAGGAAGTAGCCAGACTGAGTTGACATCCCGAATCCCCTCACCCTTCCGTGCTTCCCAGTATTCCCATTCCTTAGGTCCTCTATCATATATACATATAATCAAAGAGTTAGGAAGGTTAGAGGTTTGCAATGATTAGTAGGTCGTAAGACTGTGCCTATGTATACAAAGGCAGTCCATCCCCTCCCAAGAATGAACAAAGGAGATAAAGCAGTGGAGCAGTTAAGGGCCTTCACCCCTTCCAGGCCCAGGCACCACCAACCCCTCCCACATTCCAAGAATACCCTACCTCCTAGTCTACTGCCCTCTAGCCACTTGGCCCCAGGTTGTACTCAGTTTCCCTGCCTTTTGATATACCGTATAAAGTCATACCCACCTCTTTCCAGGGGTGTGCTGAAGTCTTTTCTTCAGACCCCCTCTGCTGGGAGAGCTTCTCAATAAACTTCCTGCCTGCAATCATCAGTCTCCACATCCCAATGAGTGTTGTTTTTCTCCAACAGTCACTAAGCCAATATTGCTCCATTATTAACAAAGTTCATAATTTATTCAGATTTCTTTAGTTTTTCCTAATTTCCTTCTTCAATCTATGATCCCATTCAGGCTGCCACTTTACATTTAGTTATCATGTCTCCTTAGACTTCCCCAAGGTGGAACAGTGTCTCAGATATCAATTTTAATAGCATTGTTGGTTTTGAGGAGCATTTGTCACATATTTTATATCATTTCCCTCCATTGGGATTATGTATTTTGAGGTGAAAGACTATAAAAGTAAATTTTCATATTCTTTGGAAGGAAGTTATTATGAGCAGCCAAACACTTAAAGGGTGGATAGGTACGCTCATTACTTGATGGTGCAATTCTACAAATTTCAATTTCATTTGGAATGCTTCTTCATGGAGATTGGTCTCTTCTCCTTTATTAATTTACTTAGTGTATTATTTAATTCAGTGTGTACTCACAGATGTTTATTTCTTACTTCTTGTTATAATCAAATACCACTTTATTTATTTTGATGTTCAAATTGTTCCAGCTTTGACTATTAAGAGGGAGCTCTTTCAGTTGGCTCCTGTGTCCCTTTGACTTTCCGTCGTCATTATGGATTTCTGTTTCTTCATTGAGCACTCCCTTACTTGCTAGCACTAAACAATGCTCCAGGATCATCTTGTATATTTCCTGTCCCAATCCTAGAATTGGCCATTTCTTTAAAGGGCCCTGATTTCTTCTATTGAAGGATAAAATTAGAAACAAAATTAGAAAATTACAAAGATAAGACACTAGGTGTACTCATTGCTACTGGGGAGTCATTGCAGAAGTCCTCTCAGCTTACAGAGTAGGAAGTACATTTTGTGGAGCGAGTTGCTGTATGGTGCTTTGTGGGAACACAGGCTCAGATACAGCAGAAACTTTCAGCAAATGATTGCTTTATTACTTACTTAGGAAATAGGTCTCCCTGGAAAGCCAATTTTAGGTCAGGTTTGGTGGATGACAGCTCCATACGCCCCATTTTGGGTGGGAGAGGAGAGAGAAATCTGTTCTAAGAGCAGGGTACTTAAACAATTCAAGAGAGGAGGTCCAGCCACTGAGAGTTCCTGCCCTGATAAGCAGCTGGGGCTTCTTGTTCCTGGTTTCCAGGTTTTAGGTGTGGTCAGGTGGCTCCATTAGAACTAACATCTCCCCGAGGCTGTTGAATGGAAACAGAGAAACATCTGCACACACTAGAAAAGTGCCAGGGTGTAGGTGAGGGCTATGAGATGACCACTAGGTATGTGGCTTCCCTGACACATGTATGTATACTAACTCTTGTAAATACACAAATATATAGATATTTCCACATCTAATGATCTACATTATATCTACATTAAGCTAAAAATGAGTTTGTACTGATGTCTGCAACTTAAATCCATTACCCCATGCTTCATTCTTGCCTTCTCACCTTGCTTGTTTCTCAACTTTCAAACAGGCAAAAACTGGGTTCCACCATGAGCCACCCATTTACTTAATTGTTCATTTCCAGTATACATGTAAAGCAGTATCAGACTATCAATCCATTCCCCCATAGGAAATAACTTTATTAACTGGGAGTATTGTGCTTAAGTGCAGTCCCTTTTCCCTTTAGTGTCATAGACTCCAAAACATTTCCAAATTAACTTAGTTTAAACTAAGACATTTCCCCCCACTCCCTACATGTTTCATATATTTATAATACAATGAGATTGTTTTATCACATTCTGCATCTTCACTCTATCCTGCAATCTCCTTACTTCTTAAGTGATAGTTTAAAAATTGCATATGTTAGGATTTTGACAAATGTATAATGGCCTGTATCCACTATTGGTAGTGGTGGTTCCTCAAGGTTCTTGACTACATCATAAGAAAGAATTCAGTGATGTGTCAAGTTAAGCAGGCAAGCAGATAATTTATTATAAATCGAAAGTACAATGAAGGTACCCACTCAAGACAAAGAAAGTGGAAGTACACACCCGAAGCAGGGGTGAAGGCATACCCAAGAGAGCGAGCTGTACCCTGGGGGTAGAGGTTAGGATTTATTAAGGTTATTTTTCCTTCTTCCCTTCTCCTATGTTAGTGAAAGATGCTAGCTATTTGCTGTCTTGATTGGGTGTTTTTCTGTTTTCCTATTGGCTTATACTATAGACCATTTAGGTTGCACCAATGAGGAAGCAATTTTAGGGAACCAATGAGGAAGCCTTTTTGTTTGGAGCTCTTCCGGGCTTTTTTTCAGCCTAGGACTGTTGAACCTATCATGACCAGGCTTTTGGTGGAGTATAAGTTGTGGCATTCATGGCCTTTGTTCTCCCGCCCCACGACCAGGGTATTTTATTTGGGGGGCGGGGGGTGGCCATGGCATTTATAGCTTTTGTTCTTCTTAAACTGCCTTTTCAGCAGAGAGGTTTCTGGATGCTTTCCATCCCACTGTCCTCCTCTGTTTTCTACACTAACCTGCCTCATCCACCATTACAGTATCTTAGAAAATAGTTTCACTACCTGAAATAAAATTTCTTGTGCTTTCATCTATTCATCATTTCCCCACTCTGCCCTCAACCCTGGCAACCTCTGTTCTTTTTAAAATCTCTAAAGTTTTGCCTTTTCCAGAATGTAATATAATTGGAATCATACAGTATGTAGACTTCTCAGACTAGTTTCTTTCATTTTACCATATGCATTTAAGATTTATCCATATCTCTTTGGAGCTTAATAGCTCTTTTTTTTTTTTTTGCTGAAAAAATATTTTATTATATGTATGTACCACAGAATCTTCATCAATTAACCTATGGAGGACATCTAGGTTGCTGTGAGAGCTTGCCAATTATGAGAAAAGCAGCCTTAAATATCTTTGTATAGGTTTTTCAGTGGATACACATTTTCAAATCTTTAAATAAATACCTAGAAACATGAATGGTGAGTCATTTGATCAGGTTATATTTAGTTTTGTAAGAAACTTCTAAACTGTCTTCATTGTGGCTGTACCATATTAAATTCTCACCAGCAATGAGAGCTGTTACCGGTCATCCAGTCTAAAATTTGTTATTGTCACTTTAATGGATTTTAGCCATTCTAATAGATGTGTAATGGTATCTCATTATTCTTTTAATTTTCAATTCATTAATGACAAATGATGTTGATCATCTTTTCATATGCTTATTTGCCATCTGTGAATCTTCTTTGGTGAAGAGTCTGTTCAGATCTTTTGCCCATTCATTAATCGTGTTATTTGTTTTCTTACTGTGTTAAAAATTCTTTGGATATTTTAGATAGTAGTCTTTTATCAAATGCATGCTTTGCTAATATTTTCTCCTAGCTTTTGGCTTGCCTTTTCAGTCTTTTAACAGTGTTTGTCACAGGGCACAAGGTTTTAATTTTAATGATATTCAACTTATCAAATTTTCTTTCACAGATTGTTCTTTCAGGGCTGTATCTGAAAAGTCACCACCAAACCCAGAAAATCAAGGTCACCTAGATTTTCTATGTTATCTTTTAGAGGTTTCTTAGTTTTGCATTTTAGACTTATTTCTATGCTCCATTTTGAGTTAATTTTTCTGACAGGGGTTAGACCTGCATAGAGATTCATATATTTGCACAGGGATAGCCAGTTGTTCAACACAATTTGTTAAATGACTGTCCTGTTTCCATTGAATTGCCTTTGCTCTTTTGTCAAAGATTAGTTGCCTATAATTGTTTGACTCAATTTCTGAGCTCTCTATTCTGTTTCACTGATCGGTTAAGCTACTATTTTGCCAATACACCTTGTCTTGATAACTGTAGCTTTATAGTAAGTCTTGAAGTCAGGTAGTGTCAGCTTTCTTAACCTCCCCCCGCCCCCTTATGTTTTAATTTTTCCCTCTTATTCAGCATGGAGTTGGCTTTCTGGGTCCTTTGCCTTTCTTTTTAAACTTTAGAATCAATTTGTTGATATTTATTAACTAACTTGATGGTATTTGACAGTGCGTTGATTCTATAGATCATGTTGGGTAGAATTGACAATAATATTGAGTATCTATGAACACAGACTATCTCTCCATCTATTTAGATTTTTTTGTTTCCTTTTACTATAGATTTGTATTTTTCCTCATTTAGACTCGGTACATATTTTCTTAAATTTGTACTGAACTATTTCATTTTTTGTGATATTGTAAATGGTCTTATTAAATGTAAAGTTCCATCTGTCCATTGCTGTTATACAGAAAAACAATAGATTTTGTATATTAAACCTGTATCCTATGTCTTTCTTATACTCATGCATTAGTTTCTAAAGGGTTTTTTAAAAAGATTTTTTAAGAATTTTTATATTGGTAATTACATCATCTATGAATAAAACGTATTTCCTCTCCAATCAGTGTACCTTGACTTTATTGCTTTCTAATTATGCCAGATAGAATTATCCAATCTGATGTTAAACAGGAATGGTGGGAGAATATATTTTTACCCTGTTCATGAACTTAAAGGGAAACCATCCAGTTTCTCATAATACAATATGATTTTAGTTGCCATATTTTTGTAGGCAGTGTTTATGTAGCTAAAGAAATTATCCCTCAACTCCAAGTTTTCAGAGAATTTTTTTAAACAAATCAATTTTATTATACATATTAATTAAGTATACAATTTATGCAAACTGTACAAACAATGGTATTTGATATAATTACATAGTAGTGCGACCATCACTTCAATCATTATTAAAGCATTTTCATTGTCTCCATAATAATAATAATAAACAAAAAACAGACAAACATAAACAAACAAGAAAATTCCTCACCTCTCAATCTCTGTTTCCCCTGATGTACATAGATGCTATTTCTGGCTATTGTTGCACAATTATTTAATTTGTTTATCAAGCAGTTTTATTGAGATATATTCACATACCATATGATCTATCCACAGTATATAACCAATGGCTTTTTATTTTTTTGGCTGTTAAAAAGTCATTTATTGTAAAATTGTAAAAATAAATAGAAAAAGAGATTGATAGAAACTACAAATTTTATAAGATGCAAGGTCAGGTTAGATTTAATATAATCAATTATAAAAAATAGATAGCATAGCAATAAACCTTTATAAATATAAATAATAATTCAAACATAATAGAAATTAATTATAACATAATTCTAATTTTCATATTACAGCTCTAATATTGGACATAATAATCTCTAAGAATGAATTAAATTATTGGCTTAGTTATTTAATTTCCATTTAAGCCATAAATCAAATTCCTATTTGGGAATTCTTCACATCTTATTGAAATGAATTACAACAGATAACAATTTGCCAACTCATAATTTTTTGAAGTAGAAAAACTCAAAGTCATGTTCAACAGTAGTCATGCAAAATCATTATTAATCCAGATACATTATTTTAATTAAAGAGTATGAATAAGAAAGGATTAAAGAAAAATGAAGTATCCAAAACTATATCTCTTCTCCAGCCCTCCCCAAGTAAAAGCAATTATTCATTTTGTGTGAAAATATTACAGAATCCTGATCATAGGAACATTTTGCCAGTTGCACTGAGTAATTATTTTTCATATATTGTGATGTTATTTTACAGGTATCTGGTCTGCTCCAGCTCATTTTTGGTTACTATTTGCATGGAATACCTTCTCCCAACTTTTCATTTTTGACCTGGTTGTGTCCTTGCATCTGATGTGAGTTTCTTGTAGACAACATAAAGACAGATCATATTTTTAATCATTCTATCAGTCTATGATTTTTGATTGGGAAGTTCAATCCATTAACATTCAGTGATATTACGTAAAGTCATTACTTACTTCATCCATTTTATCCTTCGGCTCTCTGCTGTCATAGCCTTCTATTGCTTGTCTTCTTATCCTTTAGTTTATCCTTCTTAATTATCTTCATTTTTAAACTCTTCTCCAAATATCTTACCCTTGTTTTTTTCCTCCAGGCTGCAGCACCCCCTCTAGTATCTCTTGAAAATCTGGTGTTCTGGTAAAACATTCTATCAGTTTTTCTCTCTGAAGACTTTGAACTCACCCTCAGTTTTGAAGGACAATTTTGCCAGATACAGACTTCTTGGCTGGCAGTTTTTCTCTTTCAGTACCTTAAATACATCATACTACTTTCTTCTCTCCTACATGGTTTCTGATGAGAGGTTGGCATTTAATCTTATCGAGTTTCTCTTGTATATGATGCTTTGCTTTTCTCTTCCTGCTTTCAGAATCTTCTATCTCTGATATTTGTCATTCTGAATAGTATGTGTCTTGGGGTAGGTCTATTTGGATTTATTCTGTTTGGGGTGCATTGTCCTTCCTGGATATTAATATTTATGTTCCTTCATAAGGGTTGAGAAGTTTGTAGTCATTATTTTCTCAAATATTCTTTCTGCCCCTTTTCCAGTCTCTTCTCCTTCTGGGACACCAATAATGCGAATGTTTGCATGTTTCACATTGTGATTCAGTTCCCTGAGACTGTTCCATTTTTTCCATTCTCTTCTTTTTCTGTTCTCCTGTCTTTTCCAGTTCAGATGTTCTGTTTTCCAAATCACTAATTCTGTCTTCAAGCAATTCAAATCTGCTCTATGTTCCTGTAATGAATTTTTAACCTCATTCATCGTGTCTTTCATTCCCATAAGGTCTGTTAATTTTCTTTGCAGGCTTTCAAATTGTTCTTTCTGCTCTCCCAGTGTCTTCTTAATATCCCTTATTTCTTTTTCATGTTTTCTTTAAAATCTTTGAAGTGATTTAGGAGAGTTGAGTGATTATCATTGACTAATGGTCTTAAATCCTATATCTCTTCAGGACATTTGGTTTGTTCTTTTGGCTGGGCTATCTCTTATTGTTTCCTAGTATGGATTGTAATTTTTTGCTGATGTCTAGGCATCTGAATATGTTGATAAATTTACTCTGATGGTTAATTTCTTTTACCCACGTTTTTTTTTTTTTTTCACAGCTCTTCTTTGATATTTGGTTCAACTTATTCTCAGCTTTTAAAATTGCCTAGCTTAAGTTTTCAAAATCGGGCTGGGAACTCACTAGTGGGGCACAGATTTTTCTCCCTGGCTTTGGATACAAAGAGTGTAAACAATTTTTGTCTAGGCAATTTCTAGACTGGCCAGCAAATGGCACTAGTCAGGGTCCTTTCCATGGAGGTGTTTCAGTCTCAGCTTTCCTGTGTTACTGTGTTGAATCTCCAGATAAGAGATTCAAAGAGGGCTCTGCTGGCAGAATTCATTGAAGAAAAGCACCCTGACCTCCCCTCCCTTTTCCCTTGAAACAGCTGACAGGGAGGAAGATGTCTGTACCCCTCTCAGTCAGCTGCAGTGAGCCAGGTGTTTTACCCCAGCTTATATCTTGGGGGTGGGGGAGGGGAGCCATTCTCAGCCACCATGGGGTTTGGTATCTCATGTATGTAGTTTTGGAATCTTCGTCTCTCTGTCATTCAAGTTCCCGGGTGTTGTGTAGCACTGCCCTTGTCTGCTGACCCCCAAAGCAGTTTTCTCAGACAACTTTTAGCTCTTTCTCCATTGTTTTTGTGAGAGCATTCAGTTCTGCCTGTTAGTCCATCACCATCTTCTCTCAAATCCCTGAGAATTTTTTTTTTAATCATGAATGCATGTTGGATTTTATCATATGCTTTTTCTACATCAAACAATATGATTGTTTTTTTAATCATTAGTCTCTTGATATGCTGGATTACATTGATTGGCTTTTGAATGTTGACCTAGACTCACACACCTGGAATAAATCCTACTTGGTCATGGTATATAGTTCTTTTATACATTGTTGTATTCCATTTCCTAATATTTTGTTGATGAGTTTTATATCCACCTTCACGACTAATATCAGTCTGTAGTTTATCTTTTTTGTAATGCCTGTCTCTGTTAATGCAGGCCTCAAAGGATGAGTTAGAATGTGAATTATTTGCTTCAATTTTCTGGTAGATATTGAGGAGAATTCTTCCGTAAATGTTTAGTAGAATTCACCAGTGAAACTGTCTAAGCCTATTGCTTCTTTTGTATCTAGTAATAGAATCTGAGTTAAGTAGGCCTTTAAGGTAAAACTATATGTTAAACAGGCTAGGAATTGGGCTGTATTTAATATTTCCATTGTTCTAGCTAAAAAAAAAAACCTTCAAATTCCTCTAATACTCTTGTATTTATGTCTCCTATTGACTTTGAGCTTATCTAAGTACTCCTCCTCAGAAAAGTTTACCTGTAGCCTATTTAGCAGTAATCCAAGTTGTTATACTGAAGTTTCACTGGTATGGTTATAAGGAGGGAGGAAGAGGAAGCATTCTATTATCTTATGATTAATTCTTAGTCTTTTAGTGGGCTTGTGTCCCTGGGCTGTGATATTTACAAATATTTCTCTTGTTTATTTATATTTGGTTTTCTCTCTTGGTGAAAAAAAGGTTAGGGAAAGGTTGGGTGGGAACAATGTCCTATCTCCAATGTTAAAAGGCTCTATCCGTATTTTTTCTCTGGAGAGTTGGCTTTGGTTATGAAGAAGGCTTTTGTTGTATTTCACAAAAATTACTATTCCCTTTCCCTGCCAAAATCCTAAGGGGGATCTTTTTCACCTCTTCAACCTGAGAACCTGATGGGTTCCTAGAGATCAAACTGGTAAAAGTCTCGTGGTACCCATAATATTGCCCCTCCCCAGGGAGCATCTTCTCTCCTGCTAATCCACACTCAGCCTCCAGCAATTTGTCAGAATTACAATGCAAGTGTTCATATGCCTCTATGATTTCAGCAATTTCTCTTCTAGGTAAGCAAATCTCTGGATTCATAAGTCCATCCAAATTTTGTGATGTAATTTACTCTGTGATCTTAGTTCTTTCATGGGTTCAAGTAAAGTTGTTGATTTTCAGTTTACTTTTCCTTGTTGTAAGAGTGGAGTGACAAATTCCAAGCTCTTTACATGTTTGAACTGAAACCAAGTCTTTACAAAATATATTTTTTCTCTCATTGTGAAACATTTTGAGACTATTTTATTATGGGTCTCCTTTCTTTCTCTCTCTCCCTTAAAAAAAAAAAAAGAAATACATGAAATATATTCTACCCTCATGAGAAGGACACGTTATTCTGTACATTCAGAGGTTGTAAAATATTAGGAATTTAAATAAAGTAAGTAATAAGAGAACTTTCTGTTAGTTGAAATCCAAGTATAAATTTAGATCATAATTTTAAATTGGTTATTCTTCAAAGCTGACATAATTTTAATTTACAATGTGGATTCAAGAGTGAAAGACCATTAAATAACTCACTGATCCATAAAGACAAATTCAAATTTTATAGTATATAAAGTTATATGATATTTTTCCATATTTGTATGTTTAATTCATAAGTGCTTTAAAATATTTGTATGAGTTAAGAAGTGCATTCAGCTGCTAAGAACAGAAACTTGAAAATGTGGCATATTTACTTTTCTCACAAAAAAAGCTTGTTTAGGCAGTCTGCAGTCAATATAGTGGATCCAAGACAGCATCATAGTCTTTGGTCATTACATCTCTCTGACCACTCATATTTAATTTATCTTTAATTCTGTATATTCACAGGTGGTTTACTTCCTCAAATATCCCATAGATGTTCCAGATGGAAAGAAGGGGAAATACAGGATTTGGGCTGTTCTATCAACATTTAGAAAGTTTATTTGAGAAGAAAATCAACTGCCAAATTAACTTTTAAAAATGGAATGAATTTGGGCTACATAAAAATCAAGGAAATTTGTGAAATCTATTGAGATTTTTGGTGAATTTTTTGGTTGTCATTTTCAATCAGTTGAAATTTGGTCAAAAATATAGTTATCAGAATATGTAAATGCCTTACAAGAGTGCAAACTCTAAGTAAAATAATTCTGAATATTTACCCAAAAAGTTAAAAAAAACTATGAATAGTTAATACCGTTATAGTTTTGTAAGAACTTACTTGTCTAAAACTTCCTCTGGAATCTTCATATGGGTAAAGTGATTAAACATTCTGATAAGAGAGAAGTAAACATTAATTTTAAAATTTAATAAAGTCAAATGATATCTGGAGTATTATGAAGACATTCTTTTTCAGTTAATAGAATCTAGAACTAGATATCTATTAAGAGTGCTGGTATCAAAAGACAATTCAATATTAAAAATTTCAATGGTGAAGTTTGGCTAAAGAATTGAAAACAAATTTGTTTCTCAAATCAGAAATGTGGTTGATATCATTTGAAATTATGGCGAAGCAAAGAGAAATTTTAATATGCTGCAGGCTGGCACACAATTGTGTGTGTGTGTGTGTGTATGTTTTCTATTAAGAGCAGAAGGTAGCAAAGAAAAATGGAAATGATATGGAAGAAGACAGAGAAGACTTTCAATCTGTAGTAATACCAAGAAAAGTCTGCATATAAAAGTCACACAAATCTATGGGAATGTCAAAGAGTAGTGGATACAATAAAATATTGATAAACTGAAAGCCAGATGTTAATAGCTATTCAAGTTACCTTTTGTTTGCAAATACTCCTGGAGGAGAAATTTATCGGGGGTGGAGAATCTACGGGGAGAGAAAAGGTCATGAAGTCTGGAGCTGCTGGGGCAGAAGGGATTGACTGATTTATCTAGAGGACCCAAATGCTACACTCTTAGCCCTATATCAACTAAGGAAGTTTAATTCATTTTTGCAAACAATTGCACAGAGAAAATTCCAGGCCAAGACATCGTCATTGGAATATTAAATATTTAGTGAAGAAATAATATATATTTCTTTCAGAAAATTGAAGAGGAGGGGGTACTTACCAATTTATTATGAGTTAACATAAGCCTAATATCAGTTACTGATAAAACTTTATGAGAAAACAAAATTTCACATTAATAATCTTCATGAACATAAACATAAACCTCCTTAAGAATATGTTAGCAAAGTGAATTCAGTAAGGTATAAAAATAATAAAACAACTTAAAAATGTGGGATTAATCCCAGAATGCAAGAATAATTTACATTCTAAAATCAATCATTGTAAATTGTCAGAATAAAGGCAAGAAACCTCTATATCATTGGGTGTCAGGGAAATATAAATTAGAATCACAATGAGGTTCTGGTTCACACCCACTTGGATATCTGAAAGGCAGACAGTACCAAATGATGGAAAGGATGGGGAACAACTCAATCTCTTTTGTATTACTGGTTGGAATGTAAAATCCTACAGCCACTTTGGAAAAGGTCTGCAGGTCTGGAAGACTTAAACCTACACCAACCTTGGAATCTAGCAACTCTATACTTGGACGTGTAAACAACAAAATTAAAACATATGTTGACTAAAAGACTTGAACAAGATTGTTTATTGTAGCTTTATATATATATGTCTCAGAACTGGAAAAAGTCTATCGAAAAGAAAATGACTAAGGAAATTGTGGTTTATTCGTATAGTGGATATTACTCTGCAATAGAGTAGAACAAAGTACTGATATACATGAAAATAAGAAACCAGGCACAAAAGAGTACAGATTTTACAACTCCATTCAAATGACTTTCAAGAACAGACAAAACTACTCTATGAGGATTGTAAAGGGAATAGTGGGTCTCTATATTGCGGGAAGAGATGGATAGGAAAAGACACAAGGGAATTTTTATGATGATAATGTTCTATAGCTTGATTGGGGTGTTGGTTGCAGGGGTATAAATGTATATTTTAAATACTAAGTGAACTTAATATTTATGCACTTTACTGTATATATGCTCTTTTATATTTAACATATGGTATCTTATTGTATTTTACATTTATTTCATTATAGAGAGATTAATCTTGTTTTATATGTTTTAACAACAATTTAATTTCTTCTTTTGTGAATTGCCCATGTAGCTTATATTACATTTTATTAATTTTTCCTCACAAACATATTTTTTGATTAATCATTTAATATATGCCGTTTTTCACAGGAATGGAGTATATAAAAGGGGTTATAAAGTGTTGGTTTATTTTAAGGCATCGACTTTGGTGCCAGGCAAGCTATGTTAAAATGCCAGCTCAATCACTAGCTTCTTTATTTTAAAATTGAAATGATAATGCTACTATTTATAGGGTTGTGGTAAAGAGAAAATAAATTGATATGTAGGTAAATTTCCTAAAATAGTGTCTAGCACGTAAGTGTTATAAATTTGCACCATTAGTTTATATATATGTATATGTATGCTACACACACACACATATACACATTTGCATTTGTTTTTCAATTGGAATCAAACTATATGTAATATTTGGAAACCTACATTTCTAATTAAAATAGTGTTTAACCATTTTCCCTTGATTGTTGTTTTGTTAGGGAAGTTGTAAATTTACAGAAAAATCAGGCAGAAAATATATAGTTCCCATGTATTCCCCTTATTATTAATACCTTGTATTAGTGTGGTACTTTTGATACAATTGATGAAAGAATATTATTATTATTATTATTGTACTGTAACCTATAGTCCATGATTTGCATTAGGGTTCACTGTGTTGTATAATCCTGTGTTTGTTTGTTTTTTTAATTTTTATTCTAGTAACATATATAGCACCTAAAATATTCCCTCTCAACTCTACCAAAATATATAATTCTCTTGACTTCCAAAACACATTTTTCCTCTTGTTGAATGAGACTTCAGTAGGTTGTTAGGTTGTCACTCTGTTACAACCTAACAACCTAAATCTTAAATCTAACAATTTAACAATCTAACAATCTTAAATATCTGATATTCTGTGAAAGAAGCTTTAGAAAATCATATTTCATGTGCAAAATTAGCACAGACTGGTGCAAAGTAATGTAGTAGATCTGAGCTTAGATTATTGTGAAAAAATAGTTAGATTCCAAAAATGGCCTTTATACATAATAACTGTGTGAATTTAAGCAAGATATTCAGCATCTCTAAACTGCACTTATTGGTAGAAAAGAGTAGTTATATTATAGTAAGCTAACAGTAAATGTTAGCTATTGTTATCAAAAACATCACCATAAATCATCATTTATCATTATCATCAACAACCAAATAATATTTGTAGATAGTTAGATTACATGTTTGTTTTGATTCTGATGTGCATTTAAAGGTTTCATTATGGAAAGCCACTAATTTAAAGAAGTTGCTTTATAGTTTTCTATAATTTTCAGTAATTTGGAAAGTTTCTTCCATGACATGAGTTATCAGGACTGTGTAATAAATCACAGAATTCCCTGATTAGTTTAACTATGTGGTGAATCAGTCTGACTGAAATTGTTTTTTTATGTAAAAAATTGAAAAATGTTATCTGGTATTCAGCATTAATAAACAGAAAGCAATAATAAATATTTTCACATAAATATTCAAAAGTTACATAAACTGACACTGTGCACATTATTCTGTATTGTATTCATCTTTGTATAGTAGATACATTCAAGTTCTTTCACACAAAACATGCTTTCTGAAACTCTGTCATTCTTTATTGCTGGAGTGCGTTAATTTCTGTTTACTTCTTTCCAAGACATGAGGAGAAAGCCGCCTTCTTTTTCAAATCATCCCTGACTTACTGAGTCTATGATAGCCATGGTTCTGTGCTTATATGCACATTTTAACATGTACGTAGTGGTGGTAACAACAATAAAAATACTGTATTATAATTGCTGGTTTACCACATTTGTCTCCCTAATATAATCAAAGCTATTTGAGATTAAAATCAGTTTTTAAGTGTTTATATCCCCAATGCATACTTCACATAACATGTGCTCAATAAAAGTTTGTGATAAATGAATTAATTTCCATATGCTTATCATTTTATTAATAATTAAATGATAAGTCAGTTCTTTTTCCAGAAATCTGTTGTTTCCTTCATTGCTTTACTTAAATATAAATTTTGTCATTTTGCAATTCCTTTATTTTTCAGATAAAACAGCTTAATTCTCAGTTTTGAGTAAAGATAAAGGAAAATTAAGGATACATATTTTTTAAAACTGCTTCATTCTCTAAATAAAAGATGGAAAGATAACGCAAACTGCTTTGAAATTCTGAAATCTGCTGTATGTTGACCTTAATATTGTATACTATATACAACATTGAAAATTATTATCTGATATTTAGCTGTACATATATTCACATTCAAATATCTGAAAAGTGCACAGATAACAAGCATAAAGCTCAAGGAAGTACAGTGTGTACCATCATGAAACCTCCTTCCACATCAAGAAATAAAAAATTATCAGAACACCAAATTCTACCTCCACATTATGCCCACCTCCAAACACAAAATTTCCTACCCTAAAGAAACCGCTATTGCGATATCAAGATAAAATTGATTTATTTTGCTTGTTGTTGAACTCTACATAAATGGATTCAAGCTATATACTCTTTGATGACTGGCATATTTCTCACAACATTATATTTGTGCAGTTTATACTTGGTGGTGGGTATATTAGCAGTTCCTTTATGTTGCTCCATGGTTATTGTATTTATGAATATGTCACCTATTTTAAAACTCTTCTACTGTTGTTCTATAAGTCTTATGCATATCTTTGGTGTATATGTTCAATAATACCTAAGAATGCTATGTATCCAGCTTTATGAAAAAGATACCACCAAGAGGTTTTCTCACATGATGCAACAAATTACATTTTCACCAGCAACATATAAGGTTTCCAATCAATCTACATCTTCTCCACACTTGGCGTTATTCATCTTTTTTGTTTTTGCCATTCTATTTGGTAGGTGACATTTCATTTTTAAACTAAATTTTATTCAAATATGACATATGTACACAAAACTGGCACATAGCTATATTGTAGACCAGAGCATAGGCTATAAAAGCATAGGCTTTAAAGTAGCTGGATTAAAAAAAATAGCTCCATGGATTTTGGCTAAGCTAACACATTAACATAGACCATATAAGTCTCAAAATATGGCATTATCAGTACCACAGAAGCCCATTTGTATCCCTCAGCAGTTACTCTCCCTCTCAAAATAATCAGTATTCTGAAATTAGTATAGCTACCTCAACTTTTTTTAGATTTGTGTTTACATGGAATATTAATTCCATTCTTTGCTTTCTATCTTTCTGAATCTTTATATTTAAAATGTCTCTTAAAACTGCCTGCATTGGTTTTTGTCAAGATGGGATAAAATTTACTAATTTATATTAGATTTGATAAGTCAAGGTTGCACGTTTTAATCACTAGTATAAACTATAAAAAGAATAGTAAAAGAATATATATAATGAACAAATCATTAGAAGGGAAAGTAAGTAGAATATTAAAAAACACTTTATTCATCCAAAAGGAGACAAGAAATATAGTTGAAGTGGAAAAAATAGAAACTAAATAATAAAATGGCAGATTAAAATCCTAATATATAATTATTAAATTGAACATAAATGGATTAAATACTCTACACCTCATTTCATATACACAAAGACACACAACCATTTGTTCTCTTTGTTACTGGGTCTTATAATCCTATTTTTTATTATGGACCCTTGATTTTTTCAAGCTGTTTTGTTTTGTTTTGTTTTTTTCCCACTCCTTCAAGTTGTTTGATTTTCTCCTCCAGCGATGCTTTATCTCTTACTGTGGACAGTGCCTTAGAATGCTCTCTCTCCTCACTGCCTTACCTTTGATTTCTACCAATAAAATACCATGCAAAATTTATTTCTTTCAGGAAACTATTTATAATGGAAAGGCGTTGGTATATTGAAAGATAGTTTGTCCAGAGGACATTGATTGTCGTTTAATGATAAAATTTATAATCATTAAAAAGAGTATTTTGCAATAAATGTTATGGTCTCTACTAAGAAAAGTTTCCACCCTAAAGCTAAGACATCTCATTCTAAAATGAAGGGACTGTGAAATTTTAATAAAATGCAGTATATGTACTTCTTTCTCTCTCTTATTCATTTATCCATCTCTCTCTCTCTCCATCCATCCATTCATTCATCCATATATTTATCTATTCTCTGTGTCTAATATTGGCAGATGTGTTTGTGGTATATTCTCTGCTAAAAACTACCTATAAACTACAAAATGGCTGTATTAGTTAGCCAAAGGGGTGCTGATGCAAAATACCAGAAATCTGTTGGCTTTTATAAAGGGTATTTATTTGGGGTAGAAGCTTACAGTTACCAGGCCATAAAGCATAAGTTGCTTCCCTCACCAAAGTTTATTGCCACATGTTGGAGCAAAATGGCTGAGGGTTCAGGCTTCCTGGGTTACTCTCTTCCCAGGGCTGGCTTCTCTCTGGGTTCAGCTCCTCTGCTACCTTCACAAGGCCAGCTGTAGACTATTAGGTGAACAGCTTGTTTCTCTTCCCGGGGCCTTTTCTCTTTCCTCAGGAACAAGCCCCTCTCTGTGCTTACTTCCTGGGGCTCCAGCTCCAAACCTCCAGCCTCAAAACTCCAACATCAAAACTCCAACTAACTCTTCTGATCTGCTGTGCAGTTTTATCTGTGAGTTCCCGCCCACCAAGTGTGAGGGAACACAATGTCCTACTGACGTGGCCCAATCAAAACCCTAATGATAATTTAATCACACCCAGGTACAGACCAGTTTACAAACATAATCCAATATCTATTTTTGGAATTCATAAACCATATCAAACTGCTACAATGACCAAAAATTTTAAATAAACTTTATTTTGGTTCTGTAACTGAGGCTGGCCAATCCCTACTTTTAATTGTAAGGTGTTTCTTAGTCAATAATCCCTTCCAGATTAAGCTCTTTATAGAAATCCAATGGGTCACACAGATATATATACTTGAACAGTATATTCAGTTTTTGAATAACCATAAAACTAATCTTGACATTAAAATGGCATAATAATGAAAGTGCTTTAATTTTTAAGTAATTCAAGTTTTTCTAAAACATGAAAATATGGTTACACATGGATATGGCAATTATGAATTCTTCCCTCAGGCAGTGGCTGAACAGTGTCCTGTTTTATTAGCCATCAACAATTTGCTGCACTGCAGGCTAATGTTGATGGTGTAAGGACAGAAGTGTTAATACTAATGTTCAAAGTGTCAGTCTGGAGGGGAGGCATTAATTGATCTCATGAGAGTACTAAGCTATAAAATATACCATCCTTTATTTTGAACATGAAAACATTTTCTGTTAGAGCTTCAAATATTCTTGGTAGAGTGATTAGTAACACAATCAAAAGGTGATTTTCAATCAAGGTTTACCATAAAGGAAATTATATTCATTTAGACTCTAAAATTGAGAAGAAAACAGGTGAAGGCAACCTTAAATGTCTTTCTGCCCCACCTCCCTCCTTCACACTGCCTGGCTGCATGTATGTACATTCAGTTACATTCCCTGGTACTACTGGTGCATGGTATTTCCTTGTGGCCCATTTGCCTCACTTTATTCTATTTCAGCTTTCCCTTATTGAATGAGAAGAAATACTTAAATCATAAAGAATAAATATCTGCCATATAATCCTGTGAACTACAATCAATCATTGATCTTACTTTTTTTGTTTGTTTGTTTTCTGAGTAAAGCTGCTAACAATTTAATAGGCAGAAACATCATTTTTCAGGAAGTTTCACATTTCAACCACCCCATCCCATTTCCTGAAAGACTGTCCAGAGTTCTGTCAAAATAAACATGAGAAACTGAAACCCTAATATAGGTGTATTGTGTATGTATACCTCCCTGATTCTACAAAAGATATAAGAATGGTTGATAAAATGCCTATATACTGTTTCATAATTTCCAAAAATAGTCTACATAAAATATCTAACAAATTTAATAATAATATGTGAGGTAGAGATTGTCTTCGAGTAATATATAAGAAAACTTATTTTCCTAAGGTTTACCTGACAGTAAATAGTTAGACTGGGGCCTGAATCAGGTTCTTCTAATTCTGGAAAGAGTTTTGCTCTGAAAGCATTGGAGACAAAAACAGATTAAACTCTGTAACTTCAGATAATAAACATATTTATGTAATTGAACCTGAAAGCATACTGTTTAACTTTCATGCTTCATTTTTCCTTTTTTTTCTTACATATAATTTAGATAACAGACATCCAGGGATAATTTTCAGGCCATTTTTTAAATGTTACAGATACTTCTTCAGCCAGAATATCTCTGTGGAGAAGTGTTGGCCCACCATACTGTTTATTTCTCCAGTGCTGTTTTATGAGGAAAAAAATAAGGTTTTATTGTATATGACCCATTATATGTTTTGGATCTCTTTGTTATAGTTAGCCAAACCTAGCTAATGTAACATTTAAACCCTATCCTGCTGGGAGTATAAATATGTACCACAACTTTGAAAAACTCTTAAGCAATATACCACCTTAATCCAACAATTCTACTCCTAGGTATGTAGTCAACAGAAATTATATATATTAATTAATGATTATTATTTATATATATGTATATATATATTACACACACACATGGATACACAAAGACCAGCAAACAAAGGCACAAGTGTAGTACAAATTATACCAGCATCAAATTGGAAACAAACCATATGACCAGTAAAGATAAAATGGATATATAAATTTGGTATATTCATGCAATGAATGATAATTATTGTTTCAAGTGAACAAAAACATGGGGGTATAATTGACAAAAATTAAATTGAATGAAAAAGTCATATGTAAAAGAGCAATTACTGTAGGCTTTCTTTTTTTTTTTTTTTTTTTTTTTTTTTCTTAAGGTTTTCTACAAGGTGCATGTAGGCTTTCATTCATACATAGTTCAATAACATACCACCTATTCTATATTTGAATCTTCTACTTAACTTGACATCAAGTTTCAACATGATCATTTCTAGTATTGGAGAATTCATTGCTTCAGATGACATTTTGGGACACGTATAATGATATTAATTAAAATGTATCAGCCTAAAGAATAAAAGAGAAGAGAATCATTATATTCCAAATCAAAAAAGGGAATCTGAACTTTTGAAACATAGTGAGATTGATTTTGACAAATGAGGCTTATTAAATGCAATTGATAATTGCTGAAATATCTGGAAACCTTAAAATATAGGTTAAATTGGAGGGCATTATAAATACTTTGCTTGGAAAAAGTATAGAGGCAGCAACATTATGGTAATCTTATAGCATTTGAAGGCATGTTGTATGACAGAGTAGTTAGACATTGAGTTTGGATACTGTATTAGTCAGCCAAAGAGGTGCTGATGCAACCTAGAAATATTTGGCTTTTATAATGGATGTTTCTTTGGGGTAGAATCTTATAGTCACAAGGTCCTAAAGAGTCCAACTCAAGGCTACTTTCTTACCAAACTGTTGCCACATGTTGAGGCAAGATGGCAGGCAATATCTGTGAGGGTTCAGCCTTCCTTCTTCCTCTTAAGGCTCTGTGGTTCCAGCTTCTTCGGATCTCAGCTGTAGGCTGGCATAAGGCTTGTCTCTCTCTCTGGGGCTCATTTCTCTCCATAAGGTCAGCTGTAGACTATCAGGCCCGTTTCTCATTCCTGGGGCCTCTGCCATGTCTATGGAGCCATCTCTATTCCTCTGTGTTCTTCTCCTGTGTATTTACTTCCTTGTCTTCGTTTGAGCATCTGTTTAAATAGCCCACAGCTGTAGGCTAGCTGTAGGAGGGGACTCAAACCAAGTCACCCTAATGACATGGTCAAATAAAAGCCCTAATCTTGATTTAATAAAGTGAAAATGAAACCTCTGAGTCTAAAGCTATCTAATACACCCAGAGGAACACATCAGTTTGCAAACACAATCCAATATCTATTTTTGGAATTCATAAATAATTCTAGACTAACACACTCCACCCTCTGAATTCCAAAAAGACATTACAATATTCTAAAAATAAACCTTAAATAAGTAACAATGCTAAGTACATAATCATATCACAATCAGTTTATAGAAATACACTTTGTCTTGAGGCAAAGTCCCTTCTGGCTGTAGACCTCTGAAACTTACAAAACCATTTATCTGCTTCTAATATACAAAGGGACAGACAAAGAATAAACATTTGCATTTCCATAAGGAGAAATTGGGAGGGAAACATGAGTCATGGGTCCTGTACAGTCCTGTAAACCCGCAGGGCATATTTCATTTGTTTCAAAGTCTGAGAGTCATTCTTAGATGATGGTTTCTTCTCCCTGGGGACTCATGGGGACCCACCCTTTCCACAGGATTGGCCAAGAACCATTTTCTTGGTTCTACCTTCATCAAGCATCAAGCTTCAGACTCTAACCTCAAAGAACATTGGGGTGATGGCCACACCTTCCCCGATCTCTGGGGTAGTCTTAACTCCCCTAGTAGAGTGAGGTGAAGGTAACATGCTCCTTGATCTTTGGCATACTGGCCTGACCCTCTCAGAGCAAGGAATTTGAGACCTGGACTTCCCTAATCCATGGGGGGCAGGCCTACCCCTCTGAGATTGATGGGATGTCAACCTTGCTCTCCCCAACCCTTGGGGAATGTGGTCCACCATTCCTGTAGCTAAGGGCAGCAAAACTCTCCCTGATCATCTGGCTGGAACATCCACCCTCTTCAAATGCCAGGGCAGACACACCCTCTCTGTACATATGAGTGGGGTACCTCTCTTAGCCCAAGGAGCTATCTTAATTCCTGACCTCAGCTTCTGTGGTTTTCCTCTTAAAGCCATTTTCCCTTCCATCTCTCCCCTATATGTCCCTTTTAGTCCAGGCTGACAGTAGTTTTGTTCAAACAGATCTCACAAAAAGCTTGTCGGTTTAGCATGAAGGAAACAGCGGTCCAAGCCATCAGACCATAAAACTTTCCACAAGTCTTTCCTAGATAACTACATTTTCAATCCTGACTTTAAAGATCCATGTTTAATTAATTCCTCAAATGGGGCACTATCATTTCCAGAGGCTTGGAATTTCCAGAATCAGTTTCTGGTTTCTTTGTGTCCAACAATTCAGTTCTCAGCTTATCTCTCTCATCTAGCGTTTTACTATAAGCTGCAAGGAGAAGCCAAGCTGCATTCTCCAAGTTTACTTTGGAAAGTTCTTCATCTAAATGCCTAGACTCACCATTTTCAAATTGTGTCTTACATAAAACATCAGGAATTCTTCTTGCTAAGTTCTCTGCAACTTTAAAACATGGATCACCTTTCCTCCAGTTTCCAAAAACAGTTTCATCATTTTCTTCTAAGGCCTCATAAAAAGTCTCTTTAGTGTCCATAATCCTCTCAACATTCTCTTCAAAGCAATCTAGGCTTTTTCTATCTAGCATCTCACAATTCCTCCAAAAAATTACCCCTTACCCATTATAAAACTGTTCCAGCATTTTGGTAATTGCAAAGCACTTCCCCATTCCTCAGTACCAAATTCTGTATTAGTCAGCCAAAGGGGTGCTGATGCAAAATACCAAAAATCTGATGGCTTTTATAAAGGGTGTTTACTTGAGGTAGAAGCTTATAGTCACAAGATCCTAAAGAGTCCAACTCAAGACTACTTCCTTACTAAACTGTTGCCGCATGTTGAAGCAAGATGGCAGTCAATATCTGTGAGGGTTCAGCCTTCCTTCTTCCTCTTAAGGCTCTGTGGTTCCAGCTTCTTCGGATCTCAGCTGTAGGCTGGCATAAGGCTTGTCTCTCTCTCTGGGGCTCATTTCTCTCTGGGTCAGCTGCTCTATTCACTCCACAATGTCAGCTGTAGACTATCAGGCTCGTCTCTCATTCTGGAGCCTCTGCCATGTCTATGGAGCCATCTCTATTCCTCTGTGTTCTTCTCCTGTGTATTTACTTCCTTGTCTTCATTTGAACATCTGTTTAAATAGCCCACAGCTGTAGGCTAGCTGTAGGAGGGGGACTCAAACCGAGTCATCCTAATGACATGGTCAAATAAAAGCCCTAATCTTGATTTAATAAAGTGAAAATGAAACCTCTGAGTCTAATACAATCTAATATATACAGTGGAATAGACCCGTTTACAAACAGAATCCAATATCTATTTTTGGAATTCATAAACAATACCAAACTGCCACATATACCAAAACATATAGATAGGCATTCACATTTTGGTTCAGTACAATATTGGAACTTTTTATCAGTCACTGCTCTCAAAAATAAAAAAGGCTGCCTCTTGAGCTAGTCTCCCTCCATGGAAGTGTTAAGCTAATATCACAATTCTAGAAATGTATACAGGCTTTTAATTGACTTCCCAGATGCTTTTCCAGTTGCAAGGGTTGTGCACGTACTATTCAAAATAATCTTTCTTTGGAATTAATTCTAATTACATTTACTACTTTTTCTCTGTTCACAGTTGTTATCACATGGAGGATTATTTTAACTTTTAGAGTAAAAGATAAAAACGAATGCACATTGAAATGTAATGTGGCAATCATATGCTGAGTTTGGCTTAGAGAGAGGCCACATTTGAGCAACAAGTAGGCTCTCAGGTGGCAACCCTTAGGCATCCCACAACTGCAGGCTAAGTCTCAGTTACCAGAGCAAAGACTCACAAGGGTCGTCATCAATAAAAAGAACATATCAGTGGGTCATCCTCTTTTGACAGACACTGTCCCTGCACTCAGAGGACTATTGCTGCTCCCTTGGAGACTGTGGCAGAGCTCTCCAGACTAGGAATTCAGATTCCCTCATTTATTGTGTGATTGTCCACCCATCGTGACCATGCCCCATCTTTTAATCTTTAGAGTGATTTTGTATATCTTCATGTATATTCGGATGAACTAATTCCCATGAATCCCCCCTCCCAGACACCCCCCACCAATAATCCCCTGCAGTACCCATTGTAACTCTTCTGTTATCCAAATCCTCCATGAACATGTAGTCCATAAAATAATCAAATAAGCCCTCTCTCACTTGGAGGTGGAGTGGACATCACCATCCCAGTCCCCTCAGGATTGGGGGAAGAACTATGGACTAGAGTGGACTTGATGGTATTCTGTTGTACACATATGGTGATTCTAGCAATGGAAGAAATTATAACAATGAGGTGGAGCCAGTGGCCACTTGAAACTTTTGGGGCAGGGAGGGGACGAGCAGTTCAAATACAGGGGCTTCTTTGGGATTTGGAGGTTGTTCTGAGTACCGTTGTGGCAATGGATGTAGGCCATTTTAAATCAGCACACACCACTCAGAACTGTGTGGGAGAGAGTGTGGTCTACGATGTGAACTGTGGTCTATGGTTGATGGCAAGGCCCCAGGATGTGTAAGTCCATTGAGGGTGGTGGGTCACACTTGTGGGAGATGTTTGTATGGGATGTGGTGGGAGGTGTGGGAGGTGGGCAACATGGGAATCCCAGGGGGTTCTGTGTAATATTTTCGGTAATCTAAGCACCTCTTAAAATATATTTATATATATATAAATAACATTTTTGTAAGCAAATGCACATATATGCATATATATTTATATATCATTTTACAAATAGTGGTATGTATTGTGAAAATTTTGATTTTTACCCACAATAAAAAATAAATTAATTAAAAAAAAAAAAAAAAGAAGAAACGTAATGTGGCAAACCTTACCCAGCCCATTAATTTAGGAATATTTTTGATATTAGAACATGTGGCAAATACAACCTGCAACTGTGCTTACATGTGGTTGTGCTCTCTTTCTCTTTCTCTCATGTGTTCTGCTTCACATATTTTAAGAGGGCTTAATGTGAATGTTCCAATTCAATTCCAGTAGAGTGCTATGCATATTATCGCTACTAAATCTTGCCTTCATAATTCCTATGTATGTGGCCAATTGAAAAAGCAGCTATATCTGGAGGAGGATACATGGGAAGTCACAGATCTAGAACAATAATCAACCTGGACTCTTGCTGCTAGCACAGGTATGGATTTTTAATATAATCTCTGGCAGGAAAGTGCTTTCAGGCATGTTTACTCAGTTGGGAGTAAAAGAGAGCATATGTGCAATGGGAGACACCAGTGACTAGCCTTTGGCTGCTTGGGAGATAGTCATTGTAAACCTGGATTTTAAACCAAATGTTGCACTGGATGCCATCTGGACTCATATTTAAAATATACATTATTTTAAAAAGGTTTAAAAACACAGAAGTTGAACAAATAAATTAGAAAGCTGGCATTTATATTATACCTTCTCCATAGTAACTGATAATTGATATTCCAAATTCATAGCTTGTCTCAAATTAAAATTATGTTTATTTTGAGCAGTTAATGAATTCACCTATGGGCATGTTTAGAAGACATAATTAATAAGTACAAGAAAGAAAATTAACATTCCATATACTAAAAATTTTAGTTGTTTTCTCCTGATTGTCCTTTGACTATGAATACAGAAGTAGAATCCTGTTCTTTAGAAATTAATTGCTAGCAAGCATATATATATATAGAGAGAGATAGGTATGTCTTAAACCCAACCATAGAACTCTGAAAAATGCCTACATTTCCTAGAGGTCTGTGTTGAGGACCATGAAATTTGCTGAAAACAGGTTTGTCTAAAAGTAAGATAATTGATATTTTGAGAAGAAGAAGCCAATGAAAAATGTCTGGTTTTGTCCACAGAAAGAAGCAGCAGTGATGAGTTTATCTCCAACACAAGCTTCATATTAACAAGCTTATTTTGGGGGCCAATAAAATTATAATATATTTTTCCATTAAAGTTCAGAACGTAAAAAGTAAGACATTGACACTAACATAGGCCAAGGAATGAAAGCACATATTTTCTCATGAAATTAGAATTTATATTCATATTTTATGACAAGGTATAAAAGTATTGATTAACAGCTGAACTGTCATTTTATTTCCTTATTGTCAATATTTGACTTTTATGCTTCTTACGTAAATTGTAAAATTGCTAGATATCTATTTTTAAAAGAAAAGAATAATATTTTATTCATACTAAACTTCTACTCTAGATATGAATTTATTCTGTATATTAAAATAGCTCAATATTTTAAAAACCATGGCAAAAATCAATTGAAGTTAATTTTCTAAAATTGCAACTTTTGAATAAATTATAGGATTGGCATTTTAGAATATTCTAATGGTACCATTTGAAATATTGTTAGGAATTTGTGTGTGTGGGGGGGTATTGGCTTGAATAGCACCCTATAATACGGATTTCCTATAGTAAAATACTTTCTTTAGGATCTATTCTAACAAACTCCAAAACGCACATAATCAGATCTAATGCTGTGGATGAAGATAATGATGATGATATGTCCCAGCTAACAAATATATAGATTTTTATGATTATCAAAGATTATGCATTCAAGTTATTTAACCATCACCATAAACCTAAGGACTTATGGCAATGCTTAGCACACAATAGCACACAGATGTTACTGACTCAATATTGTAAGTTATGTAATCATCACTTCCCAGATAAAGTAACTATAGTTCCAAGTTTTGCCTAATGCAATGCAGTGAGTTTGGATAGCATGCGATCTGTATGTGAGTGGAGTATTTTTTCATTCAATCATGCATCATTGTAATTTAGGATTATGACTTATTAAAAGTCCACCTCAATCTCTGCTTCCTGTACACCTAATTTAGAAGACAAAAAGGGGAAGCTGAAAAAACCTGCAGGACAAAATACTTTCTTCTGCTTCAAGTTAAATATTGTTTGAGCCCAAAGTGACAGTTAACCTTACAATATTATATAGATATGTTTTTATTCACAGCTTTGCACTTGTACATCTGAAGAACAAATTTCCATACTCTCATATGCAGGTCTCTGTCTCAAATCCAGATTGCTTTGAATAAAAAATGCTACTTTGGAGAAATCTTAACATTTTAACTTCATCAACATTACCTTTACAATTTTCTAAGATGAGAATTTCTTTCATGTTTTCCAAATATAACATATAAAATAAAATTCAGCTTCAAATAAATAATTGTTAATTTTCAGATCCAAAATGATTCTCTTTTTCCCTGCCCTTAATTCTTCTGTAAATTTTACAGTGAATTGTCAGAGGCATATGTAGTACTAAGACAACTGAAGCCTGTTGAAATCCACAGTGATCTGATACTATCACTTCCTTTCTCTGTCAGTATATCTTTTTATTTCTCATAGATCCTTGCACTTGGTACTAATAAAATGGTTTGAGTCATTAATTTCTATACCCAAGAGTTTCTCAGCAGACCGCACATGAGCTACTTAAACTGGAGTGGTGGTAAGATAGTCATTAATTATCCAGAAATGAATTTTAAGACTTTGAATATGAAAATTGCATTCAGGAGAAAGTACCTTCTGAAAGGGTCTGGCAAAAATCTGGACAATGATGTACTGGCACCATGCAGCAACAAGAGAGAAAAAAAGGTCAGTGTTCTACACAGCCATGAAATCCATGACATAAGATAGCCATTTAAGATAAACATTAGATCAAAGGGAGTTCTATGTAGGGTAGGAGGGGTACATGTGTAATGCTTTTCCTCTTTGTGCAAACAAAATCAATGAGTGGTGTTGGCTACATTTATATGAGATTAAATATAAGATTTTAAATACACAAAATTAAAACAAGACAAACACACACTGTTACCATCTATCTGGAATTCATGGATAATATAATTATTTTCTAAAGCTATTATCCCTAAGAATAATTGCCTAAACCAATAAACCTAACCAAGAATGGTAGTAATTATGTGTTTGGCAGTAGCATTTTTTAATGCATTTAATACTCAAGATGACTATATGAGCTAGGTATCTAACCAAATCCCCACTTGTCAAAGAGGAAATTTAATACAGAGAAAAGTGAAGTAACTTTTCAAAGCTGGAATTGAAGAGTTGAATCAAGGCAGTTGGGCTTCAGAATCTATATTTTTAACTCGACACTCAATGGATCATACCATGGTGATTCTATGAACCTGAACTGAGGGTCTTTCTAGCTGAGACCTAATTTTTAAATATTTTTTTTTATTTTTAAAGAAGTTTTAGATTACATAAATGTTACATCAAAAATATAGGGGATTCCCATATACTCCACCCCCTCCCCATCCCACACTTTCCCACATTAACAACATCCTTCATTAGCGTACATTTGTTACAACTGATGAACACTTTTGCAAACTTTTCTAATAAGAACCCAAAACTCTTCTAGTTTTATAAAGTGCTTTGTCAACCTGTTACTAAATGATTTTTAATCATTCAGCTTAATTTCCCTAACAGAAGCCTGGTAAAGAATATAGAGATGTGGGAAGCGGCTGTGGCTCAATCAGTAGGGCTCCCGTTTACCATATGGGAGGCTCCGGGTTCGGTTCCGGGGCCTCCTGGTGAAGGCAAGCCCGCCCGCGCGGCGTGGTTAGCTGACCCAGCGAGCACAAGCAGGAAGGGGGGGATAAATGAATAAATAAATAAAATATTAAAAAAATATATAGAGAGATGTAATAAGCACTTCATAAAGATATGATTTATTGGGACTTCTCTACCTTTTCTTTGAAAATTACCCATCCTTCAGAAAGCAAACATAGAAAAACTACCTGCTGGTATAGTAACTAAACTGAATCCCCTGAAGGCAAATCCCAGATTTCATAAACTCTTCTAGGCCTTATAGAACATGCAAAAGATGGTTAGTTAATGTTGTATTAATATTTTAGCTGGCAAAGGAATATAGTTCCAAGCTACCATGTGTGGCTGTCAGAAGAGTCAGGTATGCCACTGTAAAATTATTTAATTTTTATAAGCTCCATAACTTTTTTATGAAAATAAAATTGATTTAAGATGGTAGAGGTAAAGAAAATACTTATGACAGTTCCTTAGGGTACCTTAAAAATATCCTCAGTTCTTTCCAGATATTCACTGTAACTGGTCACATCTTCACCCTTGATACAATTATATGCATTCTTCCTATTCCTGTGTATTCTTATTATGAAAAGAGTTGCCTCTAAATAAACACCTTTTAAATTTAATACAATATTAACATTATTTCAAGGTCTCAGTCATCTACAGTGAATTCAGGCATAATTTATCAGCATCTCTAATTATTATTTATAGAACATCCATGGGATGAATGCCTTAAAGTGCAACAGAAACACCTAAAGTACAAATGAAGATGGATAAACATAACATATATCATTCTCCTTTTTGGTGACTCTGATTTAATGGCTGGCTTATTCTCTGGTTTATGTTGCCCATCACTCTTTCTTTTTTTTATTTATCTTTTTTTTTTTTTTTTTTTGTGCTTATCACTCTTAACCTATATATAACCGAGAGAGAGAGAGAGAGAGAGAGAGAGAGAGAAGGCCAAATTTGTAATTGCCTCACTGGTGGGTGAACTATTTCCCCTATCTTAAATATACATAAAGATTTATTTATTTTTTTACCTTAGTTCTTAAGGTAGCCAATTAGTTGATATGTTAAAATATCCATATAGGGATTTTGTTTCAACAAATGTAAAGACCTACATCCATCACATGTTTTAGCCTCACTACCCTCTGGCCATTGCCTCAAAAACAACAACAAAAACAAACTTTAGTAAAGTCCTGAAGTGAAACATTAATGAATCAAATATTGTTTCTACTTACTATTTCTCGGGTTTTACTCCAGCAGTTCAGTAATATTGCTCTAACTGATTTCAAATTGCCTAATTAAGACCAAGTACTTTTCATTAGAATCCAATAGAATTTAGGACAGTTTCAAAACAGTCCTAAAGAGTCCCACTGATAAATCACCATGTCTTAAAAAGAAAACCCACACTAAAAAAAGCATCTTTACTCAATCATATGAGCTCTCTTTGAAAGGTTTTCAAAGAAGCCTAGTTTTGATTAATATATTGCTGAATATATCATTGAGAAATATTGTATTTTAAGTACCCCTTGGTGTTATTAAAAAACACTTCTTTCTGAAAGCATTTTATTATAAATTGTATTACTACCTCTAGATAATCTGCAAAATATCTTTGTCACATTCATGTAAAAATGTAAGAGAAGGAGCAAGGATTTTTTGTGGTTGGGTAAAAAGTAAACCACTTTAAGGACTTATTATTTGGCTTGCATTATAACAGAATTTGTGGAAAGAAATGTGCCTTATAATGACAACTGAATATATGGGATTTTATTTAAGTTCCACAAATCCCAAAGCAAAATCTACACCCCCAAAAGATGAAATTAATGTATTGTATTTGTATAGTAGGGGGAAAAAGATTGGCTAAGAACCTCAAGGAGTAGAAGACTTTTTCCCTGGAAGAATGGGTTGGCTATGTCTGTTTTAATGTGTCCTTAAAGTCAGGGTCATAACACCCTGACATTCTCATTTACACTTCTGTGTAGCACCGATCACTTTGTCAAAGCCAAGTCATCCATCAGGAAAAGTAGGCACAGTGCTTATGGACCAAATATATTTGGAGTCCCCAAAAAAGGCTTAATTTCTTTTAAATGTAAAAGAAAAAGGGAATTCCAGGTAGAAGAAAATGTTCTAATATATACTATTAATATATTTGTCTTTATACCAAAGAAATCATCAAATATAATTTTCAGGATGATGGAGCAAGGGCCCCACTACATTAACTTTGTATGAATTTAATTAAGTTAATAATTTATATATTATAAATATAACATAAATATAATAAATAATGCAATAATGTAATTAATATTTGTCTTTTCTTTTCCACTTTAGCTACAAAGAGTTATTCACCTTATGTTTAGGGTAACTAAGCATAGCTTGTCTTCTGTAAATATTTGTTGAATCAATCAACAAAAGAGCCTATTCTTCATGAATCAAGCCATACATAACAGACAAAACAAAAAAATGCTTCCTATTTAAAGTTAATGTTAACAAAAAGGAATGCTACATAGATATGCCAAATTGCAAATAAATAAAAAAAAATTATGGGATGTAAATGTCAAAAGAAAGCTAGAGAATAATCTAGGGACTGAATAACACAGTAAACCCAGATGTGAATGAGAATTGTGGTTGATGGTACAGATGCAAGAGTGTCCTTTGTGAGCCAGAGCAGATGTACATCAGTACTGCACGGTGGTGGGAATGTGGAGAAGCATGAGAAAAATACAACTGGAGTGAACTATGGATTGTGGTTAACAGCAATACTGTAATATTCATGCATCTATGCTAAAGATGTAGTGTATTGATAATGGGGAAGTATGGAAAAAGTGTAAATGTATGCTATGGACCATGGTTAGTGGTAATATTCTGATGATATTATCTCATAATCTAACAAATGTCCCACATGGTGTGATGTGTTGATAAAGGGATGTTGTATGGGAATTCTGCACATGTGCATGCTTGTTTTGTAAGTTCACAACTTCTGTAATAAAACCATATTTTAAAAAATAATAATAGGGTGGGTTGGAGGAAAAATACACCAAATGTAAGATAAGGACTATAGTTAATAGTAAGATTTTGATGATATTCTTTCATAATTTGTAACAGATGTCTCACAACAGTGCAAGGTGTTGGTGGTGGGTTGATGTATGGAACCCCTGTATGATGTTATGCATGTTTGCTTTATAAGTTCACAACTTTACCATACACTTATTGCTTATGTATGTTCATGTATAAATGAAATAAAAATAATAATAATAGGGTGGTTTGGGGCAAAAATACACTTAATGTAAGATACTTTAGTTATTAGTAATATTTTGACTTTGCTCTTTCATCATTAGCTAAAAATTTTTCACAATAATGCAAGGTATTGGTAAGGTATGATGTTATATATGTTTGTTTTGTAAGTTCACAACTATTACTATACACTTATTGTTTATGTATGTTGATGTATGAGTGATATACTTAAATTTAACAAAGAAAAAAAGCATATTATTTAAGTAAATGAAAATTTAAAGAGAAAACTGAATATTGATATCCATAAGGTATGTGGATACCTTATGTTCTATCAACTCTGTAAAAAAAATGAGTCAAATTAGCATACTAGTTAATTAAGCACATGGAGTTTGAATACATGAGTTTTGAATTCCAGCTCTATCTACCACTTACAAGCTGTAGTAGGCAAAATTCTAAAATGCTTTCCAAAGATTCCCAGTCCCTGGTGTTGACACACCTTCCCCCAGTCATTCAATCAAACACTAATCTAGGTACTGCTGTGAAAAGATTTTGAAGTTTAGTTAGGAAGAAAATATCGGTGAGCCTGGCTTAATCACCTGAGGTCTTTTAGAGCAGAGCACTGTCTCTGGCTGGTCACAAAAGAGGAAATCAGAGATTCAAAGTGGCAGAAGGATTTAACATGCCATAACTTTCTTCAAGATGGAAGGAGCCATGTGACAAGTAATGAGGGCTCTTTCTAGATGAGGAGAGTGATCCTGGCTCATAGCCAGCAAGAACCCGGAAATATCAGTCCTATAACTGCAAGGTAGTACATTCTGTCAACAAGAATGAGCTTGGAATTGGATTTCTCCCCAGAGCTTCCACGTAAGGGTCTGGTCAGCATTTTCATTTCTGACTTGTGATACAATGACCAAAGAACCCAGCCATGCTGTGCCAAACTTCTGAACTACAGAACTGTATGGGATGGTGAACTAATAAATGCATGTTTGCTTTAAGATACAAAATTTGTGGTAATTTGTTACATAGAAAAAGAAATCTAATATATAATCTCCATGAAAATTTCCTTAATCTCCATGTCCCAGTTTCCTCATCTGAAAAATGGGGATAATAATATCACTTGCTTACAGGATTATTGAGAATTAATTTAATACGTATAAAATTTACAATAGTGTTTGACTCATGTAAAGATTTATATAATTTACATAAATGTTTTATGTTATTATTACCACCATAATTTTACTAAACCAGAACTTCTCTTTATGCTGACCCCTCTGTGGCAGTTTGGCATTGTTTATGAATTCCAAAAATAGATATTGGATTATGTTTGTAAACTGTTTTGTACTGGGTGTGATTAAATTATGATTAGGGCTTTGAATGGGTTGTGTTGGTAGGATACTGAGTCCCTGCCCCCTTGGTGGGCAGGGATTCACAGAGAAACAGCACTGCAGAGAAGGGAGGTGGGAGTTTTTGAGCTGAAGCCCTGGGAAGTAAGCACACAGGGGAGCTTGTTCATGAGGAAAGAAAAAAGGCCCCTGGAGGAGAAACAAGCCATTCATATGATGGTCTACAGCTGGCCTTGTGGAGATAGCAGAGGAGCTGAGCTCAGAGAGAAGCAAGCCCTCGCAAGTGAGGAGCCCAGGAAGCCTGAACCCTCACAGATGCCAGCAGCCATTTTGCTCCAACACGTGGCAATAGACTTTGGTGAGGGAAGTAATTTATGCTTTATGGCCTGGTCACTGTAAACTTCTACCTCAAATAAACAACCTTTATAAAAGTCAACAGATTTCTGGTATTTTGAATCAGCACCTCTTTTGGCTGACTAACACACCCTCCTCCCAAGAAAAAATTTTAATCCTCTTAGCTTCTACCACCAGCATAAGCAGTTACTTCTGGATCACTTATCTTAAAAAAAATAAAATGATTACAAGACTGACTGAACACTTAAATAGAAAACCACAATGTCATTTTTAGGTTCTGATGGTGATGGTGAGCTAGTTTCATAAAATACCTGTGTAATTTTCTGCCTCACAGCCTTCTGTTAGCATATTATCTGTTTCTTTCCCATTCCTTAGTAATCCAGCCCAGGGGAGTTGGTCCTGCATTGTAATTCCATTCCAATCTTAGATGTATGCATCTGAACCCAGTATAGCCAGGGAGAGTACTTATCTCATTGGCCAGAAAGGAACAATTGACCCAAGTGCAGAACTCTTGACTTTTCCCTTTGAATTTTGTCATAGCTATAGGGAGGACATCTACTTTTTTTTTTTTCATAAGCATTGTAATCTATAATGAGTCCAAATAACCTGGGAACTGATAATAACCACCACGTAGCCATACAAAAAGAGAACATGCCTGAGCACAAAGGCAAGTAGAGGTGTACAGTCAAAGTAGAATGAGAGAGATTTCTTACTACATTTTGAATCCCTGGATTTTGACCTTATCAAAGGCCTACTTATATTTCCACTTAGATGAACCAATAAAGTACCTATTTCGGTTAGGCTTTTTAAAAGCATTACTGACACTTGAAAATACTCCTAATAAAACACTAACGAATGAACTTCCACCAAACAAAGCAGTATATCATATTCATGTATTCTAACATTATAAATGAATATGTAACATGGAACTTCTCAAATTCTACAAATATATTAGTAGGTTATGCAGTCCTATAAAAGCATAATTCAAATTTTTGCTTCATCAAATACAGAAGGTCAAATTTATAGTTATTTCAGTCCCTACTGAGTGTTCTTGGTGATTTGGAAAATTCTTCCACCAATGTAGAAAGAAACCTGGTACATTTGCAAATAATAAGGTTTTGCTGTCACCTTTTCTAATTGTATACAGCATATTATCTTAGTTATACAATATGCAATATTTATTATTGTCCATTCCCAGTAAGTCCTGAGTTTATATTATACTAATTATAAATATTGGTTGAAATAAATAGAATATGAGAATTGATAGTCAATATACGACAGAATTTATAGCATGTCCTTCTTCTTTGAGACTCAATTTATCTCCTGTTCACCGCAGCTTAAAGCTATATTTAACTATCATTTTAAAATTCTGCATGTGTTTTACTTCTAACCTTACTGTTAAACCAATTTTTCTGCTTCTCCACTTTAATTCTTTAGGTTTACCTGAAAAAATAGGTTATTCATTTTTTAGTAAAAAAATAAAACCAAAGCAAGGAAATTAAAATTCTTATCAAATTATAGAAATAACTGGAAATCAAATGTGTTTTTATAGCATTTATAAAATTCTGAATAAGGGTACCATTATTTAAAAGAGCAAAAGGGAAAATATTCTGAGTTTGGAAAGTATTTGCTACAGTTTAGAAGACTATACTAAAATTATATTCTCCTAAAGCAATGGTTTTCAAATTTTACTGTGTTTTTCAAAACACTGGTTGCTGGGCTTCACTCTAAGAGGTTCTAAATTGTTACATCTGAGGTGTGCCCAAGAATTTCCAGTTTTAACAATTTCCCAGGTGCTACTAATATTGCTGGTCCTGGGAACACATCCTGAGAATTGCTGCCCAAAGAGGATCTTCATACAAACACTAATTGTCCTTAAGCCATGAGGAAATAAATATTCCCATCACAATTACAGATCTTGACATTAAATAAGTAATCTCACACTGGAGCAGAGGAAAAATGAAAAGTGAAAAGCAAAACAAAACAAAAACAAAGGGACTCAATATGGTCTAATTAGGATTAATAATTTTCACATCTTGAACATCATTGGATGAGGAAAAAATCAAGTTCTGTAGAGAAATAAAAACTCATTTAATGTATGCCGTATTACTAACATAAAATAAGAAAATGAAGTGAAGCTACATTAGAAAATTAATTTCAAATAATTTAGGCTCTGTATTTAGATATTGAAAGTGAAATGAGATATTCAGTTACATTTATGTTTCTTGATAGGCTTTTTTTCTAAAATAAAATAAATGTCAACAATGAAGGTGTGAGAAGAAGAAGGAAGATCATTCGGTATGCAAGATGGCTATTATAAAAGAAATGCCAATCAACAATTAAAGCCTCACTGTAGAGTCTGGCTCCATGGGTGGCGGGATTTTTCAGTTACAAATTCTGCTCCATCCATGACCTCTCTGCAAAATATACCACCATAGGGTGTAGCTATTGTCAGTGCGATGCAGTTGTAAGAAAGACCCTAGTAACCACTCATGGATAGCCAATTCATTCTCAGCCACAGCGGGTTTCTGAAAAGCTATTATTACAGTTTCTACTGACCCAAAGATCACTTAAATTTCCAAGAAAGAAAGAACTCCCTAATGTGTCACTTCTCTAGTTATGTATAACATCATTTCAACTCCAACCCAATTATTCAGCACTTTGGAATGCTTTGACTTTTTTAATTATCCAGTGATACAACTTCCTATTATACTGGACAGGGAACTTTTAATGATTTGTAAATCACTATCAGACCTGGGAAAAACAAGGACAGATGGCCTCTCCTGGCCTTCTCCGTTCATTTGTATCACAATACCTGACTCAAATCTAGCCTGACTTAGCATTCTTTTATTCATTCACTCAGTTGATCTACATTTTTTAAGTACCTTCTTCCTGCCAGTCTCAAAGATAGGCATACATAGATAAATAAGGTTGTCAAACAATGTGCTGGTTAACCTCAATAAACTCCTGGTTTCATAAGACAAAGGGAGAATTACAGTTATACACCTCCCCTTGTTAGACAGGGATGTATGACAATCTCAGAAAAGATATTGGTCACATTTGAAATAGAGCTTTTAACTGCTACAAGACCTTTCAAAGTCTTTCTGTTGCTATTAAAGCAAATTCTTTTTTGTAATACTCTCTCTCATTTTTTTTTTTTTTAGGTACTGGGGCAGGGAATTGAACCCAGGACCTCATACATGGGAAGCAGGTGCTCAACCACTTGAACTATATCCACTCCCCTGTAATACAGTTTTGAAATGGTCAAATCAGATCTTCTTTGTTCTATTCATTTGAAAATTTTGTATGTGAGGGTATTATAACTTCAGAGAGTGCATGGTATAATATATGACCTTGATTAGCCATTTGCTCCCAGCAAACCCACATCTGAGGAGAGAGGAAACCAGGGAAATTGGTGAGATCGTCCCTCAGGCATTTGTTTAATGTATTCATTTGTGCTCTGCAAAAACATTAGTTTAGCCCAGCATGCAAACACTCCTAAATTTTATATCCTTATGTGAAGTGGGATGGCTTGCTGGGAGGTGACTTTTTGCCTTTAACTGTTTGGACAGTTTGAGGAGAAGTATGACTGTGCTGATCTTATTGCTTTGCATTTTACTTGTCTCCTTTCCTGTCCTTGTGGTCCTTTTAAAGGTGGTTGTCCCCTCCTTATAAAAAAGTCAGAGTAAAATCAATTTGTAATTGTTTCCTTTAGAGTCTGTTGTGATTTATTTCCAAGAAAAAGATAAAGGAAAATATTTCTGAGATTATATAATCCTAGTTTTCCAGAAGGAGTAAAATTTTCTGGAACGAGTTCATCAAAATTTTCTTAATATATCACAACAATCAGTTCTCTGCCATAACTGAAAAAGCAACATGTAAAACAGAAGGTTAAAAATTACTATACAATGGGAAGCGGCTGTGGCTCAATCAGTAGGGCTCCCATTTACCATATGGGAGGCCCCGGGTTCGGTTCCCGGGGCCTCCTGGTGAAGGCAAGCCCGCCCGTACGGCGTGGTTAGCTGACCCAGCGAGCATAAGCAGCAAGGGGGGGATAAATGAATAAATAAATAAAATCTTAAAAAAAAAAAAAAAAAAAATTACTATACAAGAATGGCTAATATAATGACTAAACTGAAAAAAATATGTTTGTTAAATTTTTAAAATGTATCATATTTGTAAATAAGAGACATGAAGTTAAGTTGGAGTTAGACTTGTTGAACTAAAAGTAACTATCATCCAAAGTAATATTTGTAGAAATGCAAATATTAATATCATTATTTTATCAGTAATCCTTCTGGTTTCCCATTTTGTACAATATAGGGACCAAAAATCTGAACATGACTTAAAGTATCTGAATGGAGGCAAAACCTGCCTACATTTCCAGCCTTATTTCATTGAACTCTCCCTCCCAGAACTCTCCTTCCCACCCTTCTCTAGTATCCTGGTCTTATTTAACTTCTAGAATTATCCCATGATCTTTCTCCTTTTGGAAATTTGCCTACACTATTATCTTACTATGAAATTCTCTTATTGCCCTCTAAACTTCACCATCCTTTTTGCCTAATTAATATGATGCAATTTTCTATCTTTACTGCTTAGTACAATGTATGGTCAGTTCTCATTGAACATGTATGAAATAATTATAACTATTTTGGAAGAGTTTGATATTGTTTATGAATTCCAAAAATAGATATTGGATGGTATTTGTAAACTGGTCTGTCCTTCCAGGCATATTAGATTATATTGGATTCAGAGGTTTCACTTTTACTTAATTAAGTAATGATTAAGGCTTTGATTGGGCCACGTCAGTAGGACATTGCATCCCTGCCCCCTTGGTGGGCAGGGACTCACAGAAAAAAGACATGGCAAAAGACTGAGTGGGGAGTTTTGAGCTGGAGCCCAGGAAGTAAGCACACAGAGGAGCAGGGCAGCTGAGCCCAGAGATAACTGGGCTCTAGGGACAGAGGCAGAGCTGGATGCCTGATAGTCTACAGCTGGCCTTGTGGAGAGAGCAGGGCAGCTAAGCCTGGAGAGAAACAAGCCCCGGGAAGAGGGGAATGCATGAAGCCTGAACTCTTGGCAGACAGACTCTAGTGAGGGAAGTAATCTATGCTTTATATCTTGGTAACTGTACCCCAAATAAATATCCTTTATAAAGCCAACAGATTTCTGGTATTTTGCAGCAGCACTCCTTTGGGTGACTAATATATATATATATAAAATAGCCAAAGATATCAATTTTTAAGAGCCTAGCTTTTACATCTAAATTCATCTAGCTTCAAATCAAGACTCCATCACATTCTAACTATGAAATTTTGGGCTGTTAACCTTATTTATCATTTTTGTGCCCAGCTTCCTTATTGGTAAAATGAAACCAATAATGTATCTACTACATAGATTTGTAAAGATTAATTAGTTTATTCTTGTACAGTCCTGAGAATGATACCTACTAGATGCCAAGTGTTCCATAAATGATAGCTAGTATAAGATAATAATAATGATAAAAATAATGACTCCTGGTTTTTAAAATATTTGAATATTTTATTAAAATATATCATTTATACTTGAACATACCTAAACATTAAGTGTATAGTAAAATTTGTGAACTTACAAAACAAACATGCATCTCAGCATACAGGGCTCTGATAATTAACCACCAACACCTTGCATTGTTTTGAAATAATTGTTACAAACTATGAAAAAAACATCATCAAAATATTACTACTAACAATAGCCAATATCTTACATCCACTCAATTATCAACATTCTGTATTAGTATTATATACTTGTTATAGTTCATGAGAGAACATTCTCATATGTTTTCTGTTAAGCACAGTTCATCTTCCACCACAGGATTCATTGTCTTCTACAGTCCCACACTTTGTACAATCCATTCAAAGTGTACTCTCAGTGGCTCTCATATTCATCACAGAGTTATGCTGACATCACCTCAGTAAAGTTTAGAATGTTTTCATTACTCCAAAAGGAATCCCATACTCCCTTGTAATAGCCAAAGGGGTGGTGAAGCAAAATACCAGAAATCTGTTGAATTTTATAAAGTATATTCATTTGGGTTAGAAGCTTACAGTTACCAGGCCATAAAGTGTAAGTTACTTCCCTCACTAAAGTCTGTTACCACATGTTGGAGCAAGATGGCTGCCGATGTCTGCAAGGGTTCAGGCTTCCTTTTCCTCTTAAGGCTCTGTGGTACCAGCTTCTTCCAATATCAGCTGTAGGCTGGGATAAGTCTCATCTCTCTCCCAGGGTTCGTTTCTGTCTGGGCTCAGTTGCTCTGCTCTCTCCACAAGGCAAGCTGTTAACTGTCAGGTGAATGGCTCGTCTATCTTCCCTGGGCCTCTGCTGTGTCTAATGGAGCCTTCTCTATTTCTTCACGTATCTGCTTCTCTGTGTATTTACCTCCTGGGGCTCCAGCATTAAAACTCCAATTAACTGCTCTACCTTGACATTTTCTCTGTAAATCCCCTCCCACCAAGGGGGAGGGACTCAACATCCTACTGACGTGACCCAATCAAAGCCTTAATCATAATTTAATCAAGTATGAGTGAAACCTCTGAATCTAATACAATCTAATGTACTCAGAGTAACAGACCAATTTACAAACATAATCCAGTATCTATTTTTGGAATTCATAAATAATACCAAACTGCTATACTCTTTATGATCCCCTATTTTTGGCCCCTAGAATTGATATATCTTCGTTGCCAATGCTGCAAAAATATTACAATATTGCTGTTAATTATCAGCCATAAGTTCCAACAAGGAAAGTCTATTATTTTAGAACTTGCTATGGCAAGGGAATAATACACCATCATTTGTGTTTGGCAGAGACTCAAAGACAGACAGAGGAATGGGAAAGCTTTAAAGAGGGAAAAGGGAAGGCCTCAGTTATGCTGTGACTGGAAGCTGTTGCCACGGGGAAGCTGGAAACAGGCTAACTAGAAGTGGGGCAACCTACATGACGTTTTATTGAAGCATATTTGGCTTTCTATGCTTGGTCCTAAGTAAGAAGTGGGGGCAACAATTAGGGAAGCTGTTGCTTATTGCTCCAGTTCTGCCTCTTTGGGACTGATTGCTACAGAGAGTGTGGTTTGGGCTTCCTGGTTTGTTTGCTGCAGGTTCTGGGTCAGACTTCCATTCATTTACATGGTCTGGCCATTGTCTATATATCCAGCCTTTCATTTTCATATTATAGCTTCCTCAGAGTACCGTTCCTTGATTACCCCAGACTTGTTCACACCCTCTTCTTTTTTCATCTCCAAAACGTTGTACTTTTACTTTGAAGAATTTTTCACTATTTTAATTATATATATGTGTAATCATCAGCTTACTATCTCATAAAATACAAGATCAATGCATTTATTAACATTATTTGTTTTATTCAACAATATATTCCCCAGTATTTTGAAAAGTTCTTAGTAAGTCCACAATAGGTATGTGTTAAGCCAATCTGTGAACCAAGCTTCAAGTAGCCAACAAAAACAAAAATAATCAGGAATTTATAAATCTATCTCCATAATATATACTAAGATTAAAATAACTTTAATCATAATTTGATACTGACTGTCTTATAATAAAGTGTACATTAATTCCTACAAATAATCAATGTAATGACTAATTTTGTAGAGAAAAAAAATCTTTAACCTCTACTTCCTGCTTAATTGCTTCTTTTCTATTCTGAGATTATATAAGTCTGTTTCACAAGTAACTCCCAATTTTGTTTACTTCTGAATTGGTTTATAAGTTCTGTAAAACTAACCATCCCAAAATTCAGCAGGCAAAACAAGAGGTATTTATTACTCTTTACTAGCCTACAGGTTGGCTTGGGAACAGCTAATCCTGGCTACCTCAGCTGAGTCTGCCTTGCTCCATGCATGATTCTTTCCAGTCCACACCTTGAAACAAAAGCCCTGACCACAATAGTTTTTGTGACATACCTCTCTTGCTATATTTAATATATGATATTTAGACCATGTAAGGCCGTATTGGCACATGCCCTTAAGATTCCTAAAAACCCTTTATTCATCGGATAGTATCTTAATTATTTCAAAGATCCTAACAAAATATGTTATAGCCACACCCCTAATTTAGTCTTTACTTTGGGACCGTGTTTTACATGGAATGCACTGAATTTGTTCTATACCTCTAGAGTTTATATTAATTTGAGAGTGTTATTTCTGACTGAGTCTGTTGGAGATAAACAGTTAAATTTGTATTCTCTCAAAGTTCTAATTGTAAATTGTTTTTGTTTGTTTGTTTGTTTGTTTTTTCACAGCGGCACTATTTATTTTTTGTGTGTGTGTGGGTAAAAATCAAAATTTTCACAATACATACCAACATTTGCAAAATGATATATAAATATATATGCATATATGTGCATTTGCTTACAAAAATGTCATTTATGTATATATATAAATATATTTTAAGAGGTGCTTAGATACCCAAAATATTACACGGGACCCACTGGGATTCCCATGTTGCCCACCTTCCACACCTCCACCACATCCCACACAATGGTTGGTGGCAAGGCCCCAGGATGTTTGTTTGTTTTTTGAGCTCACCTCTTTCTTATACAATCTAATTCTGTGCAGTAAAAGGAAGCTGGTCCATGTTGTCCATATTTTACCTGGCAGCAATCTTTCTAAGTTCCTTTAGTACATTTCTATTTCCTAGTTACCATGGGCAATACAACATGGGTTTCTATTTTTCAAGTCTCCAAAAAACTAATGGTTATTTTGCCAGTCTTCACATGCTTCCCATTCCCAAAGTCAACATGACACATTTTAGCTTTTTGTTACGACAGCACTCTATTTGTAGATATGGATTTCTGTAAAGGTTTGTTATTGATATATAACCAAACGCTCTCAAATGCACCTGGAAGTCAGCTTATCTAGGATGGAATCAAATGAAGTGTATCTTTTCTATATTTCCCTTATACATCTTGTACCAAGAGCCTAGACTGTGCATATTCTCCTTAGGATTATGGCAGAATTCAAAAGAGAATGATAAATTGTGCAGGTGCTTTTATCACTTCACACCTCCTAATATTCCATTAGCCAAAGCAAATCTCATGACCAATGCCAAAGATTCAAGGTTTGGAAAGTACCTTTTGTCCATGGAGATAGGGAATGGGAGGAATAAATATCTCTGAATAGTTATCTAATCTTCTACAACATGGTTCCTATATTGGTAATATGATTTATTATAACAATTCTATTTGGTATAGTCTGTTCACTATTTTTCTCATTTTTTCTCAATAAATACACATACACTCATACACACCCATAGAGTCATCACTAGCCCATATTCAAATTAGATAAAGGGTTTTTTTCCTCTGGGTGGACACATTTTTAATGTGAAAGATTTTGGCAAATGGAGTATGTGCTAGACTTCAGTTCCATCTTGTCTACCAATGAGAGATGCTCATACTTTGAACAAGCTACACCAAACAAATACAGATATCCTATAGGCACAGATATCTAGCAGCAGATATTACAAGTATATTCTTAATTACTTGTCACTAACTGGAATTATGTCTTATGGTGTATAAATTCCTGTGCCAACTTTGAAGTACATATTTGTGTCTGAATCATCAATAATGCTTTCAAAATAGGATCTTTTACATTGAGAGCTCTGTTACTATGGAAACTATCTGCTCATCCTGAAAAGCTTTCATAGTTCTCTTTTTTTCCCTCTCTGCATGTTTTACCCCTCAAATTCCTTAGCTGCCACTCTGTGTCTGCCTTTGGCTCTGACTTTGATTGAATGGATTTTTATGACTGTCTTATTCCTAGTATAATCATTTCTTTGATCTGAAAATTTGCACTCTTTTACAAGAAATAAAGAGTTTAAGTAATAATTTGTCATTATATTTCTAACATTTCTTTAAGTTTTAGATGGAATATTGCCATAAACTAAATAAGTCTTTTAGAGGAATAAATATTTAAGAAAATAAAATAATTGCTAATCATTGTGCAAAGATTATATGATCATCTTCTCTCTTTATTTAGAGCTATGTGGAAGCATTAATTAGAGTATTTAGCTGAACCAACAGGGCCCCTGCAATCTATGATTTTCCCTAAGGCTGTGAGTGATATAAATATTGCTATAAATTGTGCCAATGAACTGCTTAAAGGATTCAAGGCATTACAAGTATTGAAATCTAAGATGCTTCAGGAGAGTTTCATCTATAAAAACACAGCTGACCTGGGAATAGGATGAGAGCACATACCCATAGAATTTTGGGAAAGAGAACAAATCCCCTACCATCCTTTCTTATACATAGTTTTACTTGTGAATCATTTTGAAGTATGAGATCATGCTATGATTTCAAATTAATTTTCAGTTATATATTAATCATAGATATAACAATGATGGGATGTTGACAGGGGCAAGGTAAAGAATGTCAATAATCCATATTTAAATAGCGTTGAGATATGTCTTTTAATTATTCATAAAAATGTTTCTTGGCATTGTGACTTGCTATATGGAACACAACAGAATGACTTTTAGTGCTTATGGCAGTTTGATATTATTTATGAATTCCAGAAAGGAGATATTGATTATGTTTGTAAATTGGTCTGTTTCTCTGAGCATGATACCCTTTGCTTGTATTAGATTCAGCTGAGATATCTGATTAAATTATGTTAAGATTAGGGCTTTGATTCAACCACATCATTAGAGTGCGACTCAGGTTGATTTCCAGTCCCCTTGGGCTGATAAAACAGACTCTCAAATGGAAGAAAATATGCAGAAAAGATGTACAGAGGATCCTGCTGCCTGGGAAGACAGATGAGGCTGATAGTTTACAGCTGATCTTGTGAAAAGAACAGAGCAGTTGAACCCAGAAAGAATGGAGCCCCAGAGAGAGAGAAAAGCCTTATGCCAACCTATAGCTGAGATGGGAAGAAGCTGGGACCACAGAGCCTTAATAGGAAGAAGGGAGGCCAAACCCTCACAGAAACAAATAACTCTGGGGATAAAGTACCTCTTATGGTACCTTGAGTTGGATTCTTTAGGGCCTTGTGACTGTAAGCTTCTACCCCAAATAAATACCCTTTATAAAAGCCAATAGATTTTTGCATCAGCACCTCTTTTGGCTGACTAATACAGTGTTCTTTCCAAAAATGTCTTCAACTATGAACCTAAAAAGCAAAAGCTTATTTTAGACACAGTTTCTGAATGAAATTCAGTTGGTACATAACCACTAATGTTTGAGATGCCCAACTCTTCTATGTCTACTTGTCCATAATGAGTAGAAACTTTGTACCCATGAGGGTAAATGAAGGATAATTTTATCATTTTTCAAGCAGAATATAATTAAAATATATGGTCTGAGTTTTAAACCTGGTGTAGAATGGCAAACTGTGTTTTCTTTTTTATCCCAAATAATAGCATTCTATATTATTAAATATTTCTTTAAGTGACAGAAACTGGTTTACTACTATGTAAACAGCAATCTGGGCTATAGCTATTATTTGAAATTCCTGGAATTGGAATTGAAAGTAAGAGTAGATAAAATTTTGTTAGCAAATACACAAAAAAATATACTCACTTAAATATAGGCACCTAATTCTAATGAGTGGTTTAAGAATATACATGATGAACAACTCAGCAAATACTATTGTTAAAAGTATTCAGCTCAGCTCTATTATCTGTAACCATCAGCCCATGTGCACTATCAAGATGAAGAGGTAATGTCATCATGGTTAAGTTCATGTGTTAACTTGGCTAGGTCATGGTATCCAGTTGTTTGGTTAAGCAAGCACTAGCCTGTTTTTGTGATGTTATTTCATGGATTTAAATCATTAGTCAGTTGATTGCATCTATGGTTGATTACATCTACAGTCAACAAAATGAATGCCCTCAGCAATGAGAGAATACACATCCTATCAGTTGAAGGCCCTAAAAATAAAACTGATGATTTCAGCAGTCAGAAAGAATAATTTCTATCTCTATGTCAGGTAGCCAGCTCCTCCTGTGGAATTCATTAAAACCTTCCCGATGAAACTCCCAAACTGTGACCTGCCCTATGGAATTCAGACTTGCCAATCCCCGTGGTCACCTGAGTCAATACCTATACTAAATCTCATAATATTTACATAAATATATATATCCTGTCAGCTGTATTTCTCTGGAGAACTCTGACTAATACAGGTAATAACAGTGTGAAGGGATTCTATGCAAATGAATCTCATAGGCATTGAAATAGCACATAATAGAAATGACTTTCTCACCTGGTAAATGACTTTTTAAAAGGCCAAAAGTGGCACAAAATTCAATTATTGCAAATATGTTAGTTTCTTTCCTCTCTCCTAGTTAGTTCATCTTTTTTGTTTCCTTGATAATAGGGAAGTGTTTGTAAAGTAGTAATGGAGAAAAAAATATGCTTGGCTGATAGGGGAAGTGAGAAAGAGAGCGTATCTTATGATATCACAAATTTGGCACTCTCCTTTGAAGTGATAGGGGTTATTTCTAAGATGACCACGAGGCTTCATCTATATTCTCTTTTAAGACAGTATATAAATAGATCCATTTTCTGTCAACCAGGTGCTTTTCTGGGCAGTATTTTAGATTCCTAAATATCTGCTGAAAAGTACCATGTCTTTGTAAGTGATTGATATGAAGTTACTATCCATAGTACTTAAGGTACTTAAAGCAGATTACTGTAAAAAACACCATTAGAAAATAAACCACACAAAAAAAACCATCCTCTTTTATATGCAGAAAAAGTGAAAGTACTTAATATATCAATGAACATCCTAATCTTCAAATAAATATAATTAGCAGAATTCCAGAGGCTTTACTTTTTAAGGCAGAGCTTCTCATGATACTAGTGTACATGGAACATACTGTAATAGATTGCATTAATGTAATTAATTCTTGACTCTCTTCCCTGTAAGAAAATGACACATTCCTAAGGGAGGTTGATCACTGGAATGGGTAAGTGATTTAGTGAGTTTGCAGTTAGGACTATTTGGTTCAGATGTTTTCCTTTGCAGTAATTAGGTCACATGAAGTCTGAAAAGCTAGGAGGGAGGAAGTGAAAGATAAAGAACTACTTACTTCGGTGACTCTCAGGTACCATGGGTAGCATAAAGGCCAGAATGAGAGAGTTCAGGGACCTGGAGTCAGGGAGGAGCCTGTCTAAAGGTTAGTTGAGCAAAAGGGAAGTTGACTCCGTCTTGATTAATAGATATAACCATCTTCCTTTTTCATTGTATAAACTGATCATCCACTGAGGATTAAAAAAATCCCATTTTATTTTATTCTGCTCAAATTGATGTAGGGAAATTATATATTCAACTCTGTAATATTTTTCTGTGGCAAACAATGGTGTATAACACATAAATACATTCATTTATTTGAATACCATAATTTTACTAGTTCTCTGTATTTTATTATTTTCCTGATCTGAAACCTTGATAGAGTTGGTAAATTTCTGGAAAAGGTACATTTTCCCTGCTCAAGCATTAAAATACTCTAAAAGGTAATCGTTTATTTAACAATCATGTAAAGCAGTAACAGATTGAGTCTTATATTCTGTACTTTCATTTAAATTTACCTTTCAAAGACACCAAATTCACATAAATATGAAGCAAATACTGGTAATATTTTACTTCAGAGAGAAAGAATGAAAATCCAGTCATATAAAAATTAAATTAATATAATTAAACAATATTTGGTTATCTATATTTGTTTATGATAGTGTAAGAATATATAGGCATATTTCCAATATTATCAGATCTATTTAAAAGAGCTGAAAAATATTTTCACCTAGATATTATCTTTTTTTTTTTTCTTTTTTTTTTTTTTTTTTTTTTTTTATTATTGGTAAAAATCAAAATTCTCACAATACATACAAACATTTGTAAAATGATATATAAATATATATGCATATATGTGTATTTGCTTACAAAAATGTTATTTTTTATATATATATATACATATATTTTAAGAGGTGCTTAGATTACCTAAAATATTATACGGAACCCACTCGGATTCCCATGTTGCCCACCTCCCACACCTCCCACCACATCCAACACAAACATCTCCCATAGTGTGGCCCACCAACCTCAATGAACTTACAC